>WEIU01017015.1:639421-810557 GCA_013389925.1 Aegithalos caudatus | reverse complement strand
CTTCCAACCCAACCCATTCTGTCTTTCTGTGGCTCTGTATTGTCAAGGACCGTGTGCAAGTTATACAAGTGCAAATAGCTGGTTATTAATTTACCTCTGTGGTCTGATTAGAAGCCACACCAAACTCTGCTCTGGAAGTTTTAAGTGCTATGGAGGAGGGTCTTAGGATGAAAATTAAAAGTCTACATCCTTATACTGTGCTTTAACTTACTAGCTCCACTTTCAAAGGCCCCTCTACAGCTCCTCTCAGGAGCCACACACACTGCATCTCATTTTCCTGACTGCAGCATAGCAAGGAACACGGTATCAATCCTGGGGTGTTTTTGGCTGGCCCTCATCTCTAGGACCTGTTTGACTTCAACCTTCAGCCAGGCAAAGAATTTAATTTAAAAAAATATTTTTTATGTGTGATATGTTGTGCTGTAATTTTTTTAATGCCTTCCTATTTAACTTTTAAAATCAGTCCCATTTATAGCGTCAAAAGGAGCGAGCTGGCCCCTGTACTGGACACACACCCCGCTGAAGTGAAGAGCCATCCCGGAGGCGACGGCCCCGCAGACCGTGCTCAGTTTTCCCCCGTTCACCGTCAGCCAGTTCTGGTTGGAGGGGGCACGGTTGAAGTTGTCTTTCAGCTGTGTTGGGAGCGGAGTCTCTGGCTCGTCGCAGTACAGCCCACCCCAGTGCTCGTCGCAGCTGCAGAGCAAAACAAATGCACAAATCAGCTGGCAAAGGCTCTGCGTGGAGGTTTAATCAGTGCCGTGTTATTGAGGTACCATCTTATTCTGCATAGGGGCATCATTTACTAGGGCACAACTGGTTATGTGGGGGTTTCAAACATCTGGCGTTTTGCAGCGAATATGAAACAAAAATGAGTTTATTGAAGGCTTCGTATTGTGTATCATTCAAGCTTTTAATACAGAGTACATTCCCAAACACAGTAAAAGTGGTAAAATACATTGTGCTTGGATGGATAAACCAAGAGAATGTGCCAAGCCTAAAAATGTCTTGCTAATGTTAAAGTTCAAGTTTCTGTAAAATTTTAGTAGGTGTTTTCTTATCTTTATATACTTCTCCCTTTTTTTTTCCCTCTGCAAAACGTTCTTATAATGTGTCAAAGACTGGATAGCAGCTTGGAACTATGTTCTGCTACTATGAGATTTCACAAGGGATATTGTGTCTTGGTACCTCAGTGTTGTCAGGATAGAGGAGATACACAATAATATGTCTGTTCTGCAGTGAAATATATTTCTAAAAAATACAGTCACAGTGCAATTATACAACAATTCTCCCATTTCTGCTGCCATTTGTGGCTGGGAAAAAAGCAATACATCCATCTGGAAGGTATTTCTCTGTTGCCAAGACAGGCAGATCTGGGGGTTGTTGTTTGCTAGCTTTGCAGGACTCTATGTGGATTGTTATGTAAACAGTTTGAGGATCAAGCCCGTCTGCTTCTCCTGGCAAACCCTACCATGGAGCAGAGTGATCAGACCATCAAGATAACACCAGTCGAAAAGCAAAATCTGGCCTTGTGAAGAACTGGCATGTATCCTGCTAGTGGATACCTCTCACCTGCAGCCCAGGTTTTCTGCACCCATAACCAGGTTGAGAGCACAGGGATGTGGTGTGAAATCCCTTGGGAATAAGGAAAACATATTCTGGGAAGCTCCAGGACTGTATGTCCCTAGAGGGATGTGCAAACTCAAGGGATACCCTCTCCCTGCCTGGTGGGAGGGGAATTGATGCAGCACAGGCAAGAGCAGAGGTGACACATTGCCACTGAGGAAAAGACCATCTGCTTTGGCCATGGAGCATGAACAGTCAGAGGTCTGGCAGAGCCAACCCCTGCAGTTCCCCTTCCACCATCTTATTCTATTCCCAAGTGGTCCCAGTGCCCTGCTCAGTTCTAACAGCAAAATCCTCCTTCCTTCGTAGAATTATATCACAGCTTTTCCTGCAAATTAGTCAGAATGACAGAGGGGGAGTGAAATGCTACAGCCCTGGGCAGGACAGGGCAGAGATGGCACTTACACACAGTTGTCTTGTGTGCACTTCCCGTGGCCACTGCACATGTCTATGCAGCCATCCCCAATGTAGACATTATCGATTGCCCACGTTTGCTGCTTGTCAAAAGGAGCAGGCTGGTGCCAGCGGAAACGAGTTGCTTGAGACCTTGGAAGAGAAAGAAAAAAACAGAATTCTGTATTTTCTAGCTAAGGTAATCTTTATTTTAACTGAAAGGAAATGTCATTCTTGAGGCTAGGCTGCTCTTGGAAGATTTGTTTGATACCAGCGTGGCCCAGGGCTGGTTTCTGACAATGACAATATCCCTCCAAGAAAAGGGTGCCCACATTTTGAGATGAGAACAAAGCATGGGTGCTTGGCATCAAGCTGAGAGTATGGGAGGTAGGAAATGGATCAAGGGTGACAGCAAAACAAGGGGGCCATGGTTGTTACAGTGGACAGGAGGGTAGCAAGAAGCTGATACTCCCAGTTGGAAGCTCAGGGCAGTCAAAACCATGTCCCAGCACAGATCCAAACCTGAGGGATAGCTAGAGGCTGGATTAAGCCAGAATAATCCGAACCCTCCAAGTTTCATCCTGACCCAATCAACAAGTCCAAGTCAACAAATTTACCTGACTTTTTCTCTATAAATTCTCCCAATTACACTTAGGTAAGAGTAGCTCTACGGTGTGGGTTGGGGACAGGTGAGGAGGCCCATGCAGGGCTGGCAGCATGACCCTGGCTTTGCAGTTTCTTCTCTTCCCTCCACCAAGGGCTTGGCTGGAAATGCTAAGAAATTATCTGTAGTGTGATCCTGGCTCTACTCAGTAAATGATATTCATTTTGTTGATTTAAATGGGCTTAGCTCCCTATATTAAGTGAATTAAATGTCTCAGCTCCCAACATCGTTGATGAAAATCTATCCAAAACAGTCAGGGGACACCAAATAATTATTCAGCTCATGCAGGTGTAGACCATGAGTAAAGAGCTGTGAGTAGATGAATTTCTCTGAATTCAAGCTAGTCCCTGCTTTGTGGTACAGCACTAGATGGCAGCATTGAACTTTATGTAGTCCATTTTCTTTTGCAACTCGAAGAGGAATCATAATTATTATAAACACCAAAACCAAATAAACAGCAAAAGCTATTCAGTGTAAAAATGGACCTCATATGATAAGGTCATCATTCTCCCATGAATTTTTTCTTTATGGAAGTGCTGCCTGAGCTGAATAAATAGCATGCTTATCCAAAGAGAAATCTACTGCTCTGAGCTCAGCTCAGCTGCTCACCAAGCAGCATTTTAAAAATAAATATAAAAATTGTGAAGAAGTCCTTTCAGAATAGAGATGAGCACCTATATCTTACACTGCCTGCTTTGGGTGGGCACTTCACTAACAATTCATGGAGCTGATGCTCCTGTGGGAAGATTTGTATTTGCATTTGCATTTTAAAATCAGCTCCAAGTTAAAAGTAAGTGTCCATTGCCTTCTCAAGGCCAGAGGTGTGGTAGTGCTTTGGGGCGCAGGAGCCCTAAGAGGCTACACAGACATGGGTGGTGAGCACCAGACCAAGCTACTGACTACACAGCCTGCATGTGCCTGAAATACATAGGCACAAACAAATGGAGACACACACCTGCTATTACACAGCTTGAAATAATAAAGTAGCATAAAAATTATATTCCATCTAGACTAAAAGGCCTATTAGCTGCACTGTTCTTATCCTAAATCTTAACATCTCTCTTGCTTATGAGATAAGGTTGCAATAACCTCTCTCATGGAATACCTGTCTTAACAACTTTGGGAAATGGTATTACTTGAGCCAAAAAATACAGTTATGGGATTGGACAGAAGTGCAATTTTTGCCTTAGTAGGGCATCAGACTTCTTGTGACATATACTGCTCAAAAACTCTTCTTAAAATCACAGTTATTTATAAACCTGAGTTTATCTCAGGTGGTAACTTCCTTTCAGGTCCAAATTCAGTTGGTTTGGAACATCAATCCCAGCCCTGATTTATCCCATTCAACCCCACAAAAACTACTCTGAACACAAATTTACAGTCTTTATACAAGAACTGATGGGTAATGGATTTTACAGACAATACGTAGCAAAGCCGCACAAAAGAAGAAGCCCAGAAAATAAATGCTGTGAGAAGTCCTAAGAAAAGTGCTATTACTTGATGTAACTGCACCAAAGATAAAGAGTCCAGGTGCCCCAAATGATTAGTAACAGAACACGGACTTTTCCACTACTAATGTCAAAACATGTAGCAACTGTATAGGTGCTTTCAGTACAATTGCTAAAAAATAAAGGTCCCCATTTCCAAAATTGTATGTGCCTTTGATGGCATCTTTCATGACAACCATTCCAAGGCTCTACCTCTGCTTTGATACTTCTGAGCCAGCAGTTATCTCAGCCTGTGCCTATATGAGGAGATAAGGCTCAGCAGGAGGAGCAAAGCTGTGGAGTCAAATAGTGCTGAGAGCCTGATGCCCTTGCTCTGTGTGTTTGCAATTTTTATAGGCTAGAGCTTCATTTACTTATACTTGTTTGATGCTATTTACATGGACCAAACAAAAAGGACAAGGTTCAATTGCTTAAAATCTATAATGTATCATGACATTATAAATACATAGTTATGCTTTTGGATTTATTCTGCAGAAAACCAGAGGGAGTTACCTAGTATAGGGAGGCAGAGGCAAAGTAACCCGAGTCCACTTGTTGAAAGTGTCTGAAATGAGAATCCTCTGGAGATGGTACTTGTTGCATTCCACATTAGTGGGAAGACAGTCTTTCAAAATTGGGTGCCAGGTCAGCCCAAGGTCCACTGAATATTCCAGTTCAATAGCTAAGGGTGGAAAGATGGTTAGTTACTTAATTTAGAGACCTATATCCATATGCCTATAATAAAGTGCAAGCCCAAGACAGTATCACAAGTCTGAACTGACAAAATAACCACCCAGAACTTTTCAAACCCTTGTTTCAGAAGCACAAAGCTACCTCCTTTGGTGGCAGTGTGGGAGAATGTGTTACACATTGCTGAGCAGGTACAGCTCAGGTGGAGTCTGCAGTATATCTCGCATCTGCCACCTAAGTCAAGGGACCACAGATGAAAAGGCAGAGCCAACATGAAGCTGCCAGGATTAAGTCAATGTCTGTAGCTGCAGCATGCAAGAAAATAATGTGAGAGCACCACGACCACCAAACTTTGTTTCTCAGGCTTGAAGAGTGAGATTCAGCTGGATGTGATTGCTGTGTAAAGCAGATCAACACTCAAATTCAAACTTTTGGCTCTGTCACAAGATGGCTTAGTCAGCCTTCCACCCCTCCTGCAAACCAGCTCATTTAATTATCCAGCACAATTTTAATTTGAGTTTGTTAGTCAGTGAGCTTGTTTCCATTCAAACACAGCCTAGCCACATTAAACTAATGTATTCATTTCTCAGCGAAAATCAGCAATTTAATTGTTTTGATGTTTATGGCTTATAAACTTTTATTACGAAAATTAAAGGTTAGTCAAGCTCACTAAATACTTCAAGTCAAACTTTCATGCAGGCATGAAAAAGTAAATAATAATAGGTGCAGAACTGGAACTTGAAGTAAATGTTCCAGCTGCCAGGCATTCTGGCTGAGCTGGCTCCTTAAAACACGGAGCGTGGTTGGAGTGACAGGGGTGATAAATCTGTGATCTTTTGATTACTACAGACCCATTTCTTCTACCCTCATGCACACGGAATGACCCTTAATCACCCAATCAGTCCTACTTGATGTTTCAGCACAGAAGACAGTGCTATAGAAATACAAAGACAAGTAGATACAAACAAGGGTAAGTGAGTTTTTAGTGTTGAATTTCGCTCACCAAAAGAAACGCTTTGCTCATCATGACTGGAAGCATGATTAGGTATTGTCCTGCCCAATTTAATATGAAGTTAAGATAATGATAAGGGTTGTAGACAAAGAAACAAACAACCACCCTCCCCCCACCCCCAACAAAATAAGGATCTGTTTCTTTGCCAGTATATGGCTCAGTTGCCAAAATGTTTCTAAACTTAGCAGAGATGATCTCAGGGTGCCGCAATATTCTTAATAACGAAAGAAAGAAAAAATTTCAAGCACATGAGTAGTTTCAGATTAGCAAAATCAGAGAAGCTAAATCTGAGACTTCATGTAAAACCCTTTTCCATTTTTATACAGAATTGTAGAGGAAAAGGCAGCAACCCAGTAAATTAACACATACCACATGATGCAATGTATTGTATTTTTGTCCTCATTAAAAACATCTATACCTCAAAACCCTGCTCTAAGAGGATGTGTATAACAAGCATTAAAAACCTGTTTTTAGAAAAACCTATTTCTTGTGTGCTTTAAAATTCATATAATGAACCAATTTTTAATTTCCATGTGATGTGTCTTGAATACAGAACATGTTTTTATTTATTTATCCGTGTGTGTATATGTGTATATACACATGTAAAAGCTGGCTCTGCACTCAATAGACATAATATGAATGAAAGGAAGTTAGGTAATTAAAAATTGCATAATTATGTATACATAAACAGATATATGTGCATAGTATGTATGCACACATTAATACATGGAAACATATATATCTACACATATTTATTATTTCATATGGACAGTAGGAATTTTTGCAGTTATTGGTGCCTTAGCAAGTGTCAGATGTATATTGGTATAAATGATTTCTTAGATATATGGATACAAGTGAGATCAGAACTGAGACTACACTGAAAATGCAAAACCACAAAGCAAGAAACATATATACTGGAACACCCAGCTGCTTATTATTACACTCCAAGCAGTGGACACTATCTACTAAATGGATTTGAGTAAGGCAGCTGTTTGTCTTTTTCTGAGATGGATTGGACTGCAACTTAGATGCTTACAGGGAATAATTTACTTCAGTTTATCTTAGGTTTCAGACACCTGGAATAAAAAAGCTGATGTTACAATCTCTAACGGAAACATGCAGCTTTCTTTTGTTTCACAATTCTTGTTACGATGAATAATGTAATGAGAAAACAAGTGAACTTTCCTCTGCAGTGAAGGAAGAGGAATGGCAGGAATTACTAAGAAGTCATTACCATAACAGGAGTCTGTGACAGAGCAGGAAGCTGCAAAATCTATTTGCAAGAAAGAGTCTTCATTGACAACGATGTCAGTGGTGACAACATAGCGGGTGCTGGCTTTCTCAATGAACACCAGAGCATCCCCAGTAGAGCCACAGACTGGCATCTTTGTTCCACCAGGGTGGAGCAGCCACTTCCTACTATCCAGTGTGGTGAAATCATCTTCCAATACTGTATTGCCAGAGATATTTCCTCCAATAAGAATCTGAAACATTAGGAAAGAAATTGTTATTGAAAAGGAAAAATATCTAGAAGTCTTCACAAACATACAAGTAACATAGCAACCTGAGGGAGGAAGAGATGTACCAGACTATGTGTATTCATTCTGCTGGTCCAAAATGGACAAAATTACTTAAAAAATAATTTAGGCTATGAGAAAGGTGAGTATCTCCTTCCTGTAAAGGAAAGAGAGGGGCTCAGCTGAACAAATCTAAAATTCAGGGAGGTGACCTCCAATCTCAATGAAGTAAAGCTGTTCACAAGAAAAGTGTTGGTAGAAACAAAGTGATTGCCATTTCCTAGTGATTATTGTGCTCTTCTATAATCTGGTGCACTGCTATCATATTGCATCTGCTGATAGAAGTGGGGAAATAGCCTATTTTTCCATTGACTCTAAAACATCATCCTTTTACTATTCAACAGCAAGCAAGGTAGAAATATTTTTCATTTGTTATTCTGAATTCAGTTTCTGATTGTTTTGAACTAATGTAACTACATTCAACGAAGGTATCGAAACAATGAGTATTTTTAAATTTCTAAACGGAGGGATGGGAAGTAAAATTTTGTAACTACAACATTAAAATGGCTGGTTAGGTTTCTCCTAACAATTGGAACTAACTTCTTTAAAAAAAGCAATAAATATTAAAGCAAATTGTACTTGGACAAGACAATGACACTACTTAAAACATAATAATTTTAGAGGTAAATAATTTGTGATTTATACCAAGTCATACAAAGTAATATAATAATTTTCATAGCAGAAAATCCCAAATACAGATTCATATTTTTCTATAGACTTTTTCTGTTACATTACCAAGCCAATTACATATTTGGATACATTTTAAATGAAGATTTTTGACGTTTGAAATCAGACTTCCATTTTGTGTGGTAAGGCCTCCTGCAGTGTGAATCCAAGACTCTACACACATGTAAAAGACTTTCCTGGATTCAAAACGGGCAATCAGTGCCCCACATGGAGATGGTGCATAAAACAGTGAGTTCAGCAAACAGTAATTGTGCTCTAATTATCTTTTTACTAAGCATTTTTGCTTATCTCAGTGAAATGACACGTGCCAAAAGAAGGGAAACACGAAGACTGAATCCAGCCTAAGATTATGTTAGAAGAGGAAATGCCCACAAGGATTCCTCACCTGGTCGATCACCCAGGGGCTGTAGAAATGCCCATTCTCCGATGGTTGCCACCAGCGAAGCCGAGTGGAGCTCGAACGAGCCTTCAGGGGAATTTCCAGGGCAATGTATCGTCCCACGTTGCTGGAGTTACTGAAGAGGAACTCCTGGAGAAGGCTCCACGTGAGGCCCCCGTTGAGTGAATACTGCAGCAGCACAGGCTGGCTCCTGGGGTCAGGTACCCCCTTGCCACATCCCAGTCTCATGAAGAACTGCACAAATCTAACAGGAAAGAAACCTTTCCACTTACCAGAAAGATTTATTTTCTACAGCATCCTTCACAACCAAACAGAGAGGCTTGGAGTTTGTCTATTGATGAGCCCTGTGTTTCCTAGCTGTAAGAGCAATCTTTAGGAGATCCTATGATTTCCTTTCCAAAGTTTCTAGAATATAACTAGACAGACAGGTGGTATGACAAAAATTCATTTTGCCTGTGTGGTAGTTTGCCAGGCATAAGAGGCTGAACAAAGCTGGTCATTTATGTTTTCAGTTTTTGTCTGCATAGCAGATGGTGTTGCAAGTATCAGAAACATAATCCTGGGTGAAATTTTTATCCCTGTATCCCATGAGTACAGATTTTAGTAGCAGAAAAGCAACTGTGCTCTAAGTAGATCATAATTTGCTATGAATTTGCTGAAATGCTTAAATTCAAAATAAGCATCCCGGTTTTCCATTGGCATAAACCAGAGAAAATCTGGACGGGAGAACAAAGCACATTTCACTTTCAGGGATCATTTTGTCCATTTTGTCAGCCTGGGAAATTTGTCTAAATAACACCGTTTACGTGTGCTGGCTTCCCTGAAGCCAGCCCAAGCCACCCAGGGACACCAGTGCTTTCATCCCCCAGTTAATTGGCTTCTCCAAAGCCACACAATAGACTTGTATCAAACTGTGAAATCCTTCCCATCAGCCGATGCTCATAAATAGCTCCACTGTGCACTTGGAGTGGAGGGAAACGTGCTGTAATGATATTTACTTATTGGACTTGCAGGGTTATTACAAGTATTAACTCATGTTTGCACAGCTTTTGCACAGCTTTAGAGTGTTTTATCTGTTCTAATTATTATTGCATTAGTGCTGCCTGGCTCACGGTTAAATGAAATGGCGCAAAAGAAGTTTTGTATCAAAAATCTTGTTCTGGTTTGGTCTGCAGGTAGATCTGCTGGGAGTGGAGGCTGCAGAGATGCTGGGCAGACAAAGCTGCAATAAAATGCCAGACCTACGAGTCAATTAATTCTAGTCTTCACTGCAACTCACAGTTTCTCTTGCTACTATATATAACTGCTTTTGCTGTAGATTATATCCACCTCAATGTCCCAGACATAACATATTGCTTGTGCTGTAAAGGAGCACTGGGTACCCTCATGGATCAACATATCAAATGTAATGTATTTGCTTCACTGCTGGCAAGCCTTTCTGCCTCCTCAGATTTACTCCAACATTTGCCACATAATTCAAAGGAAATAAACCCAGGTAACCTTGTCTCTCTTGCATCTGATTTCTTTGCATTGCTATTCTTACATCTCAGACTTTACTAATGTAGCAATAACCCACCCAAATAAAGGTAACACTGTCTAGCAGATAAAAAAATAATTTAAAATATCTTCTTATCCCAAAGATACTTTGAAAAGGCTCTGCCTATTTTGAAGTGGAAAAGCAAAGTGGTTTTTGTAAATCTAGTAAGATTTAATCTATGTGTGGATGTTCTTCTGGTAATTCAGAATTGAAAGGGATTTGATCAGATGTGATACCTAAAATATTCTCTCCTTACTGATATTTCATGCAGTGCAGTTTCAGCTACCAGTATCACCATGATAGTGATACAGTGTCCCCTGTGTTAAATTCTTTAACACAGAGATGTGATGGCAGTGGATTGCAGAGTCCACTTGATTTCAATTCCCAGGTGCTGAGTGTGGCTTGCAGCACTGACAGACATGGTTGCTTGCCTGTGCTCTTCAGGGACTCTCCTCATAAGGAAAGGGGAGGTTTTAATGGGGCTACTGAGTCTAGCACCCTTAAAAAAAAATTGTTCTCATCACTCCTAGCATACACTGAAACCTCTCCCCAAGTCCTGTACAGAACTTGGCACATCTGTGTCACAGCCAGATCTGTTGTGCTTTGCAGGTGGTTGATAGAGTCAGTCTGGAAATATAGAAAATCCCACTGCAATTACTTAGGTTGCAATAGAGCAGCTCCTGGCAACGCCACTGCAGTGTGCCTTGCTGTTCAGAAGAGAACTTACAGTTATTTGTTGAAAACTGTTATTTTTCATAATCATATAGAAATTGAATGTTCAGCTTTGTTTTCCTAAGACAGAAGTAATTTATCTCCATATAACACCTTGAGGTTAGTATTTGCAAATCCAGCTACAGACCATCGTGGAGAAAAGATAAATGATGGTTCTTTGAACATGAGCAATAAGGAAAACATAATTTAATCTAATGGAGCAACTTACAAGAACTTCTGTATCTTTTGTTAAACAATCTTGTAATTTCAGAGTGGTCTAGGAATCAAATTAGTGCAGAGAATTGGGGTTTGTTTTTATCAAGTTCTGAAAAAAGTTTGCTGTGAGGAATCTTACAAATTACTGGAGCCCTTAATATTACATATCAATAAGTTTTAGCTAAGTGCTGATCTAAAAACTACAATGGTTAGATATTAAGTCTTTTTACTGACCATGAGTCTTTACAATTAAACCATTATTTAAAACTGCAATACCAGTGCTGACAGGTAAAAAGTAGATAAAATGCCTCTTAAAATGTTTCCCACTGAACATCAGAGAGGAGTAGGGTGTTTACAAGAGATCAGTGAAAAAAAAGTCTCGGAGTACTACTCTCTTTATAATATTCTTGTATTATTACTCTCCAAAGTAATAGTATAAGAATATCAGCTAAAATGCAGAATAAATTAGAAAACAATGCCTATTTGTTAGCAGAATTGGGATGGAGTTTAATTCATATTAGTGTAATTTTTTTTAATGTGGCTTAACATGTCTCACTCATCACGTTTCCTCTGCAGGCTGTAAATTTACAACATAAACTGTAAAGACACTAAAATATTTGGTTTTCAATAGCTGGTGACAGCTTGATGGGAATTTCTCTGTGAATTATTGGAAACAAATGTGCACAATAAAAAAAAAAAAAGCTTCAGAAATGGAAGAATTATGAGATGACAGATAAAAGTTATACTTTCAGCAGATACTCCTATTTCAGCAATGGCTCATAATACACCAGACTGTAAGAAAGGCAGAGCATTTCTCATGTTATGGATTTAGGAAAAAAAACAAAACTTGCATGAACTACTACTGAAGGTGTGGCATCAGTTTCCAGAGCTCTTATTTAAGGAAAAACTTAAATGGTTAATGCAATTAAATTTAAATTTAAATTTAATTTAACATGGTGACAGTGGTTAAAATAGAGCATTTGCTACTGTGAGGACCACAGAATACGTCAGATTGCTTTTACTAGAGAAATAGCACACATATTATTCTTCAGTATGGTATTTCCTCAATGAAATCCTGAAAGAACTTTTGAAAGGGTGTTACCTGGCTTGTGACAAATCTAGGTCTCGAGTCATCAGCATACGTAAACCTTCTTCATTAAAGAAAAGGTTGTTTCCTCCAGACATGATACCACATTTCCTTGATGGCTTTCCGCCACTCACAAGGAGGAATCTATCCGACTCCAGCTGACCTGAATACACAGTGAATACATATTTATGATTTACTCTGAAGTGCTCCTGCTGCAAGAGTTGCTACTTCCAGAGGAAGAGAGATAAATTAAAAATCACATGCTGACTGAGAAATATTCAGTGTTTCCAATGCCATGTATTCTAGAAAGCTAACACAAATCAAAACAAAATAAACAAAATAAACCCAGAAGTATGAAATCTGGGATCTTAGTTTCCAGTTATTCACGTGGTTTTCCACCTTTCATCTTTTATCTTAAGGTAACAACAAAGTATTCAGGTCTATAAAAAAACTTTGGGTCCCATGTGGTAGCATGCAAGCAAGAGCTGGAAAAATTGAAAATGAACAGCAGCACCTGTGAAGGGATGGGCTTGGTTCACAGGTGCTGCTTTATGAAAGCATGCTCCTCTTGCCCTGCTTGCTGGCAGGGGAAGCCTTAAAGGGATTTTAGAGTTGTGTGTGTGGATGCTGTGTGTGCCCAGGCATGCATGAGGATTTGAGTTCCCTCCTGCCTCCCCTCTCTTGGGATCTGCTGTGGCTGCTGAGCACCAGCTCCCACTGCTGAGACACTTGGTCTGCACTGAAACCACGTTTGCTGTAGTAGGGCAAGTCAGATTTCCCTTGTACTGGGAAATGACACAACCTGAAAGCCCTCCTCTGTTTGCCTCGTTTGCAAATGCTCTGTCTGTGCTAAAGTCAAACTACCATCAAAACATAATTTGCTTTCAAAATTATTTTCTGCGTGTAGAGTTTCAGGAAGTTCTGTTTCAAATGAGGATTTTGTATTCTACCATTAACATTGCATCAGGCATTCACAAACTGTACTTGCAAACAGCATCTGAACTACTTGGTTTGTGGGAATACCCCCATGGCATAAATTTTAATCAGAAGCATGCAGGGGTGAGGAAGGCTTTGCTGTTTAATCCCTGGGACCCTGGGTTGCCCTGAGATGGACAGGCAGTATTCAGATGCCCCTTCCCAGAAGAGGTACCTTCAAAGTCATCCTTCAGGAAATCAGAGTTCTTGGTGCTAATTTTGCAGGTTGGCCCCGAGTAGCCGGGGTCGCAGATGCACTTGGTGCCGTTGATGCAGCTGCCGTGCCCGTTGCACATCTCCTCGCACTGGGGACCAATGTAGACGTTGTCAATGGCCCAGGTCACGGGCTGGGATCCTGCAGGGTAAAATCCTTGGTACCACCTGAACCTCGCCAACCTGAAAATGGCATAACATGAACTTGTTTTAAATAACAGTTAATTTTTTTTTTTGTATTCCATATATATATCATTATATACACATATATATTATTCTTTCTGTTGGAACTGGCTTGATAAATAGATTAATTCTAGAAACTGACAGCTAGATCTAATTTCTTCAGTACCTCCTGCATCTTTATGTTGACATTCAACCCAAGTACTAACAGAAATAAAAATAACATTATTCATTAGCTGTAATCCTAAAACTGAATGACAGACATGATTTTCAGGATTTAAAATCCAGCTACTCTGAACTCCATCATTCATGGGGAAGATGAATGGCTGTGGTCTGGTGGATTTCCTTCTGCTTTGGTGTACAGTGTGTGGGTCAGACCCAGCCACTCTCACCCTCTTCTGGAGAGTGAGATTCTACTTCATGCTTCCACTGTGCTCCACCTGTTGGGGTGGAGTGGTAGGACCTCACCCTCAATTACTCAGAACAAAAACATGATCTGTCATGTCAACAGGTATTCAGTTTGCTTTCAGGCAGCTTAATCTTAAACCAGGTTGATATTGCAAGTTGTTAATTTAAACTATATTCTCCTTTGGGTGCTGTCCTGTCATTTTTAATTCATCTCCTAAGTGCTACTCACATCAATACTGCATATAAAAAGGAACCAACTGGGGAAGGAGGGAAAACAAATTGAGATGAGGAAAATACTTGAGAGACTAATTTTATTCCCAGTTGAGAAAATGTTATAAGGGAGGAAGGAAACCAGAAGATTGAGAAGGGAGAAGCACTTAATTGCTTTGCTTGTATAATGTGTCTTGTTAAAGATATCTAAATTCAGCAGGCAAATCAATTCCATAGGTAATTGTAGCTGACAGTTTTTTTTCCTTGATTTGCTAAAAAGAAGTTTTTATAAGAGGATTTATTTGACAGCCAATAATTGATGGGTGGGGACACTACTAAGTGCTACAAGAAAGATGCCCAAGAACCAGAGTTCTGCTGGAAGTCAAAATCATCAACTTCAGTGTGCCCTGAGGGGAAGGACACAAGTGTGAGGCTGGAGGTGTTGTAAACTCCTCTTGAGAGCAGACCTCTGCCCCACAGGCTGGATTTTTTTTCCTGAGACAAGTTAGCTCCTCCTCTCAGGGTTGCTCATGGTGAGGGGGAAGCATGACTTGTGTCTGAAGCAGAGAGTGAACCACTGCTTATTTGGGGTTTCTTCTTTGGCTCAACAGGCCCTGGACCTTTCCTTCAGGACTTAACTGAAATACTAATTATTACTTACAGCTGTCTGCTGAGAACATATGTTCTTTTTAAAAATTACACATGTAGTGGAAATAACTTAAAATGTCTTCATCCTCAGTTAAAATATAACCACTTGACAATTGGGGGATGAAAAGGCTGAGGGATATTTTAGAATTACACAAGGAGAAAGATTTGGATTTTTTCACGTTATTCATTGGATTCTGATGGAGAAATCCCCCCTTCAGCCCTCTGGCCCAAGGATTTAATGCACTGAATATAAGCTGCTCTGCACTGCTGGGCTTGGCTATCTGTCAGCAATGGGCTCCTGGCCTGGTGTGTTGGGGAAAGAATAGGAGGGAAGGTAGAAAAACAGGATAGAAGCACTCAGGAACAGAGGACTAAATCAAAATCCTGGAAGGTTTAAATTACTTAGGACTCTGTAGAGTCAAAATTTTTATTTGGAGGGATGCATTGATGGTTGGCTAAGGGGTAAAATAACTCTTTTGCACAAAACCAGGAAGTACAAGTGAGCTGCTGAAAGAGATGGTTACCTATTCCATGCTTGAAATGTTAACTGTCATAAACCAGAAAACTCAACTTTAAAATTTAAACATTTCCTTAAATTATTAAATATTCAGTCTTTCCAAACTTGATTCTTATTTCTTATATAGGTCTTTTCATACTTTCAGAGGCACATATGGGTCATTTATTTAGTGGAGGACCCATTGACTGCAGTAGTTTCATAAATACTCAGTCTCAGAGCTGAGACTCATAAAGTCTCATAGTTGCACAGCTCATTTTCATTCATACATGCTACAGTTTAATCATTAATGGTGTGATCTTTTACATAAAGTGAGTTGATGCTAGATGACAGTTATTCCTGAAAAAGTAAACAGTAGTATTTTTACTTTGAAAAGTTACATGTTACTATGCCTGCTAGCACATATTGTTTTTCTATGCTATGTTATCATCTAACCTGATTGAGACTGTATTTAGATCAGACCATTTCTTCATACTGAAGTGGAATCAAGCTCATACTTGCTCACATTTTACTGCATTTTCTTATGAAGCTCAAATATCATGCAAGAATATAATCAGTGAATTCAAACAGCTGATGCAGTTCTGTAAAGAACACTCAGAGCACTCTGAGAACAGTCAGCTTTGCATTAATTTCATCAAGCAACTCCCTTCTATTAAATTGTCACTAATTAAATATATGAATAATAGGAAATTGCCTGTGGGTTATTCTACATCAGCATTAGGCACAATATGATTTGAGGAATCACCTGAACACTAGCTAACATTCAGGGCAAAGAGCAGAGAAAAATTGGTCATTTGGTCTTCTCTGGTGCTGCAGTTCTTCAGCACTCTTGTGCTGGTAGAAAAACAGAAACAAAAGCAAAGCAACAAGCAGCTGGGCAGGAAGAGAAGCTGGACACTTACCCACAGAGGTGCAGTTTTCCAAAGTGAATGACCTCCCTCCTCCAGCCCTGGGTAGTGCCTGCATAGTAAGTGCTACTTGGGTGATGCTCAGTGGAGCAGAGGGAGCTGAGGTGGCTGCTGCTGCTGTAGCACAAGGGGAGCAGCAGGTGCCAGGTGGCCCCCAGGTCTCGTGAGAACTCCAACTTCACCGGGTCAGCAGAGGAGCTGTCAGTGGTGCAGCCAATATTGATCTGGGGGTCAAGGCATCAAACACAGAAGGTGAAACGGGGCAGACTGTGGGACTCCCAAATATTCTTCACCTTGGTCAGCCTCCCCCATTTGGTATGGTATTTGTTTAGTCCAGGAAAATGGTGATTTGGGAACCCATTTAACAACAGGGATGATGCACTTGGGACACGCACGTGAACAGGAACTCTTGCACATTGCTCTCCTGTCCATGAGTATATCACACTATGGGTTATGATAAAATGAATGTGATAAGAAACCCCCAACAAATTTTATCTAGAAAAAACTGTGAAGTTAATTGGGCAAATCCCAAAGGAGAGATGCTAGCATTGCTGGAGTAAATGCACCAGCTCTTGCAGTCCTCTGGAAGGTAGTGAAGTAATCACAGCATCAAGAAAATGTGCATTATTAAAAGCAGAAATATTAAAACATAAAGTGCAAACAATAACTTTTTGTTAATGCTGGGCTGTTAATTGCTGAGCTGCACTATGATCCTCTTTTTATATTACATATTAAAAAAATGCTTGTCACCTCAATATGTTCAGCTTTCACACTCACTACCTATTTGTTCACATATAATGGCAAAGCCTTAGAGCATCATAGCTGGATTGGATTTAGATTCAATGTCTTAGTTTGGCAGTGTCAGACTTCTCAGGGTGTGCTTACAAGATTCCTGATATAAACAACAGTAGAAAAGGCAGAACATGAAAACCAGTTCTACTACTGAAAAAAATACAGAGTCTGAGACAACCAGTGCAAATTAGTCTGTTTTCCTGTTACACTGATATTTAGATCTTATAATTTCAAATTGCTTTTGTAAAAGAAGACAACTTAGTTCTTTACAGAATAACTGTCATATAAAATAAGATGTACTGTACAAATAAAAACCAATTACTGATTAAATACAAAGCCTGCATTAAAGCTATGTAACATTTTAATATTTTTATATATCTTGGTTGCAAAAAAAAAGAAGTGTTTTTGTAGCATGCTGTTCTGTTAAGAAAATCTATTTGTTTCTAAAATGGAGTAATACTTAGAACTGTGCATGAATGTTGAAAGTGTATCCTACATCGAATTTCCTTCATTACTCTTCAGTGCACATGAGTCCCATCAACCTACATTTGACTAGAAGGGTTGTCTACTCATCTGGAAGTTTTAGAGAGATGCTTGACCCAATATAGGTTTTGACTCTTGAGACACAGAGAGAAACTACTGCATTATGCATAACTCCTTCATTTACACTAATGTTCTCAAAAACGTGAGCTGAAAACGATGTTCTTACCACATATGGAAGTAAACATGTAGATTTTATGAGTTAATGCTGTCAAGGCTTATGAATATCTTAAAGTGATCTCAAACATTTTTGTTCTACAGGCTGTAATCTATATTTTAAAAGAGAAAATGGTTTGCATTCAATAATTTATGAATTAGTTGCATGACAAATTGAAGAGTGCATGAGTACACAGCTAAACTTAATTTTCTTGGAAAACCCTTAGTATCATTTTAGTAATTTTTATAAACTCATGTAATTTGCTGATTATTATGTAGTTCATATTAATGCAACAACATGCCACATTGTTGTTAAAAGCAGCCTGGTAATTGTGGCATGGCAATTTACATGCCAGATTATCTTCCAGTTTCTTAATAACAACATAATGACCTCTCTAAACTAATAAATACTAACTGGTTATTCCCATCAATAGCTATCCCAACCAACGCACAGTTTAGATTCTAGGATAAATCAGAAACACAGTTTAGTTTAGACTCTGTGTTATCACTGGGGTAGCTGTTTCCACTGACTATATGAAACACAAAAATGTTCTCCTTATTCATGAATTTTCTTTAACTCCCTAAAATGGGATGACTTCAGGCCACGATAGCCAAAAACCAGCTTCATCTAGAGCAGCTGTGATATGGGAGAAGCAAAAGGAAAGCAGAAGCTTGTCTCTCTGAGAAAGTACAACAGTGCAGTTAAGCCAGCAGGTAGGAAGAATTATTTTCTACTCTCACAGATGAAGTTGTAGCTCTCCACTGGTCAGCTTGTAGAAATGCTGCACTCTTACCTCATGAAGTGGCAATTTGGACCCTCATTATATTTTGCTCATTCTCTTGCCTGCCAGTTGTGACTCTCCAATGCATAGGACATGGACTTTAATGCTATCTGTGCAAGTACATAGGCATGGACAAAGCAGTAATTTAGGCAAGAAAGTAGAAGACTTTGAGGCAGAAATTTCCCTTATCTGTGTATTAAAAAGCATCATGATACATTTACATGGAGGAGAGTAATGTCAAATTAATTAGAGGGGAAATTAGACAGGCTTCTCTATTTGGCAATCAGAACAGCTGGGCAAATACACCAGGGCAGAAGAACATGAAGCAAAAGGCAAAATAACTTTCTGAGGACAAATACCTCAAACTGGATGATGGTATTTTCATTTACACTCAGGTCTCTTGTGGTAATGGAGTGCTCTCCAACTTCATTTGAAACAAATACCATAGCTGAATCTTCTTCCCTGAAAATCAAGGAAAGGAGTGCTTTAACTCAGTTTACAAAGTCACTTCTTTCTATGATATTGCTGAGAGAATCTTACGGAGCTCTTTTAGATGAATATGGGCAATAAAGCCCAATGTTTCCACCAGGATAGAAAAACCAGTTGTCCTCCTTAGGACCGAAGTCAAAGGTATCCAAAAGAATAATGGGATTCTTTAGGTTATTTCCATCAATAATGAAGTCATCAATAATCCAGATTTCTTCTTTTTTGCCTACAAAGAAAATGGAAATATTCCTATTAAGAATATAATACTAAGACTAATATTATTAGAGAGCAGAACAGCAGCCAGTATTTATGGCTTATGTGAAGAGGAGGATACTAAAAGTGTGGGATCACTATTTTCACTTTCCATGAAGAAAATTTCCTGTACTGCTTTGCAGCCTGACCCTATGGAATTAAGTTTTATTCCCTGAAATTTATAGAAGTCACAGCAAAACAAAGAGTGAAAAGCAATGGGTGTTGAACAATTATCTTCTATTTAAATCACATTTACTTTGAAATTCTGTCTTTGTTTTCTTCCATTAAGAATCATCTAAATGAGCAGTTGGTACAGAGTCAAAGCAGCCTGAAAGTGCATTTTCATTCTACATCCTTGCACAGAGCAGCTTTTATTTGCCTGGGAGAAGTTCTTCCACAGTGAAGGAAACTCTGAAACTCCTCTCCATTGGATTATGTATTCACGTATGTCAGAAAATTGGTGTTCTCAAACTGAAAAGGAAGGACTAAATTGACAGATCTTCTGTGTAACATTTTTTTCATTTATTTAAAAGTGTTTAAGCTCATCAGAGAAAAATTTAGATAATTGTTTTAGGCAGGACATGTCAGAATAATGAACTGAAACAGGATTGTCATGACCAGATTTAATTTTTTTTTCTTTTTTTTTTGTTAGAGGTGTGCTAGGAATTTGCCTGCATGGAATAAACTGTTGCTGAATCACCATGTCTAAATGATTTCTGGAATTTTTTAGAGCTGTTAATGTCAGTTTCTGCTTGGATCTGTGCTCAGAGTAACTGAGATCAGAGAAGAGCTTCTTTCAGCTGACACATCTGTAAGCAGGAGGAATGAGCTGAGTTCCTCTTGTGGTTTTCCAGTCCTTTACAATTTAATCAAAAGATTAACTGCTCACTACATACTCTTTCTAAATGGGTTTTTAATGCCTAGTTAATTCTGAGTAAGGTAGGCCCAGTTCCTATTCACACTTGGGACACTTTTGTGTAATTGGAGCATCCTAATGGGGCCTCAGTGTAAGTGAGAATCATGTCCATTAAAAATAATGAGAAGAACCTGAGTGAAGTTAACTTTATTGGTGTTGCTTGATCTCCCACTCTCTCCAGGGCCAAAGCTGATGCTTTTCTGCACACAATCCAGGGATATCAGGTAAAGATAACTTCACTTTAATGCATTCAACCACTTTAAAAGAACAGTAGACATAATCCTGCAGTAATTTTAATTGAAGGAGTTCAAACACAAACCCCCCATGATTTAAGAGTGTGTCTAATTGTTCAGTTCAAAGAATGCATTGTCTTAGAGATGCTGAGCTGTGCAAGCATGGACCTGGATCCCCAGGGGTGTGTCTGTTCCTTACCATTGTTGTAAGGTTGCCAGAGCCTGAACCGCGTTGCGTTGCTTTGGGCTGCGTAGGGCAGGGGAATGTTGATAAAGAGGACATCTGTAGTCTGGGTGAAGTAAAACTCATCTATCAGGTGCCAGGTGATGCCACCATTGACAGAATATTGCAGCAGGATGGAATGAGACCTCTCAGGGGTGCCTGGAGCATAAAGGACATGGATTTATGTTCATTAAAATCCAGTGAGTTCAAACAAGTATAAATGAAATTATGTTGCTCTGACATCTACCACAAAGTATGGGATTCCTTTAAAAACAGCTTGAGCTGTTGGGATGTTATATACACATTGTAGACATGTATATTTCTGTGCTTTCCTTTGCTTGTTTGTCTGCAAAATGCAAATGAAATAGGGCTTAAATTTATATTACTGTTCATTATACATCTAATCATAGTTAATTACTTAGATGTGAAGCTATCACAGAATTAGACTTTTTTAAATTAGAACACACCAGGTCCTACTACAAACATATTCCAGTAATACAGCATTTATTTGCTTGTTTTTACCAGGTACCAGACATTATCATCACTATCTGTAGTACCCACAGATAAAAACACAGTCCCTATTCTCATAAATTTATGAATCTATGGCTCTAACTGCAGACACTGGGATAAGGATATTCATGCCCAGAAATTATATAATTGATGGAGAGCACTGCAGATCTTTATTAGCATGTTTTAACACCAACAAAGCAATATTCTGTGCTTTAAGCTCGGCCTACAAGTCAGTGGAACCGACAACAAAATTTACATTTTCTAACTACCAGCTCCTCCTATTTTTTTAAATTAGAGCATTAAAGAGTAAAAACAAAAGCTCTTCACAGCCCTAGTTATTAACACATGCTAATTAGAGCCCAGCACTCATTCTTGATGCTGGGTAGCATACACAAGCTCAGCTCCCAGCCTGTATTTGGCATGTGCCTAACTTGCTGTCCTGGAATACCAGTGTCTAAGTGATGTGACCTCTGAACTGACTCTCCCTGTCTCTGCTCCTTTCATGTGTGGCACAGTGACGGCATGTCCCCAAAAAACTCTGTCAGGAACCAGCAGACAGAAAGGACTAAGGGACAGTTTCTTCACCCCTGACTCACTGTGTGTTACTGTGCAAGCTTTTCCCTTGTTCTATCCTTAAATTAACCACCGTTTCTGAAACCAAAATGCCTGAAGCACATGCTCCTGCTCCCCTCTGCTCCAGTGCTAAGTATTCAACCTTTCGCTATGGAGCAGAGCAGAGAAGAGCTGTTTGCAGTCAGGAGCTGATTTCAGCTTATCTGTTGCAGTTAACAGTAAACAACACACTGCTTTTAACACTCACAGCTGAAAGATATGCCCAGCTATATCCATTAGTATTCAGCATTAGGGAGCTTGTTGGAACTAAGTCCTACATCCAAGAGTAGGGCTAACAAGTAATAGACATTCAATAAGGAGCGATTTCTCCTGGAGTTTCATGGTCTTACTCCTTGTGGGTCAAAATCCAGACTTGAGCCTTTGGCTATTCCTGCCTTCAGAGCAGTATTTTTATTCATTTTATTTTTAAATATTTTTTTGATCATATGAAGAAATATTATCAAGGAATAATTTTGGAAAAGAGGTCTTCACAAAGACTTCACTTATAAACATGAAATATTTGGCATGTTATTATTTTAGGGCATGTTGTGTTTTTGTCTGTTACAGTTTTCTCTGTGTTTGATAAAATACTAAACCCAGTAATAAATAGCCCAATATACACGATTAAATGCCCATTAATGAAGATCAATAATAACTCACAAAGAGCTATATTTTCACTTGTCCATACACAGATTTGGCTAAGATACTTATTTAGAAAGAAAGAGAGGGTTCAAAACTCTTTTCAAGCTGCTGGTAAATGTTGAGTCAGGTAGGGTCCAGTCCCAGAGCACTGAGTTTACCACAGAAACTATGGACATCTGCCTTACACCAGAGTGAGAGGAGTTTTTCAACATTCAGGGTGCAGCCTGGAAGTGCCAATTCTATCAGAAAATTTGGGGAAAACTTCTGAAATTGCATGGGAGTTGTTCAAACCTTCAAGCAGTTTAGTGGTTGTCCATCATGTCACTTCAGACTTGGATATAATTATTCTTTAAAGCCAAGGATGGCAGGGCCTTGAAGCAGGGTCAGACTGAATCATTGGCTTAAAAGCCCTTGTATTGGAGGAACTGTCAAGTTATTTACAACAACACATAAAATTTGTCTTGTAAAGTCTGACTATTCTTCATATCAATTAAATAGAATTATGGAGTTTCAGTTATCTCTAAGATACCTACTAGGCAGTCAAATGGTAAGAGATTTTAATGTAGTGGATTGAAGCTTGAAAATGAAAACCATGGTAGTTTACTATTAGTCCCTTAAGTAATTTACTGTAGGCACCATTTTATGACATAAAAAAAATTGGACAAAGTCTTTTTTCCCAACATAATGGGAAATTTCTACAAAATCTTGAGCTCTCTTGTTCCTTTTCTGCCCAAAGACTTTACCAGCTGTGCTGTTTTTGATCATATTACAGCCCACTTTTTCCTTAGGAACTGCACAGACAGCCATGTAGGCTGGGAGCAAGGTAGGGATGATGGAAAATTTCAAACAAGCTCCCATATAATCTACCATAGACTGCTGATCATTACCATACACTGAAGTTGAAAATATAAATCTGTATTCTTTTCTGTGTTGCTACTATGCACTAACAGAGCCAGAGAAATGACAGTAAATCAACGGTGATCTTACCTTTGGCAATAAATTTAAATGAAAACTGGATGTACACTGTATTAGTGCAGTCTAGATCTCTTGACACAAGCATTCTCAGTCCTTCCTGCAAACACAGAACATACCATGTGATTATCTGTTCCCATTGTTATGTTCTGCAGCTTATTGTTGCTTGGATGTTGTCTGCTATGACTGCTGGTGGCAGCATGAGGGAAATTCTCTGTACCACACTTTTCCCAGGCAGAAAATGGGGACAGTGGCACCCTTGGTAAAGTGAGCCAAGATATTACAGAGGCACAACTGCATGGTCAGGTACAAGCACAGTTACAGCTCCTTCAGTTCGTGCCCTGAACCCCTGGGATGTGGTTGGATCTGCAAGCAGGGGCTTAGACATTGAGTCCAAGCTACTACAACCATTTTTTGTGCAAACTGTTCAGTTGCCAAGCACCCTAATTTCCAGGCAGGGAAAGTCCTCTCTAGGAGTACTTTTCTGTACCTCAAAACATATTTTGTACAAATATCCTCTTCTGGGGCAACCTGTTGACCTGTAAGGAGAGGGAGCACACAGGAAATCTCATAGGGACCCCTGAGTCCGGCTCTACAGTTGAGCTCATTCTTGTGTGGATCCTGTGGCCAAAGCCAGTCCCTGTTCTGCAGTAATCTGGCAAAGCACCTCTCAGAGCTTCCCTCTTTCCAGACCCATTCCCCCCAGGGAACAATCTGCAGGAACAAGCAATGCAAATTTTAGACAATTCACATCTCATGATTTGGGATTTAAATCATCTAAAGAGGCTGAACTGGAGTCAAGCTTTTGCAAATAAATACTTCAAAGAATTAATTTATATGCCAAACATTATTTAACTTCTCTTTTTGGGGGGCACTTGAGTTCACAGTTTCAAATGAAAGCTTGTATGAGCTGAGAATTTGTGTGACTGTGAACAAAAGTCTATTATTAATTTTGGTAAGAACTGAAAAATACAGAAAATCTATTTCCTGGCCTTTTGAATTATGCAATCAACAAAAACAAGACTTTAAAGAACTAGAAAACATCAAAATGATAGAATTGAGTAAAATACAGACAAAATACATAAACATTGATTACAAAGACTACAGCCCTGACTAATTTGTATTATTCAGAGTACTAAAAAGCCAATCAGGAGACTTCAAGATGATTGTAATGTATACCACATTTCCAAATAGTTCACTTCAAGATTCTCGATGTAAAGTTTCATTCTTTTCCTTCGGTGGTCAAGGAAGAATTTATGCCACCAACAAAATAATACACAACCAAGAGATGAAACCCATTTGTTCATTAAAAAAAACCAACTGTGGAAAGCATGATGCATGTTTAGGGTAGGAAAAGACAAAGAAATGTCAAATTCCAGCCAAAAGACTTCAATATAAATATATAGGGCGAACAAGAGAAAATTTACTTTCTATTTTTAACTCTACTGATTTTCATTCATTTTTTTTCAATGCAAGTAATCTCTGACCCCTTTGAAAATGAGAGCTGTTCCAGACTTGATGGTGTCACCATTCAGGTTTCCCCTCTCAGCACCGTAGACTTCAGGCCAAAGGTCTGGATGCAAGTTACCATTGAAATCATCCTTCAGGACAGATGGCAGAGGAAGGACAGGGACACAGTATGGACCTCCAAAGCCTCTGTCACACCTAGCAACACATTGGGAAGAAAAGGTATTATGCATCTGGCCTGGATAAAACACATCCTTTCTATAGAGCAGCTTAAGCAGTTTTCTACTCACATGCAATGACCTGAATCACAGATGCCATGCCCTGAGCACATCCAGGGGCATCCTGTAGCCAGGACCACATTATCAATAGCCCAAGAATCAACTCCAGAAGCATAATTGTACTGAATCCATCTGAACCGTGTTCTGGGAGAGCTATTACAAAGAGAGGAAATGCATTTCAGGATTCAAAATTCTGATCCAGAAAGTGCTAAATACTAATGAAAATCCCACAGACTTCTGAAGAAAAGCTTATCAATAACCATGGCCCACTTATTTTGAAAAGATTGATATTCTAGTGGAAACTGGAAGTCTAAATTTCTCAGGTTAGTCTTTTAGGCAAAATTCCAGCTTATTCTAAAGAAAGGTACCCAAAGTGATAATCAAGAAAGAACATTGCTGAGACACTTGTTGACCAGAAAAGTGGTTTAGCAGAAATTGGCAGTTCAATTAGCATTTGAGAGCTCCATGTGTTGCTATCAGAATGGAACAATAAAATTGCGTCAGTAAAGTAAGAAGTTATGAAAGTTCATTTATACTGTGTTGTGTAAGAGAAAAACAATGTTCATATCTATATGTATATAAGAAAGTATGAATATATATGTACAAATATGCACACACATACACACTGCTGTCACTGCAGACTGCCTTGTTATCCTCAAACAAGGAAAGTATTTTGGAGAAACAAAATTCTTTGGAATATGATATATGGCCCTCTGGAGTGAACTGTGGAATTGGAAACCAAAATGTGAACCCCAGGCCCAGTTCAATTACTGTGTGTCCAGATTTACCACTGTATTTTCTGGGCGATGAAACGTACAGAGGTAATGTATAGGGTGCTCTGAAGAATTACAGAACTACTCAGAACAATGGTAAGCAGTGTCATCACTATCTGTCATTCCTAAACTAGAGAATGGTTTTATTTAGAGAGATGGATGCCAGCACATCTGCCACATCCATTTACAGCCCTGTGATATCCTGAGGAGGTTGGCAGAACTCTGCTCCTGGTCAAAAGGGTGAAGGTGGCACATCCAGTGACATGTTCTGACTTGCTGAATGCTGTGACTAACATGCCTGAATGTTGGATGACAAAGTAATGTTCAATAACAGAAAATATTACTGTAGGAAAGGATGGATCAGGGTATTTATTCTTGCTTCTTATTGCATAAATGTTAGAAAAGCTGGTTTAGCATTCTTGTTCTTACTGTCATAAATTATAGGAAAGAGTTAAGAATTCATTCATCAAAGCTGTAACTTCCTTAAGTCCCTACACTTCACATTATAGCTGATGAAATATTTTGAAGTGAAATTTAAAATTCTGGTGGCGTGACAACACACATTTAAAAATTTAAAAGACATGCAGAACATTCCCAAGCTGGAGGATGTTTGTTCTAATTAGATCAGCAAAACCTTTGTCATGCTAAACAGCCAGAAGAGCAGCGCTCACTTGGTTGAGGGTGGGAGGTAGACAGTAACTCTCTTCCAGTTTTGGAATCTTTCTGAAGTGTAGATGGAGCTCTCAGTGTACTGCTGACAGCCGATTGTTGGGGGGACACACTCCTCTGTCACCAGGTGCCAGTCTCTCCCGTTGTTTAGGGAATACTGTAGGTGGACACTGTGGGAATTGCTGTATGGCTTACTGCAACCCATGCTCAGCTCAAACTGCAAGAATGTGGAGGCTGATACGTGGAAGTCCCAAGTCTCAGCATAACGAGGTTTTCCTAAGAAAAGAGAGAAAAACAACAAATACAACAACAATAACAAAGTGTACCTTCAGCATATGCTTTCAATACCATCATTCAAATTTGTTACCTCTATCTTCACCTTTTTCCAGCCTTCTCTTCCCTACAGATTACTAAATACCTGGATTTGTCTATACCTCCCATCTTGTAAAACTCGATCCTTATATAATTTATAAAATAGACTCATACAAAAGGTAGCAATGTTTGATGATACATACCAATGTTTTCACTAAACATCAGAGCTGTATCCATAGATAGGCAGTCAATGTCTACTTGACCTCCTTGGATTCTGTACCAGCTTGCTTGTAAATCCACAGTTCCATCAAATTTATCCTGGAAGCCGGTCTGAGAGCTGTCATTCATCCCTATAAGCACATCATCCAAAGCCCACTGAGCTGAGTGCTTCCCTACAAAAACCAGAACAGACAGGTTAGTGGAATCCCTGTAAGTTGTTTTCAATGCCCATATGCTGTGTTCACTCAGTGAGCAGTGCTCAATCACATAGACTGAATGCTGTTAAACAAGACTAAAATATTGCTCGAGGATGCACCTGGACTCTAGAGCATGTTTCTATTACAGATAAACACAGGTATATCCCTCTTCATTTCTTTAGCTTCAGTGCCTTTGCCATCATATGCTCTCCCTCTGTTTGACATACTCCCTGAGCCCCTAGATTGGGGATTTTCATTTTATGGGTCACAACCTTCCTGCCATTCCCCACAGCAAAATTGGAAAGGTCTCTGTCTAGTTCCCAAAATAGCTTTTGTATGAAAGTGAATAGAACATGAAGGAAAATGCTGAAGGCTCTGCATATAGATAATATTTAGAGAAGTGCTGTTCTCCTTCCTGGAAATTGCTCTCCACTTGCTCTCCAGCCTACAGGCATTTCACTTTTATCATCTCCAGCCCATTTCTTTGGCCTTCATTTCAATTCACCTTTCTACTGGCATGCTGAAAAGAAGATCTTACTGCACAATAACTGCCCTCATAGGAGAGGAAGGATAGCCTGTAAAATAAAATGTGAGCTTGCAGCAATGTGCCAGGAGTTTTGCCTTGCCACCAAGAGGAGCGTGGGTCATGGCTGATAGGGCCACTCTGCACTGAGGAATGGCAGATGGAGGATAGTCCATGAAGGAACTAACATCTCTAATCAGAACTGGTTGTCACCTACAGGCACTGGTGTGAACGTGGTATTTCAACTTCCAGTCATAAAATCTGGCTCCTACTGGGAGCCACGGGGCTGCCATCAGTGATCTTAAGTGATGATCCTCATCAGAGACAGATGTCATCCAGGTGCTACCCAGGGAGCAGCAGGCTGGACATTGCACCACTCACCAATGAAAATGATCATCACAGAATGATGGTCTGTGGTGTACCAGCCATTGCTCAGCATTTTTTATCAAAGGAACTGTCTTCTTAATTAAATCACATCCCTCTTGTCTATTCTCTTAGCTAGTGAGGACAGTTAAGTCCACCACATACAAGAAAATCAGCCATCAAAATGATAAATGATATCTAAGAAGCTGCATATAATAATTACCTGAATGTAAGCTCATATGCTTTGCTCCCCAAGGAACTGCTGTTGAAATGTACTTTGCTATATTTCTTAATATTGCCTTATATTTCTTGCAGATCCAGGAGCCGCTGCCTTGTGCAAAGGTAATATTTAATCAGGACACTTTTAGTAGTGGTAATGTGCCCCCATGTGAAGTGGGAGCTCTTGCAGTGGCTGTAGGAATCAGTCAGCACCAGGGTTTAACTTTCAGTTGAGGATGTGGGAAGGGGCTGAGTGGTTTTGCAGGGGCAGGGGAGCTGGGGTTTGGGACAACTAGAAATAGTGGGAGGAGGGGGTCCTGTTCTGGAGTGTAGAGATATTAAAATAGTGAGATGGGAGACACCAGGTAGGCAGATTCAAGGCCAAGTTATGCCTACAATTCCAAAACAGAAAAAATGAGATGAAGAGTGTGAGCTGTTTGGCATCCTAGGTCACTCCATTCTCAGGTAAAAGCTGATCTTATTTAGGATTAAAAAAAAAAAAAGTAATTTTCCCCTCTCCCTCCTTTTATCTCAGCATCTTTGGTTTAAACTTAGCTCTTAAACAATTTTACTCTTAAGCCCACTCATCAGCTTGGTGCTATAAAAGAAAATCACGGCCATAGTGCGACTCAGGAAAGCCCAAATATGCTCTTACAACATCCAACTGTTCAAAATACCGTGTTTTTCATGAACTGAAGTTTCTGCACAGCAAGTCTATACCAAGTAGCACTGACATGTGGGTTGTGTAAAGCTGCTGAATGAATTTTTAGGACAGCCTTGCTCACCGTGTTGTGGCTGCCACCAGCGGAAGGCGGTGGCAGGGGTCTTGGCCTCCCGGGGTAAGTCTATGGAGACAACCTGGGGCTCCAGGTATGACATGAAGTCCAGCTCTCGCAGCAAACTCCAGGTGATCCCGTTGTCATTTGTGTATTGAACAACAAGTCCTGTATTAAAATGAAGAAAAGCAGTGAGTGTGACAGTGCAGAGCAAAGAGGGGGCAGCTCACCCTGTGCTCCAGAGCTGCCAACTCCCATCGGGTGCACAGGCCCTTTGACATGTGCCCCACCTTTAGGCAACTCCTGGTCCAGGAGCATTTTGTGGACAGAGTCCTGCTGCAAAGGTGGCGTGAGGTCACCAGCTGCCACATGCTATCTTGACTGTTTTCATCAAACTCAAAGGATCAAATCTTTTACTCCCTCAGGGAAACTAATGATCATCCCACATAAATGATAGGAATAATGTGATTTCCTTTACACAGTATTTATTTCTTGTTGGGCATCCTTGCAGTTTGTGTGAAAGACTACATTATAATTCTGATAACTGGGATTACAATCCTCCTGCTATGTATGCAAGTTCACAGCATCCTTGGAAATTAATTATCATAATATTTAGAAAATTTAAGATAGCCTTTGTATCATGCACACAGTATGGCAAATACTAGGACACAACAGAAGTTCAGCAGAGCTCATCAAAAAGGATAATACAAGAAAGAAGCACCTGTGTCTATTTCTTCTTAAAACTCTTTTATATTGGTATATGTTCAAAGATAATGGATATTTTTCGGTGTCTTATAGTGGTGCAAATGAGTGGAGAATCAAACCCTTGGTGTAATCTGTACTGCAAGATGACAGCTTTCCTCAGTGAGCGAGTCAATGTAAAGCCAAATATCAGGAAAAAAATCCACTGATGTTATATGCTTTATACTGAGAGGAAAATTAAATTTTATCCTCTCTCATGTCAGTGGTCTGTCTTCATGCAACTAGACCACTTTACATGGGAATCTGCTCCCAGAATGCTGATCCTTCCCAAACACAAGTATCAGTCCTCCACTACAGTAACTTTAAGCATGTGGGTCAAATAAGAGAGGAGACATCTCGGAGAGATGAATTAATTCACACTAAATGAATTTTCAGCTGGAACGTTAGAATCTTGTATTTTGGGTAAATCATGTATAAGCTTGTTTTGGAAGGCAATTTTTACTAGACCCACTGGTGTAGTTGAGAAGATGAACAAGTTCTCAGGTACACAACTCTTCTTAGGGTCAGAAATGGAGTTTGCCCACTTTATCCTGAACTTAAATTTAATTCCTTTTATTTCAGATCTTATGAAAAGTCCTGTGGACTCATAAATTTACCTGTTTTCCAACACTATCAAATAGTTTAATACAAGCTATTACATCTTGCTTTTAAAATGTTGTCTTTGTTAGACCCTCACAGCTCCCACAATTACTCCTACAGATGGATTACCATTAGGTTTGGTGAAAATAATTATAACTAGAAATATCCATAAAAAGGAGATAGCTTTCTCCAACATTTATGAAAACTGATGAGGTAATTGATTTTTTGTTAAAAAAAGTCTTCTTGATTTTGTAAAGGCAGCAAAAGGCAAAAACACTGCAGAAGATGCAGAATGAAAAAGGTTTATTATAAAGAAAAGGGGGTTTACCTTCATTCCTGGCTCTTGGTCTGTTGCAGGAGTTACCAACAGTCTTGCTTCCAAGTTGTACATAAAATTGAACTAGCCTTTTAAAAAACACAGGATAGAAGAAAGTGTAATCAACTTCTGATAGCACAAGATTAGTCAGGATAATTTGCATCTCTTAACTAATGGCATTTTCAATTAGGTCATCATTCCAGGCTTATTGATTAGGAAATATTCCCAAAGAAACCAAACACGAGCATGGTAAATAGTGAAGGACCCAGGATAGAAGAAAGTGATGTGGTTTATTAATCTTGTGCCTAATAAATATGGTTTTGAATGAGTATGAAGTTAGCAGTTCCATCTCACACAAAAGTTGCAACATCTCCAAAGCAGACAAAGCTGTTCCTTACATCAGATCTTACCTTGGCCTATTGTAACTGGAAACTGGCGAAGCTTTAAAATACAGAATTAGAGTTGTAATAAATTTATTATGTCCTCCTAAACCACCAATCCTTTTTAGATCCTTAAATTCTTGATGCAAACAATTTTCAGTGAAGTGAGTTCACCGAACATATTGTGAAGTAAACCCTTTGATTTTGAACCTATACATTATGATTTCATTAAATATTCTCTTGTTCTCACATCATAAAGTGGTGAAGTAAAATGTTCCTGGGCTGCTTTTCTTTCAATCTGCCCCATAATCAGTGCTTTTATCACTTCCCTACCTTTTCTTATTCCTTTCTACTGTAAACCACGACAACCATTGCAACCGAGTCTCTGTATGAGCATATTTCCATGTCTTCAATTTTTCCCAAAACTACTTTCTGCAAAACTCCTTGATAGAGGATTGCTGGTTTTATTGATGAAAATCTGGATTAGTCTGGAACATCCCTGTTTAGCAATATTTGAATTAGGTATTATTCCATCCTTGTGCTCCAGAAAAACTATTGTTAGGGTTTTTTTTCCCCAATCTGCAGCAATGCTACAGTATCCCTGCTGAGCCTGTGTTTATTATTGTGACTCTGTGGTTTTAGAGTAGTTTACATTTTCTCCTAGATCCACACTATTGTGCTGTATAACAACAATTAATTTCAATTAATGGCCTGCTGCTCACTCCCCAAATTTCACTGTATGTCTCAGGAATTCACCTGAGTCTTATCATGGGTTGTCTCCATTGCACACCCAAACCAGCAGCTGAACAGAGCAGAGAAACTGGACTCAACCCTATGATGAGATTTTGCATGTTGCAAGTTGGCAATGCCATTCTCCTCCTTGCTTCCTGGCCAATTTTTAAATTGGGATGATAGAAAATCAGGCTTCGTTAATTCTATTGTATGTAGACAGCATCTTTATTAAAACATAAATTTTGACATGTATTTTTGCCACTCAAATAATTCTCTACAAAGATAACTCTTTTTGTTTTAGAGGATTTGGTCCTATTTTGTAATAATTTTGGTAAAATCACAGACACACTTCATGATTACAGCCAGAGCAAATAAAATGCAGACAGGACTCCGATTTCCCTCACCCACTGTTACATACACAATATCATAATCCTTTTCTAAATCCAGGTTCTAAATCCAGCCACATTCCAGTTCTGTTATCAAAATCTGTCTACTGTCTGAGATGTTTTGTGTATATCCATAGAGTCTAGGACAAGCCAGAATATCCTCATCAATCTGATTGCTAAGATAACCCCATAGATAGCTCTAGACAGTTGGGCTCACAGTACTACACCATTTAGCCAGGTAGGTGCTATTTGTTTGCTGCAGCTCTGTTGTTGGAGACAGTATTCAGGCAATAAAACTCTAGACAGAAGCATCAGAGGTGAATAGATTTACAGTCCTGTGATGAAATTCTTTTATTCTTGCCAAATGTGAAGATCGTTAAAAAGCAAAACCAAAGAACAAAAAAAACCTTTTCTGCAAAAGGGTGAATCAGCCCATCTGATCTCTAATGTCTGACCCAGAACAGCTCCCTGGGATGGTTGCACAATCATTAGCAATGGAGTCAGTAAAGCAGATGGGAGCCAAGTCAGCTAACAAGCCAGATGTCACTACTTGGAAAAAATATATGTATTTTCCATGGTTTTTATCTAGATGCCAGGTAGGCACTGTGTGCAAATGCTCCCAATGAACAGATAGTTAAGAGTGTCATAAGGGACAGGCCATCAAAATGGAAGGCAGAAACTCATCAGCAACCAAAATGCATCCCTGTAGCACATTGTCAGTCTGAAGGATGGAAATACTGCTGGTGAAATTGTGCCTTTGGTGTGTTGGGCCATGCAATAGGGAAGGAAGGGAGAGACTCCAGGGGGTTTCTGAAGTGTAAGGCAAAAAACACCCCCCATTTGGGTGAAATGAACTTTGACACTTACAGCTCTCTTAGTGCATTCTCCTAATATCTGGGAAAAAAAGGTCTATTCAATCATATAAAAGAATAAAAAGACAATGGGACAAACAAAGCTAAGATTACAATACCACTTAAATGTATATACTAAAATTTGAGTGGTTTTTTTAATGGTCATTTTCTCCCAGGCACAAGGTTTAGCTGAAATGCTTTTAGTGTGGCTGCTCCCCTGAGCAGCACCACACACCTCAGGCTGGCAAATCTCAACCCCTTTGGAGTACAGCAGACCAGGGACACTGAGCCCCCATGGACCCTGCTCTGCTGGGAAGAGAAAGGTGAAAGTGAAAATGGTCTTTGCACTTAAAAAACCCCTGTGTATTCCTTACATCAAATTTACACTTTGCATTAAAAAAGCTGTAATAGGGAATGATGTTCCCTGATGATAGGGGACATGCATAGGTAGATCTGCAGGAATTCAGAATGAATATAAAAACTCAGTGTCTTGCAATATTTTTCAGTTTTTCTACCAGGCTCTTCCATGCATGACTTAACAAAACAAGATCTTAAAAGGTCTGGGAAAACACTATTAACCTGAAAAATAAGCAGCTTAAAAATCTACTGCAGGAGTTCAGCCTTCCTATTCACAACCTTCAATCCACATATCTAACAGCATGTCTTTCGAGGCATATTTTCCTGCTGTTTACTCAGTAACCAAAACCCCCCAATCAAAAAAACCTTGCAAAAATAAAAGAAAACTGTGCAGGGGCTAAGATGACCCTTAATAAGATAACTGAATTCTATGCAAGGCGTTACTGAATGCAAAAAGTAATACCAAAACGGGAAAAAGTATTTCCCTTTAATCTCCCCTTTCAAATGACAATTAACTCCAATAGTGAAAAAAAAATCTAGGCTGAGAAATTATTTTCTTTTTAGTATATGGGTTTTTCAGTTAACCCTTCACACTCTCACAAACTTTATGTGCTTTTGCTTCTAGAAAAAAAGACAGAGTTAATGTTACAGATGGCTTCAAACATTCAAGTGGGATGCATCTGTTCAGAGCAAGGTATCTGAAGCTGAATGTCTAAGTTATACATGGCCAACTCAGGCTGCCTCATAGTTAATGAAAGAAATAAATATGGATTTGCAGAAGATGAAGCAGTGGCCACTGCTAGCTGCTGTATTAGGATGAGTTGTGTTGTCCTTTTGAAGCAGCTATTCTCTCCTCTGAACACAAAAGCAGCCTGGGGTAAGTGCTGTAGTATAAAAAGTCCATGTTCTGGTCAAGCAGCATCAGGTGGCTACTACCTTTGAGCACACACCGAAGAAAGAAAAAACCTATGGTAGTCCCATTTGTGTTTGAGATGACCACTATGTTCTGTCTAGCAAAGAGCCCAGCGATGTGGCTTTGAGCTTGAATTGTTCAAGGGAGTTAACCTACTCACTGTAATACTTTAAAAAAAAAAAAAAAAAAAAAAGGCTGATTTATTTTTATTTTGACATAACAATCAGTTCCAGCAGGAGAGCAGCTCACACTGTGAGTACATGGTCAGAAGAGAGATTGTAGTTGCTCTTACCAAGTGTCCCTCTGGCCATTTATGTTTTTGAGGCAGTTTTAAGACACAAGATAACCACATTCTTGTGCAAAAAAGAAGAACTGGTATATTAAAAACACCAAGAAGGAGCATTGCTCAGAATTTTAAAATGTCTTTTGGATTTTAAAATGGTTCAAACTTTGCAAAAATGGAAAGCTATGTATACGAATATCTGTCATTAAAAGTCATTTCAAAGTAATATTAAAACTAAAGAGAATACTTTTCTTTATGAAAAGATTTCTCCACAAAAGAAGGAATAACTCAAAAATACTGTTTTGAATGCAGACTTCTTGAGGAAGTAGTCTAGACTACTTCCAGTATAATGCTTCCCAAGATTAATAATACAGGGTTTGGAGACAGTGGAATAGAAGTGCTCACATCTTCCCAGAGTCCCAGGGTAAACATGTACTTGTCCAAAGCACATTTGTCAAACAATTAATTAGTTTAATTAATAACTAATTTACATAATCATATAACTATGACACATTTGTCAGACATGCAGGGGACAGAAGAAAGGCAGCTGGTGCAGTGCTGTGCAGTGCCAGGGAGCAGCTGAGGATTCCCCCAAACCAGCAGCCCCCACATTGTCCCACAGAGCCCTGCTTGCCTGGGCTGGAGAGTGACCACAGTAACCTCTGCCCAGTCTGCTGAGTGAGCCCACAAATTCAATAATGGAGCAAATCATGGCACTACTTACTCTCAGAGCAGTATTTTTCAGGAGAAATATCTTTTATTAAGCTAACTGCCAAAATTGTATGGTGCTCAAGGTTTCAGGTGCCTAATCTCTCACGAGACTGGACAAAGCAGCAGCAAACTCCAAGCTAAATAGTGGTTAGAATTAACAGCCCCTTGTTCATCCTAATTACATTAATCAGCTAGGCAATTTGAGAGAAGAGGATAATTGCTACCAGTGTAGCAGGATTCAGTACCAGCAGGGAGAGAGGTGAAGGCTTGTTAGTCTCTTGGCTATGCAGAAACAATTCACATTCCATTCCTTTGCACTTCTGACAAGTGGTGTAATTCACAACATCTGGCAAGTAAACAACAGCTCCTTGCTATGCCTCCTCATGCCTGCAATTCAACACAGTCAGAGGAAAAGGAGCTTTTCTCCCCAGATATGGGCAGAGACTTAGGTTTTGTGCAATCTCAAGACCATGTCTTCTAGCTTAGGATACAATGCAAGCTATCTTCTCAGAAAGATAGAGAGATAATATTTTATTTTATTTATTTTCTGCTATTCCACTCTTTCTAAAATAAGTATTTTCTTTCAAAAAACCCCCAAAATAGTACACCAGAATGAACAAAAAATTATTTTTTCTATCTTTCAGACTTCTTGTACAGGTTATGACTACCATAAAAAAAGCCCCATTTCCCACCTTCTCATATCCACACCTGCAACAGGACAGAACAGAGAACATGAATTTACAGGCAATTTTGAGAAGCAGCACTGAGCACAGACCTGATATTTGTGGTGTCCAGGGGAACAGTCCTTGCTTCCCTTTTGCCAGGTCCATTGAAGTACAGAGATTTTCCATCGCTGAGCACACCACAGCCTGTCCCGACCTGACCTCCTGTTATCTTGTACCAGAGAGGGCTTAGCTTCCTCTCAAACCTGTCGAACATCTCACTGTGATTAGGCACATTAGACACACAGGTTCCATGTGATGCTTCAAGAAAAGAAAAAAAAAAACAAGGAGACACTTTGGTGAAACTGTGCTGGACAGAGTAAGGGTCAGACACAGTACACTGGGACATGCTTCTGTTGCATCTCTATGTGACAAAGCACCTGTCTTTTCTAAGAAAATTCCCTGAAGATTGGATTGTACCTTTTTAAACCCACTTTACAAATTTCTGCAGGAAGAATAAGCCCTCTTCCTCTAAACTCTAAGATGGCTTATTTCACTAAGTGAAAAACAGCCAAGCTTTATGCTGATAAGGCATTTTTTGCAAACAGAAAAATATTATCCCTCTATTTAATTTTAAACAAATTGAACAAAAGATGTTAGCTTATTGCTTTGTTGGTTGAGGGTTGAAAAGACTGCAGTGTGCAACTAGTTGTGTCAATCATTTTTTCTTCACAGGGTTTGCATTTTGATTTTTTTTTTCTATTTCAGCATAAAAGCCCCTGAAACCACAAGTGAGCAGAATTTTCCCCAGAAGGGCTTGTCAGAACATATGTTCCCTCCTGGTCCCATGCCATCTGATGGCCAGGGGACTCAAAAATGGCAACAATTCTTTTGAAGATGATCCAAAGGCTTTTAAGCAGACTTTTCAGTTTATAATATTTTATTTTGTTTTCTCTTTTATTGCTAGTCCCTTCCCATTCATACAGATGGCGATGTTCAAAGATTGTGGTTGCCAGAAACATCAACGGTGTCCGCTGCCTTCAGCTGCTCTGCTTTGCCTGTGCCGAATTTAATTTAACAAAACAAGAAAGATTCCTCTTGGCAGCCCATGCAATGTATGTCATCATATATTTTTCCAGAATACTGGAGAGGAAAAACAAGGTGCCAGGTTTACAGGTTTAGCTCAGCCAGTGCTTACTGTGATCCCAGCTGGGGAGGGCTGTCTTACCCGTGTAGCCCAGGTCGCAGAAGCAGACCCCCGAGACGCAGTCCCCGTGGCCGCTGCAGTAGTTGGGGCAGGGCTCGGAGATGTAGACGCCGTCCAAGCCGAAAGGAGGCACGCTCTTGTGGGAGCTGCTCTCCTGGATCCAGCGGAATCGGGTCTTACTGCAGGGAAAAAACAGTGCTATTACTACTCCTGCCTTCAACAGCTACTGCTCCTTGATTAAGGTTAAAAGGGCTTTTTCCCAAATAAGCCATTTGCAAATAGGATGCCTGGATTTCTGTCATGCTACATTTGTGCGACATCGCTTAAAGGTATTTCTTCCAGACTTTTTGGCTGCATTTTGACTTCCTCTGTTTCTCTGGCCTGTATCCATCAGTGTGAGGCAAAGAACAAATACATGGTTTTATCAACAACAGTGAATCATTAGATGTGACTGTGAAGATGCTTTTTAATACTCAGTCCAACCTGAACTTCTAATTACATATCAAAATCTCAGAACTTCATTTCTTACAGTATTTTTGAAAGGAACTTAGTAATGGCAGTGATACAGAGTTTATTAGGACACTGTAACTTTTAAGTTATTTGGATACAAGAAAAAAAAGCCACTTTCTAAATAGAGTGGCAAAAAACCATTCTGACTCTTCAATCCTAAGCTTAAACATCTTGGTGGTGAGATGGAGATATGGTAGTCCTGGTAAAACATGGATGAAGTAACAAACCAGAGATATCACTCATAACTTATCTAAGGCTGCTGAGCTGACATAGCTGGCCCAGAGACAGTCCATCAGTTCATACTCTAAAAGCCTAGTCCCAAAATTTAATGGCAGGGTCTTCTGACATGCCCTTTCTTGGAGTGGCTGCAGATTCCTCCATTGGGTGTAGTTGCCCCTAAGGACTAATCCTTGAGGCTAGGCAAGAAATTTGCCCATGGTCATTGTATGGGTGAGTAATATAAATCTCTACTTAATAATTAGTTTTGCTAGCTTTAATAGAATTACTTTGATACAATTTCTTCAATGTTGCTTCATAGTGCATTATATTATAATAGTTGTTATAGCTTCAATACTGCACATTAAATAATTCTGACTAAGATCTTGTCTAATTGTTATCATAATAAATCATAAATAAATATATTTCTATAAATATATTTAGTTTGCCATCCTTAACCCTGCAGGACAAAGTTGTGTAAAGGTTCCATTACACCTGTATAATCCTTTAGACATAAACCACTGGCACAGTCTAGGGCTAAGACTGGATCCAGCTGCGCCCAGGCTTCTCTCTGAGAAGGAGTTTAGAAAGCATTGGGGTCCATCTTGACCTCATGACTCAGTGGGAAGGCTTCTTTAACAAACTTTGTCTAGAATCTCCCACTCTGCCCACAACTCTGACTCACTGTATAGGAAACTTGTTGAAGAAAAAATATTTTGGTTATTAATTTCCAGACTTTTACTTTTAGCTGAATGATTTTACATGACTTCCAGAGAGGGGAACAGATCTAAAATGTCAGTCAATACAATGGATTAACAAATATCCTCCTTGCTACTCTGCCTAAAGTATAATAACCCTATTGCTTTTTCTTTTTTGCTATGCTCTGGGATTTGGTAGGTAGGTGATCATCATACTCATGCTCGGTACCAAATAATGAAATGGGATGCTTTCTTGTTAACCCAAGAACCATGATTTCCTAAGTGGCCCTCAATAAACTCGGTTCTCAACATGCTAAGACACTCATTGCAGTCACAAAACTTACATTTTAAATGTATCAGCATGAGCTTCTTATTCCTGATCACATTACTGAACATAATGCCAAACAGATTGCTGCTATTGATTCTGTCCTGCTTGTTTTGGGTAAATCAAATCAGCTGGTGTCAGATCTGTGCAATTTGGCACCTGCTTTTATTGGCTAATTACTGAAGAAAGGACAAACTTGTTATGGTACACACTGCTATTTCAAATCCTTGCAGCAGAGGCACTGGCCCCCCTGCTACAAAATATGCCACATACTCAAATGGGATTGAGGATGAGGACGGGTCAGACGCCCAGAGGCAGCACAAGAGAAGTTGCTGGGGGGGAGTGAGAGGCAGGAGGTCGGGGACATGGCCAGGGCCCTGATGGGGTGGTTGTGCTGGCAGCACTTGGTGCATCCAACAAATCAGATCAGAGTGTTTTACTGATGGAATAAGACAGAGAGTGAGGGGAGTGAGAAACTTCAGCCAAATGTAGATAAGATGGAGAAAACCCTCCTGATTTCAAGGCTTACTTGTGTCTTCCACCATCTGATGTTTTCTCACTTTTATTAATCTGATGCTGAGGTTGTCCTACAGATGGGCACAACTACCATTCTTCCCTCTGCTTCTGGCTGCCTTCAGTGACACAGCACATTATAGATCTGCTCAAATACCTTGCTGAAGTTTCTTTGCCTAGTGGTAACTAAAATTAATCCTGTTCAAATAGGTTATTTAATTCATGTGACTTATTACTCTCTTGCTGGTGCCTCTGACCTAGCTGACATGGATAAAGACAATAAAGGGGTTGATGTCAAATTAAAAAGTGCTGGGTTCCTTGCTGCTTTGTAATTTAATGATTTATTATAGACCAATCTGATGCATTTAAAATGGAAATTTCTCACTGCTTTGGGCAGCATAGTATATTTTCCCCAGTTCTGCCGTATTTTCACACCGCTTTTATTCACAGCTTTGCAACTTTTTCCTAATGTACCATCCTAGAAGCAGCTGAATCAGCTAATCCACGGGTCCCAGCGACATCCCTGGTTTACAGCGCCCCGTACCTGGCTGCGAGCGACCTGGGGATCACAATAGTAACTCTAGTCCAGTCCTCAAAGTCTCCCGTGTGGTACACGGAGGGCTCGCCCAGCTCTCGGGAGCTGCCCTCGCAGCCCTTGGTGCCCGGGGACGCGGGGTAGCATCCCTCCTTCACCAGCGACCAGAAGAGCCCAGCGTCGTGCGAGTACTGCAGCAGGACCGGGGCAGAGCTGCTGTACTGGTTGGTGCAACCAATGTTCAGCTGAAAAAGAGCAGAGAATCAGAAATGATGTGAGGAAACCTGCATTGTTATTAGTATTTATTGGCTGTAAACCACCTTTCACTTTCTGCGCTGGGAGGCTTAATGCTCTGAGCACTTGCCCTGAGCCCGGCTGACTGATCCTTGGAGTCTGTTTCCTACATGGAAATATGACATTTCTCGGTAAAAATTCCCACTATTCCTTCATTATGGTATCTGAGTTCAGCACACAAAAAGGTGCAAAGAACATTCCAAGGGTTTCTGTGCATAGCAAGTCCCAAACAGCAAACTCTGTGCGGGCAGCTGCATGCCCAGGAGTGGCAAGAGCTGTAATCTCTGGGATCCATCCCACCTTCAGACCAGTGTGCCCTGGTGTGCCCAGAGGATCAGCCTGACTCCCAGGTTAGCCCTAAACACAGCCTTGGCACTGGCCTTGCAGGAATGATGTCTGGGAGTTGGCACTGCAGTTTGAGCCCCCAGAACAGAGTGAAATTTGGATTAAGAAGGAAAATGCATATTAAAATGTGAAATAAGAATGCAGCCAAGACCAAAATCAACTGCTGATTTGAAGTTTCAGTTTCATTCTTCAAGCTATCAGAAAAATATTAGTTTTCATTATTTTATTGCAGAAATTCTACTTGAGCTGTAGAATGTAAAATGTAAAACAAAATAATTCATTTAAAATGAAATAATTCTAACAAATTACTGTCTTTGAGCTTATCAATGCAAAATTATTCCAGTCTGCTATTTAAAATGGAAATTTCACACACTCACGAAAGCATGTGAATAGGACTAACACATTTATGTGCAGGCTGAAAAGCTTTCCGAAAAAGTATAAATTCAGTCCTTAAATAATAAACTTAAGAAAGAACTCACTGTTCTGTGACACATTCTTATGTTTTGTATAGTTATGTTACATTGTCAAATGATTCAGTGATGGAAGGTGTATGAAACATTTTTAAGTTTTGATTTTTTTTTTTTTTACCTAGACAATTTTTTTTGTTGCTGTTGATCATCAAACCTAGAGAATGGAGACTTAGTCACTGAAGTACAGGAAGGTGGTGAAGAGGCAAATAGCATTTTTCCAGGCTAAATGGTATTTATATATTGAGATATCCTTGGGTTTTAGACAGTTTAAAGTTTAAACTACATGCAATACTCACAAGAAAATTGTACTGAAATCCCTCAGTTTGTATAGCATTTTATTAGCATATCTTTTAGTTGAAATCATTATTTTACAAATCCCAGTATTTCTAATGAACTTTCCTATTTATAGAATTGTGGGAATTATATTTGAAAAGCTGCCTGTAAACATCTGATCTTTTTAATAATTCCACTTGTAAATTATTCAGTGTCTGTATCCACCAATTATGTAAGGACCATGTATTTGTGGGGAGCTCATTAAAATTGCATTGCAACCAACTTCCAGAATTCACCAATGGGATTTCATTATAAACTCAATAAAATTTTGATTAGGGTTCAGAAACAAGAGCTTGTCAAAGCAAATACATTTTCTTTGGAATCCATATTCTGATGTATTGTCAGACCACTGAAATTTTTGTAAGCTCTTAAAAGAAGAAAATGCAAATTGGAACCTATATTCATTGACACAGTAAAAATAAAATTATACGAAAAACACACACTGGAGTACAGAGCAGCTTGAAAGTCCTTAAATAGTTTAAAATACAAAAAATGTACCCAAACCACATTGGAGCTTTTGTACTCACAGAGTCCCAGACGGGATAAATCCCTGTTTGCTTGACGGTGCAGTAGCATTTCCTAGTACTGAATTGAATACAATGACAGTCACTTCAACCCACTTCTGAAATGTGCTGAAGAACAAAAAGCTTAAAAACTTCTCCAGAGGAGTAAAAATGCTTTCCTGCACCAAGGTTTTGGCTATTCTTCTAGAAAGCAGGATGGCATTTTATTCTGTATGGGTTCATACTTGTGCTCTTCACATATTTTTACACAATTGTTAATTTATCACCTTCATTTGAACTGTGGCCCCAGCGGCATCTTGCAAGTTTTGGCTAAGGGCAGTTTTACTGATATTCAGATTATGTTTAAGGAATACCTTGAACTGCAGGACGTATCCAGGCTTCAGAGTTAAATCTCGAGTCACTGCAAACCGGTCTCCATCTGATTTACCAAAGAGCATGGCAGAGGGGGTGGCGGAGCAGAAACTTTCATTTTTGGTCATCCCTTCGTTGGCCAGCATTAACCACACGCTCATCTGGTTCATAGGGTAGTCAAATGCTGGCTTTTCATAAAAGTTCTGTTAGAAATGAAGAGGAAAGCCAAAGGTATTATCACCTTGCAGTGTGACTCCAGAATAATTCCCCAAATGATGAATTTTCAAATTTTGCAACTTTTATTTTCTGTAGTTTTCAAAAAAATTTTCATTTCCAAAACTTCAGTCTTGACTTTTTGCTGAGATACATCATTACATCCTCTGTCACAAAGCTTAGGAGCCTGACAATTTTGTGAAAAGACCCAGGTTATTCCCACAGAGAAACACAGCTGCAAGCACTACAGCTGTCTCTTTAAAGAGACACAGCATTTTCATGGAAAACTGTATTCAAACAAGTCTCCTGACAGGATAGTTTCTATTTTGTGGGGATGCCCACGGCTGGCTCTTGCTTATTACCTGTGGTAAGGTGGGATTAACAACAGGAATGATGTGCTTCTGCTTCTCTGACAGAATGATGATGTCGTCGATGGCCCACTGGTCGTAGCCCTCCCCCGAGAACACCGGCTGCCACCAGCGGAACCTGGTGCAAGGGGTCTTGGCTGCAGCTGGCAGCTCCAGGTACACAAACCTGAGGAACACAAATTGGGCAAACTTCAGGGAACACAGTTTGTAGAGAAATATATCACTCAACAGGGAAAAGAGGCAGGAAAGCCAGCATCTTATGTGTACAAGTCCTCAGTAATTTGCCTGTCCAGAGAAGGGCAATGGAGCTGGGGAAGGAGGTAAGAGAGTAACTCATATGAGGTGCAGCTGAGGAAATTTGAGTTGTTTAGTCTGGAGAAAAGGAGGCTCAGCAGCGACCTCGTTGCTCTCTACAACTACCTGGAAAGAGGTTGTAGTAAGATGGGAATTGACCTCTTCTCCCAAGTGACCAAGGACATGAGTACATTGCCTCAAACTCTGCTAGGGAAGATTCAGGTTGGACAACAGGCAGAATTTCTACACTGAAAAGGTGGTTGGGCAGTGGGGCTCCCTGGGCTACCCAGGGTGCTGCAGGAGTCACTATCCCTGAAAGGGATTTAAAAAAAAAAACCTGGATATGGCACTTAGTGCTGTAATTTAGTTGATATGGTGATGTTGGGTCATGTTCTTGGAGGTTTTCCCCAACTTTAATGATTCTATGATGCTATTATTCTATTTTTCCTTATATCTAAATACCTATTTATACACTGCATAGCAAGAAGGCCTCTTTGTTCTTGTCTGTGGAGAATGTAAACCCTTTAAGACAATGTCTGTTTTTTATGCTCTATTACTGTATTGCCAAACACAATAAGGAACTGATTTGAGCTCTCTAGCTTTGAATTAAACTGTTCAGTTGATCCATGTTCAGCAAGTCCTAAAGTTTTTCTGATGCCAGGAAGTGATAGTGACATATGCTAGCAAAATTAATTTCTCATTCTCTTCTGCTGATTGGTCCTATTTGTAGACAAAAACATCCTTCTGTTACAATGAAATAGATTATATAGCAGTTTTCTTTGAGTAAAAATATTTCAGACCTCCTATATAGATCTTTGTAAAATAACTTCAGGTCTGCTCAGTTTGCTTTATGTTCACCTTACAAAACTGATGCTAAATAAAAGTTCAAGTTTCAAGTCTACTCATGTCAAAAAGTGAAAGAATTAATTACTTCCCCAGTCCTATTTCAGACAGCTTGCATTTATACATACAATCCTTTATACATACAAATTCTTTATTTATATCACATGGTTTTTTGTACCATGCACTCCACTACACTTGCCAGTTAAGCAGAGAGAGGAGAAGGAATTCTTCTTCAGTTCTTTGCCAGAGAATTCCTAGATTTACTGTTGGAGAATAGGAATTGGAAAATGAGATTTGGACCACATTTAAAACAAGAGAGAAATAAATCTGCATAGCTATGTTCAGTAAGGACCATCACTCTTTGCTCAGAAGAGCAAATGTTTTGTCTAAAAATGTATTGGATAGTTCAGTATTGAAGCTTTTATTATTTAGCTTCTTTGTTGGGTGTGTCCTGTAATTTTGATCAAGCAGAGACCAAAGCACTCACCTAGTAGAAGAGGGAAAGGGGGTAGCCATAGTTTGGATTTTAGGAAGGCTTTTGATGCTGTGCCTCACAGCAGCTTTACTGACAAGTTGTCCACCTGTGGATGAGCAGGTTCACAAAGGGCTGGGCTGGGGAGGGCCTGGCTGAAGGGCAGAGTTAAAGGGGTTGTAGTGAATGGGGTCACATCTGTCTGGTGGCTGGTCTCCAGCAGTGTTCCTCAGGTTCAATCCCAGGGAAGTCCTGTTCAAGGTGTTTATCAGCAATATGGATGCAGGAGTTAATTGTACCCTTTTGCTGATGATACAAACTGGGAGGTGCTATTGACTCTCTTGAGGGTCAAGAAGCCTTGCAGAGGAATCTTGACAGATTTGAGCGTTGGGCTTCATTCACAGGATAAAATTTAACAAGTGTAAATATTGATTCTGCACGTAGGATGGAGTGTAACTGAGCACAGTTATAGATCCCTTCTACCTGAAATAGTTCTGTTTATTCTATTCTATTCTATTCTATTCTATTCTATTCTATTCTATTCTATTCTATTCTATTCTATTCTATTCTATTCTATTCCAAATCCAAGAGTTTTGTACTTGCAAGTGCCTAGATCACCTCTAGAAAAGAACAGTCAGACAAGTTTCAGAAATCCTTCCTAAAGCATTGTTCATTGCAATGCAAAATGACAAGATGAGAAGATTAAATTATTTCTGTGTTGAAAGACATGAACTACAGGTAATAGAAATCATGTTCATACCCATGCAGACAAATACAATTTTAATTTTCACTGACAAGGTATCTGACAGCAAATTTGAAAGACTGAATATGATTTCTTCTCCTCAAATATTTATTTAAAGGAGCTTTTGCTTCATATGACATTAATACATGTTCATTAGATGTTAAACTAGAGTCAGAGGAAATGGAAGATTTCTATACCTCTTTTGGGTAAGTTCTGTATTTGCTTGCTAATGTTTTGCAGATATTAACATTTTAGTCATGTTTCACATAGGAGGTAATAGGAAATTTTATATTTTACTTCAGATTTTAAGACCCACTTGCATTACACTTTTCATTCCTAGTGACAGGAGTTTACTGTGCCAGCTAGAAAAAGTTTCTATATAATGATGACTTCTAAGCATTACAACTTTAAATTATTATTCATGTTTTCATAAGTTGAGAAATAAACATTTTTTAAAGCTGATGCCATATGGATTAGTTAATTTAGATCAAAATTATACCTGGGTTTGCTGAAGTCAGAGAAATACATTTCTGCTAGTAGCTGCCAGTTGATCCCACCATTATTGCTGTACTGCAGCAGCACACCTTCTTCTCTGCTATCAGGTTTATTGCATGAAGAAGTCTCTCCTCCAATCTGGATGTAAAACTGTACAAAATCCACCCATGTTGTGTCCAAATCCCAGCTTACCAACTGTCTTTTTCCAGCCTACAGTACAAAGAACAGAGGGATAATAATAATAATTTTAATTATGGCACCTTAACGATGAATAGGCACATTTAAAGTCCATCACAGATGAACATTACACACAAAATTACACAACATGGAGAACATTGACTTCTGTATCGACTTGGCTTTTGTTGTCTTTCAATTATTCTGCTTGGCCATCCTTTATGTAACCCTGATTTGATCCCACAAGAACTTTATTATTAGATTTCAACACACAGTGCAACTTCACAACATAATTTCCACACAAGAATTTAATCTCATCATGAATTAAATTCCACACAAGAATTTAATCCCCCATGGTTCCAAGTGACTTCAGAGGACAAAGAGCAGGTGCTGGATATCCTGAATCAACCTGGGCTAAATTTTTAAGTATTCAGCTTTCTATTGATAATGCTTAGAGCAGTAAAAGGCCATTTCTCTAGTCTTATTTGCCTGGTCAAATCTTGCACTGTACAAGGTTACCCAATCACCTGAAATCAGCTCCTATAATACCTTGCTCGAAGTCCACCTCCTACACAAGAACCAGGGAGTGACATTTTCTCTTCATGCTTCAGCTGAATAAGATTTGTTCCTACACAAAACTATATTTTTTTTTCTAGTAAGCGTTGTAAATCAGAAGTGTCTCAACTAAGACCTGTGGATTTAGTTTCAAGTTTACCTAAGCAGAGCTGAGAGAGACAAATTGCCTTGTAAAATTTAGTGAATGCTTTTTCAAGTATGTTTTTGAATTTAGGAGGTCAACGTGGTCATTCTGGGCATATTCAGAAGACAGAGCATATTCATCTAAAAAAAGGCTTTAAGGTTTAAGAGCCTTTTATTGTAACTGAAATTATTCCATATCCCTCTTCCCTTTGTACCCTGGGACTTGAGGCTGAACCTGTGGACTTGGACATGAACCTTCAAGGTGCTGATATGGAATATGAAGCTGCCTGTGACAAGGCAGGACACAGGATGAGAGCAGTGTCCCTAGAGAGGTGACCTGCATGCCCTGCATCTGGCACAGCCCTGCCACAGCACAGCATCATGCTGCCACAAGCTTTTATAGGTAGGGCAAAGCCATTTGTGTACAGCTGGAGAGAGGATGCAGGGATCATATTTCTGTATTTATTAAAGTAGCTACAACCTGGCACCACCTCCCAAAATGAACCACATCATGAACCCCCCAAAATTACTCTCATCATGCCTACAGTTTCTAATTCCCTTAAAAAAACGTGTTTCTGTCCATCTTCAAGCATTAAAAGGTTTAAAAAATGAAAAAGGCTAAGTTTTGACACCTATGTTTTAAGTAAAGTTAGTGTTTTTCTCTCTCACTTGTACATTTAGGATCCTTATGACAAATTTCCAAAAAAACTTGAGATAAACAAGTGATGTGGTCTAGCCGGACAGAAGTAACAAGATTTAGGAGCTGAAATTTAAAATATCATCTGTGTTTTTTAATAAGATGACAGATGAATTTAAATCCTGTTCCATTCATCACCTTTCTTCTTTCTACACAGCTGAGGGTAAACCCAGCAGAGGTAAATGTCTACTGCTTTCTTGCACAGAATATTTCTTTGCTGGTATAACAGCCTGGGTGCTGAGCTCATTTGTAGACCCTACCAAATAGGCCACCTCACACTGTGAGACTGACTTCTGGAAGCTGAATACATGAGGGTCTGAAGTTTTGTTGGCTTGAACCACTGATGATAAGGCAGCAAAATCTGTGAAGAATCCTTTGACTCTCAAAAAGCTCATACAGGATACAATCATACTGATTTAGTCTGTAATTGTTCTTGTTGTTTTGGTTTATTTGGTTGTTTCTTGCCAGCTGAGACAGGAATTCCCTCCTGGATGATACCATGAGAGTGAGAACATAGCCTTGGATGCAGCCCTGAGCTTCCTGGCACAGCCCCATGTGGCTGTTACTGATGGTGCCTTAGGAAGGCTGACCTGAAACAGAGACTGGACAGAGCTAAAGTAGATATTTATTGAAAGGTCTTTAGGGTACACCTTGGGAAGGGCAAGAGCCTGACCAGGGCTACACCCAAGGTATCACTGGCCAAGGTGACACTGATAATCTCTGGGTAGTTTGCTTTCACAGCCTCATTGGAGACACTGGAATTTGAAAGTGTCACCATCCAATCTAGCCAGTAATGGGCAATAAGGATGCAAACACCCTTGCTGTCCCATGGGCTGGTGTGTCCTGGCTGGCTGGGGACACCCAGCATCCTGACCTGCAGTGGGCCAAGCTCTGGCTCTAAAACTATTACAGGTGGGTTTTCCATATCTACGCCCCACAGCAGCTCTGCCTGCCAAAGGGGTTATCACAGAACCACGTTAATTGAGAGAGGACATGAGTGACATAAAGCTTCTGGGGAATTTCAGGGGCTAATTGAAAGAGCTCTGAATTGTGAACACACCTACAATTGATTAAAATGAGTTGTAAAACAAAAGATAGAGGGTTGTCAGAACAAAGCCGACATTAATTCTGGCAGCAGTAATTGATTATGGCAGCAAACATTAGACATTCAAATAAAAAGTGTCTGTTTGAGCAAATGAAGAGAAATGTGAATATGAGCTCTTCAAAACAATACAGAACTGTTTGGCAACTATAAAAATATTTTTTTATTATCTACCAGTATGGCCCTCAGGCACCTTGAGAAAGATCTAAACAGAAATTAAATAAACCACCTTCTGTTGACAGCACACAGACTGCTACTACTCAAGAAATGAGTGATAACATAACCCTTAGAGATCAATAGAAAGAAGCCAAGAATTTCTAAATGAGTTTTTCACTCCTCCTTAGCAGGAATCACAAGAAAGATCATAGCAGGTTAATTCTAATTTAGCAAACTACTTTTGAGAAACTTGGCATAAGGAACCGAGCCAGAAGGAAAAACATCTAACAGGGAAGACAATTATGTATAAAAATCCAATTATCACAATTAGCTAGTTATACTGATTGGTCTATTACGAAATTTTTAGTGCAGAGCTCTATTTCCAGGGGAGCTTGATGTGAGACTATGTAGGAGTGCTGAAAATTATTTCATGGGTTAGATTTTTGTAATGAGGTAAACAACACACAATTACACAGCGTTGCATATTGGGTTATTCTTCTGGGACTAATCTGGCTCTCGTGACAGCAGTGGCAGTTTGATCAAACCTTTAAAAGAGAAGCACATAGCTGCATTTATATTCTTCCTTTCAATTAAGAACAAAACAAATGTTAGTACTAGACCTGAGGAGCAACAATACAAAAATCTGTGGTTACAACGCATAACCTTATATCTGGTCATAAAGATCTCTTTATTTTAGCTATAATTGCTACTAATTAGCAGAATTCCCTATATCTCTTTCCTGTTCTATTATTTTTTTGTCTGCAAAGTATCCATATTATACAAAAGAATATTCTCCTTCAGGTTAACCATTTTCTAAAAGCCTGAAAAAATGGGTTTTTTCAATAGTTTTGTTCCTGTGACCTAAAATTAAGCTGCTTGTCCCCTGGAAAGCCAACCTTTCCCCATCTCTTACCCAGGACAGTACAGAAGAAACAAATGGGAGCTGCTGGATGCTGTGAACTGAGTCTTAAAAAAGAAAATGTACAAGTAAGACATTGTGAATATATACACTCCCCAGCACACTGGCAAATTACCACCTTTCATTACAGCTGCTATTTCTTGAATACATAGTGCATGTGTCTTTCCCTATCTCTTTTGATTGCTTTGTTCTTTACCTGCAGAGCACAGCTGGGCTGTTAAACACACTTCTAATACTGCATGCAGCTTTCTGCCACCTCCCTTTTCTTTGCCACACAGCCAAATGATGCTCCACAAAAACCTACAGTATGTGTCTTTATCAGTCTCCCAGCCCTCTGTAGTACCTTGTTGAAGTAAAGTGAGGAGCCAGAGGAGATGACCCCACAGCCCTCCTCAGGCTTGACAATCTCTCCCCCAATGATTTCCTGCCACTCTGTCTTCAGGGTATCTGGGTTCTCAAAATCAGACATGATGGTTGAAGAAAGGGGGTTTTCAGGCTGACATTCAGTACCCCGAAACCCTGAATCACACCTGGAAGGAAGCATAAACATAACAAGTTTTAAGGACTTTATTTGACACTAACAATTAGTTAAGGTTGACCTTATGAAATTTGATGTGAAATAAATTATTCTGGGACTGCAGTTTTGTATGGTGGAAACAAACCAAAATAACTGGAAAATGAGAAAACCCTGTATCTGTTTTGTTTTTTTTTAAAAAGGAACCCCTATGGTGTTGAGAAAATTTGAAGCAGGGAGTAGCAGTCTGTGTCCTTGGTTTAGCACCCATTCTGACAGTGGCTGCCAAGCAGAGCTGAGCAGGTCCCTGGCATCCTTCTGACTCAACAATGCAGCTCTGGCCCTGAGCCAGGGTTCTTGTGCAAAGGCCTGGAGGGGCCACCAGGACACCTGCAGCAGGGCAGCCCTGTGCCACTGAGAGCTCTTCCAGTGCTTGGATCTTCCAAGGGTACGGCTTCTTGGACAGACTGGTGTGGAGCAACTGCAGCTAATGCTATTTGAATGGTCAACCCCTCTTGGTGCTTTTGTTTTTTTTTAATGTTTAACCCAAAAATAAGAACAACAGCCAAAAAAAGGAAAGTATGGAAAACAGTAGGGTACCTGAAGTATCAGGAGAGCATTGTTAAGAGGGACTGACAGATGCTTCCTACCTGCAAACACCGTGGTCACACCAGCCATGCCCGCTGCACATGTTGGGACACTGCTGGCCAATGTAGATGTTGTCCAAGGCCCACTCATCCTGGGCTGTGTAGTAGCACTGACTCCAGCGGAAACGTGTGGCACTGGACCTTAAAATCAATAACAATGCATTAATTTCTGATTCTTTACAGAATGGCAGGAAAAGGTAAAATGTAACCCAAGGAAAAAAATGAAGTGAGTATCCCAGTCACAGCCTAGGCAGCAAAGGCTGGCACAATCAAAGACAGATTCTTGCAAATTAACTTTCTAGATGATGCCATTTGCTGCACAAAGCTATATAATGTACTTTCTAGTGATTGATGACATTTCTGAGGAAGAGCACATTGCAGGGATTTTGAACATTATTTTAAGGTAAGCCTAGCTATGAATATTACTGGATTTTTACTGTGTTATGGTTGCAAAATTGGAAAGGTGAATTTAGGGCATGACTTTTTTATATTTTTCATCACAGTTAACAGGACATAAACTTACTAATTTAAAAACTATTAAAATTCTTGAGTTCAAGTGAATATCAACTATTTCCATTCAACAATAGTTGACTTTTTTTTCTTGGATATAATTTTTTTTTTTTGGTCAGGATGATTCTAAACTGGATTTTGCTCACATATCACTGGTGACATTGAAAGCACAAGTTTTTGACATAGATCCTGTTTCATCACACCTATTTTTTTTCCACACTGCAAATACCTTGCTCTTGGCCAACAACCCAAAATCAGTAACACCAAGATTTGTAGTGGGGAATCATCAAATTAAATTTCTTGCCTAACTAAGCTCTGGATATCTGTAATATTCTTCAAGCATAAAACCTTGCTCTAGCTTCTCCTTTCTAAACAGTTTTCTCTTCAACAGCTTGTTTTTCTTTACAATAATGAAGTCAGCTAATATTATCCATTAAAAACACTTACTGTTGGCCCTTTAGGAGATTGTCCAATGCAACACTGACATTTTCCATGGGAGTGACTCCTGCTAGGCAAACCCAGCCTGACACCCACCACCCTCAAAAACCAAGGCTGGAGAAGGAAGTGAACCATGAGAAAAGCAATCTTTGTCATCATGAAGCCTTTTCAAGCTGCCCTGCCAAACAGTGCACATCCAGCAGGTTGCAGGCATTGACTGGTGGCCTCTCCCAGATGGGGGACACAGACCCTCTCCACTCCAGGCTTGTGTCAGAATGAGGTTAAGAAAAATATGTTGCATGTGAAGTGAGACAAAGATGGGAAATTGCTCATCATGATGGAGCACAAGGGGCTATGCTGGCTACATAATGGGTCTGGGTAAAAAGGGGTGGTGGTGGCAATGTGGGCACTGAGACTGGACTGCATTGTTGTGGAGGGGTAGGACAGGGAAAACAAGGCTGACTGAAAATAATTAAAAATCCAGTTTTAAAATGGGACAGGCCTGTGACTGGCCAAGGGTTGGTTAGGAGTGCTGAGGATGAGAAGCAGGCAGTTCCTATTAGAAGCTTCTTTTCTATCTTGTTTCTGAGCCATATGGTTACTTTATGATGGCACAGGATATAATGCTGTTACTCTACTGTGAGATACAAAGCCCTTTCCCCACCCCCAATAATTTATGTAGAATAAGACTTATTAAAATGAATATTGTAAAGGTGGCTGAGCCACCTGCTCACACGTATGGAAGTGAAAAAACAGGCCTGTGCAGCTGAAGTGGACAGAGTGGCAGAGCAATTAGCTACTCTGGAACACATGAGAAGTTTGGTACATGTGTGGATAAATTTTTAAAATACCAGTTTTGAATTTCTTTAAAAAACAAGTGAAGCTGCCCAAGGGCTTGATTTTTAATTGAAATGACCCTTGTTGCCTGTTTTAAGTATTTGTTTGATATTGCAAATACTGTAAGCATTTTTACAGCACTCAGAGTTAATCTGCAGGGGCAAATCTGCTGATTAAATACTCCCTCAGGATATAATGCATTGATGGGTTACATTACAAGAGCTATGAATTATCCATTAAAAGTGTACAATGCCAGTAATCAGCACACTAAGGACTTCCTAAGCTTGTGTAGGCACAATGGGCAGTCAATACTGACCGCAATAATTTACTGTTTATTTTTGGAGTGCTCTGAAGTCAGCACATCACTTCGGTGCTGAGGTTCATGTTTGCATCAATGGCACCACAGAGAGACCTGACAGAGGCTGTAGGCTCTGGAAAGAGCCGTAATGACTGGTGTTAACTCTAATGTGTGCTGAGGAAAATGACAATACTGAAACTAAAGAATGGTGTTAGAGCAGGCAAACACACCCCCTGTGAACTCCCAGCACAGTAAAACTGTGTCATGTTATTTTTCCAGGTAAGAGGAGGGAGAGCATTGTGCTCTGGCACCTCTGTTTTTCATCAGGGAGGGTGCATGGGTGGACTCGGGGTGTGAGACCCTGCAGTCCCAGGATATTTACAAGAAACTGGGGGAGATTTACAGTGATACAGAGGCAATTTCAGCATGCTATGGAAATCTCATAGTGCCCAACAAGTGGTGGTGCCCCCTAACAAGAGCTTGTTGTGGCACTGATGGTGTTGCCTTGGCCACTCAGTTGCTGCTGATGGGTGCAGATGGCCCTGGAGGGTGGCTGTGCAGGAGCATCAGGGCTGGTTCTGGCACAAGGCTCACACTGACCTACACAAACAGTGGGGAGAGCCCAGCCCTGTGCAATGACAGAGACACCTCTGTGCCCGGGAGAGCACAACCCCTGCAGCCCCAGCTGAGAAATCCCTGTGCAGCTCTGCTTTGGGGCTGTTCCCAGGGCATAGCAAGGCACAGAGCTGCACCAGAGGGGACAGCCCTTTGCTGGGGAGCATGTGGGTTTCACCTGACCATAATGTTTCTCATTATCCCCTTCCTGCTGCAGGGGTTTACCACCCTGCCAGGTGCAGAGCTCCATCTGCCTCCTCAGGTTCCAGATGTTGGCTGCCCGTCAAGCTAAGGCTGCACTCAGCTCCACTTGTTACTTAGAAATTGCCCCAGAATAAAGCAATGATTGCAGGAGGTTTGTTTCTCTCATTTGAGGGGAGGGGAGGAAGGGAGGAGGCTCATTACTGCCTGGAGATGAACATGTGGCCCAAATGGAGGTGTGTGCAGCAGCTGGAGGCTGGGCAGGAGTTATTTTTATCTGCAGACAGACAGCTCTCCCCTGGGGACAGCTTTGCCACCACGGGAATCCCGTTACCCCAAGCTGCAAGGGACAAGGGGCTGCCCTCACCTTCCAGTCCTGTGGGAAGCAATGCCACTGTCATATGGCTGTGGGCATGGGAAACTCTATGGATTCAGATTCCTCCCTGTGTGAGTGATAATGCGTGTTAGGCTGAATTGACAATTACAAAAGCAATGCTGCTAAAAAACCAGTCCTGCTCACTGTTTTTGAAAGCTTTCCAAGGCTGCTCTACATCTCAAGGTAACAACAGTTTAAGAGGATTATACTGTTAAAAATGGTAATCAACCATTTAAAAAGCCATGTTAATTAAGAAAAGAGAATAAGGAGATGAGCGTCAGCTGCATTCTTAGTGATAAAACATTGGTTTTCTGGACAGTCACCATTTGGATATCTATTGCAATGGGAAGTGCAGCACTGAGAAGCTATGAAAGCATTTCTTAAAAGCAAAATAAACTTCCCTAGTTTCCTCATGGTTTCTCCATTTTTTTAAATGTTACTGGAAAGCAATCTGGCTCTCTAATGACATTATGCCTAAGTCAGGTTGATGTCAAATAAAAGTCATTTTTGTTGTGCGACATTTTGCATAAGCACAAGGAAATAATGTCCCAGAAGTGACGCGAGTGAAATTACGTTCTGTTATAAAATTTTTCTGATATGTGAGTTAAAATAAAATCACTGCCTTCCCTCCTGATATTAAAAGCCTTAATGATCTAATGCAAATCTGTGGCTGATAAAATTATATTTGCTACCTTCTGAGTTACCATAATTACATTTACCCAATTATCCTGAAGCTCTCATTCAGTCATTAGGTGTTGATTTGTTTATGAAGTCAGCAACTGACAGCTGCTTGTATCTCATTAAAGCCTGTTCATATGTAAATGACTTGCATAAAAATGAAATTAATTTTCATCAGTGTTAGAAATGTTCAGTTCAAGTACAATACAATTTCAGCAAGCAGGTGCTTACATTTCATTTCTTCAGTACAAGTCTCATTGTTGAAGCAGATTTTCTGCCATCCCAAATCTCACATAACATGGGGACCTTGTAAACTCATGCTTGCTAGATGCAGAACATCTACAGATCTGCAGAAATACCAGCACACCAAGAAAGTTTTACAAGAGAAATAGGTGCTGTTATGAAGAATTTTCCAGCTGCATGAGCACAGTGTCACAGCCTGACACCACCCACATGCCCAAGGTGCAAACCCTCAGCTGAAGCTGTGCATCCAGGGATAAAAGGTCCAGCAATCACAGCAGGGCTGTGCAGGGGTGTGAGGGCATGCCAAGGCCACCAAGGGCTAGAACAAGGTTAATGAGACATTCCTGAGACCTTGTTTAGGTGGTTTGTTTGACAAAGGGCAGTCTTTGTCTTGTGCAGTTGAAACAGAAGGAAGGTCCAGAGATCTTTCCCCCCTCACTCCAGGTTTGGGAAGGCAGGAGACCTGGCTCTCCACCTCTCCGCTGTTCTTCCTGGCCATCACTAAGGTTTTGCCTCTGTGTGGTGGTTGCAGTGGATGCAGGTGGGGAAGGGACAGGAGAAGGAGAGAGGGCACCCCAATGAGGAGCTCTACAGAGCATATTCACTACCATCCACCCAGAACAATGCTCTCTGTGTGGCTGGGCTGGCAGCAGAGATGTGCACATCAAACTGTCACCAATAATGCCCAGGTTTTGGAAAGGCAGAAACTTGCTCTCTGCTCACAAGCCTGCTCTAAAAACCTCTAAAAGATCCCCTCCCAATCTCAACCAAAGGAACTGTTGAGCCCTTAGCCTGCCTTTTGCCAGTGGAAAGGAATGTTAGAAAGAGGGGAAAGTGGAGAGAGAGATATGCATGTGGTGTGCTGGATTGAGTCTGGTGGGGAGCATGCAGCCACCCTTCCTCTTCATCCTGATAACACCGTAGCACAGCACAACACAGAAAATGTGTTCTATGAAGAGCAAAGAAATTTTCAGTGCTAATTTGTACCTTAATTACAAGCAAAATTCTGCTAACAGACAGGAATCCCTTCAGATACAAGACAGTGTGAAATATTTATGATTTGTGCACAGCATAGAACAGGAACTCGGCTATTACTTCCTCATAATTTCTCCCCACAGTCTCCTAAATAAAAATGGAATTATAAGCTTCTGTCACCTCATATGCTGAGAAAAATTAGTATATCCTAAAGAAAAAGAGGGCCAGAACATTGCTATCATCATCAAATACAGTGTATAATAAATTACTACACTATATATTTTATAAATTAGGAATAACAGCCTACTTAAAGTGTAACCCAAAAAATTGTAGATCTTTAAACTCCTAAGTGCCTATATGAACCACAGATTTTGCAGATGGTGGCACATAATGACATGCAAGGTTTAGTACATTATAATCTAACTACAAAGCAGTTATTTGTAGACTTACTTGTAGCATTATATTATCTGATATGATACGTTCTAAGGATTCTAAGGATGTTTGCCTGTCATGTTTTGCATAGAAATAGGAAATTCTGAATATTGGCTGTACAGTAAAAAGGTCCGGTGTGTTGAAAGAAGGTATCATTGTGGTGTGGTTGATGGAAAAAAGCTGTGCTGAGGCCATGCAGAGTACAAAAAAATAATGATGAAGGATGGGGAAATACAGTGATGACTTAATCTGAGCAAGCTCTCATTGCAATTGCTGTGATGGATTCAGGTCAAACATAATCAAAATGTAGCTCTAATTGCAATAATTAAATTCTCAAATGAAGGATGCCCTGAAGATTATTGGGAATTATGACAACTTTTAATTTGTATGCTACAATAAAGATTTAAAAATAAACAATGAAAGAAACAATTTAGTTAATAAATAAAAAATTTAGGGGAGGCAAATCAAGTTTGATTATAACAAGATGAATAGGCTTTCTGATAATTTTTGTTTCCCTGTTTTTTTGTGCAGGAGAGAATATTATTTTTTAAGACATGCTATAAAAAGAAACAAGAGTTAAAAAATTCCCAGAAATGAATCATTAGTTATTGTTTATACAAGGCTTTGGTCTGAAGATGTAAACAATAAGGAATGTGCAAAATAAAAATTAACAATCCAAATAAAGCCTTCCTCCAATAGGGCATTTATAGACAAGTGCCACTATTTTTGAAAAGTCTGAACTTTATTAGGAGAGTCAGAGTACATATTAAAAACAATCCTAAACAATACTTTCTCTTGATTTCACCAACATTTCATTCTCTAATTATGAAAGGAATGCATTTTGTGGAAAATACCTGCAACTGGGTCAGCCCTGTCACCCCATCTATTGGCTTGAGTATGACCTGCAGAGGATAGTCTTTGTCACAGCAATCGATGTGACAAATTGTCTGCACCTCCCCCCTGCCCCCCGAAAAAAAATAAAGATAGGAAATAAATGCTTACCAAGTCTTCTGTGGTAAAAGAACGGTGATTCTCCTCCACTGAGTAAATTCACTGGAGTGGTAAATACTTGCTGATGTAAACTCCTGACAGCTCGGCATACTTGGAAGACATTCCTTAAAATAAAACATTTTAAACCAGATTTAATGTAGAGGAATAATTGGGAACAGAAACAAGGGTCAAACATTCACAGAACCAGGAGCTTGTCAGGGTCCAGATGCTGGAGTAAAAGACCCAGAAGAGAAAAATCCTGTCATGATGCAGAGAAATTTCTCAGAAAACTAGTAGTACAATTGAGGATGGAAGAAAGCCATATGAATCTATTTAAAGAGTTTAGCATTCATGACTCGCAATGTTTTGCTTTCCTCCATGAGGAATATCTATCTCTTCATTTTCTATCTTCACCCCAGCATCCACCACGGACTATGAAGTAAGGCTACACGACCACTATGAAGTAAATCTACGAAAGTGACCTCCATACTATTATAAAGGTCATTGTAGAGACCCACTTGTGAGGCTTTGTCTGGGCTGCTGGCTGGCCCCACACCCTCTGTCTGCAGTGGGGACCAGCAGAAAGCACAGACAGAGCCACACCAGGGGGCCCAACCACAGCCTACTGAAGTGGTGTCCATAGGCCCTTCCCAAGCTCTGCAGCTGTGTTAGCACTGACACCTACAGCAAGTGGTGTAAATTCTTCCCTCCTGCTTCTAGGACTATTTCTGCATTTAACTCAGATTCCTGTTGAGGTCTGTTTCCACAATTCTATTTTTTTCTTAAACTCAGAAAATATGATCATTATCACATCTTATTAATATTAAATATAAATGTATTCTATTATCCCAGCTTCTTACAGTTTTCTAGCACTGCCCTTCCAATGGTACTTCATTTTTTGCAATATTCCATTAATTTATTTATATTTTGCCAGAACAACACCCAAAAAATTGGCCTGTGAGATATTAATAAAGTGCTTGGAAGTTACTACCAACCTGTGTGATCCTCTTCTAGCCACCAATTCAGTCCCTTCTGCCTCTTCCTGACACAGCACAGCTTCTCCTGACCATCCCCACATGCCCAAGAGTATTTCTCTGGTCACTGCTGTGCTCACCCCCATGAAGGGTATTGGGCAAGAGAACAGACACCTGCTCATGCAAGTAGCCTACTTTGACTGTTCTGAAACTAATAGTAATGCAGTGACTCTCTACAGAAGTTATGGCAATTAAGAATATTTATTTAGTTAAACTATACAGGAATAGTTATGTATTAAATATGAAGAAAGGCAGAATATATTATTTTATAGAGAAATTTATTACTCAAATATCTTAGAGTATTAAATGAAGATCTGAGGCTTTATTTTGTTGGGTTTTTTTAAGTAGATTTTCTAAAGGCTTACTTTCCTTTTCAGCAATTTTCAAACATTTTTTCTTGATTCATCTCCCCTAAATGACTGTAGAAAACAGGATCTAATCAGTGCTTGCAAAGCAAACAACATTTTCAAACATTTTAATTAATTAGTGTTTTGTTTATTTGCCAGATTATGTCCTTGAAATATACTACAAATACTCTTTTATCACAGCAACATGGGTGGTGTGAGAAAAAAATTATTTGGCTGCATGTTCTCTCTGAACTTAGCTCTGCTGAGCAAGGAAAGGAGCACTAAAATCTTAAGGCAACTTATCTTCCATTGATGGCAAGCACAAACCCCAAACACCCACTGCCAGGAACTATTCTTGCACACCATGATGATGCCTGCTAGGCAAAAAAAACATGAACAGTGTTTGAAATATATGAATTATAGCTTTCCCTGGATTCTGTTTAAAGTAAAAAATCATTATTTGGATTTCCAAAGTTTAAAAATTAATTTATTGTCTTTTTTTATTATCCCCACCAATGTAAATGTGGCAAAACACAACATGGCAAGGGTAACCAGGCAAAGCTTTAATTTCTCATAGGTGTGGAACTTGACATACAAATCCTTCGGTGAGCCTGCAGAGCAAGCAGTGAAAAGGCCGTAGGGACAAATTCCCTGACATCCTCTGAACCTGCTCAGAGGCAGCCAAAGGACCTTGGTTAATTCACCCCGAGGCCAGGGAAAGTCCAGCATTCAGTGTAAGAGGGAAAACAAGAGCATGAACTATGGCCAAACGTGCTGCTCATGTTTGTGCTGAGACAGCACTGAGCCACCCGGGGAAAGAGCAGCCAATGCTGCTATTTGCACTTGGAGCAGAGTGGGGGAAACAGCCGGTCATTACAGCCCTGGACTGTGTTTGAACCAGGGGTGGGAGATGAAAGGCTCTGCATTACAATCCCCTGAAGGAATGTGCTTTCCATTTACGAAATGGCTGCGCACAAGGGCAGAAAGAATTTCTATCCATTTAAATTCCAGGAAACAGTAGATGCATTTTGCTTAGAAAAACAAAGCAATAGCACAGGAAAGATCTCAGCCATTATGCTGTAGCTCTAACTGTGGCCCAATTTTTTTCTCAGCCTTGGTCCATTCCTGTCACAATTTTGTATTTCAGGCTTTCAGATACCTTTCTTCCAAATATTACAAGGAACAGTCTAAATACCTCTATTAGTAATTTTGTCTGATTATAACTGAGCATTTCTTTATTGAAAGGTGAAAAAAGAAAACGTTTTTCATTGTTCAATGCCAAAAGTGTATCTCAGACTATCTTTGTATAAAGCAGAGTTTATGGAAGACAAATGTCCTCACTGCGAGCCTCACCTCCTGAACAAGATGCCATGTGAGGCCATGGTTGGTGGAATACTCCAGTTTCACCTGGTTGTCCATATGAGGAGTAAAGGGCTGATCACAGCCCATCACCAAGTTGAACTGTATCATATACGAAGCTCCAATCTGCATAGACTGTGTCTCCACGTAGCGCATGCTAGAGGCCAGCTTTGAATCTCCTGTAAAACTGAGAGATGTAAGGAAAGAATCAGGATGAATCCCCAAAACAATTTAAAAAAGAGCATTATGAATGGTTCTGGGTTGAATACAGTGGTGCTTCTTTATTCTGTAGATTGGCATGTGGGATGAGACCACGCACAGGATAATCTTTCTGCTGGTACTTCTGCAAATTGCTGGGATTGCCTGGATGTATCCCAGAATGCGAAACACTGAATTATTCTGTTAGTTCTTACTGCATGCTCTTTGTATTAAGGATCAAGTTAGGATCTAGCAAAGGGCAATATAAGGAAGAAACAACATAAATAAAGTTCATTCCCCTGGAGTGTCCATTGCTTAAGGTCATGCCACAGTCAGAGTTGTAATTTCATTCTAATACTGGGCAGTTAATATACTCTGAATCTAGTTTAAAATACTGTTATTACATAGACTGTTCATTTCATTGATTTTCAAGTGATTCTGCATGCAATTAATTTACTGACTCTTGACTGTGTTTCAGAATTAATCTTCTACCCTTGGCTTATTTTCTGTAGGATGTACTGATATAAGGGTTATATTTTGCAGTGAATTAGAGAACAATAGTAATGTTTGGAACACACATATACACATATATGTTGCAAGGTACCCAGGTATCACATATATAATAATACAGTTTATAGTCTGAAATGCCAAGGTTATTTAATTTCAAATGTAGGTTTTTCTTCTATGCATTATTCAAAGGAAAAAGGAAACAACCAAATAAAAAACCTCAAATGCAACAGAAGCACAAGGAGGAAGTAAGAACAACTTAAATTTTGAATCCTGCTACTAGCCTTCAAAACAAATTTTAATGAAAGTTCACATAGAATGAAAATTGTCTCCCTCTCCTTAGTCTGAGATGTTTACTTAGTGTCTTCAGAAGTACTATAGTCCTTTCAGCTCCAATATTTTGTAAGACTATTCTTAAATGTGAACAATGTAGAAAAGGGATTGGCTTTCTTTAAAGAAAATCACTGCAAACCATCATGGGGGAAAAAAGCTACATTTAATACAGTGGTGATGAAAAGAATAATCTAGTTCAAGGTTGCTCTTATGATTGAGTAAGCTACGGTTTATAATCTTAAATAAGAAATAATCTTTAAATACAATACAGTAGAACATATTAGCTTCTACTCCTGTAGAATTCAAGGTCATGACAAAGTGAGTGTGAGGACAAAGAATACAAGTCAGTGTCACTTAGGACTCTTTTAAATTAATTCACTGACATACACTGTTTTCTATAGAGTCCTTTCCAGAGAGAGCACTTAAGCCATAAATGTCAGCATCCTACCCTAAAGCTTTAGAAGAAATTCCTGAAAGCTGACATTAGTTTTGTCATTATTAAATTTCTGTTACTTGGCATAAGTTAAGATCCAGGCTGCCATCTACTCTCTGACCTTACTTTTTGTGACTTGATTTCCTAAAGGATGATCCAGCTAATTATATTATATAAATTTTTTTGCTTTGTCTTGTCAGCCAGCAGCCCAAAGTGACTGTGGATGGACACTCTCTTCCCTGTGAGGAGACAAGGGTACTGTCATGGACAACTGGCAGTACAAGGCAGTAAGTTGTATTGGAAAAGTGTATCTGAAGTGTTTGCCCTTTCAGTTGGTGTTGTCAGTGTTTTCCTTCTCAGTAGGAAGGATAATTTTAAGTTGAGCAGAGGATATAATGTACACTCTTCAGCAGTCCAGCTGGCAGCCTATGGTTTGTGGCTTTTGTGGGTTTGTGGTTAGCTCTGAATGCATCTCAGAAGAACTTGTCTGGATAATGCCTGAATTTATTTTTCTTCTAAACTTTATATTGTATTTTGTAAAATTACAAAAGTCTGCAAATTTAAAAGCTAAAGCTGATTTGTTCTGACATAGGCTGAAGCCCTGTTGGGAAATCTGTACCAATACAACCAGGCTCTTTAGGTATCAGTCAAACATGTGCAGTGTAATCAGCTAAAAGTTATGTTACTACTGCTTTGGAAGAGGATTTGGCATTGCACACAAAAACCTGGGCATAGCAGCACATCAGTTACCTAAATCTTATCTGAGCAGAATAAAGAAGTTGAACCCAACTATTTGATGAAACCTCTGACTAGAAGCTGTCTTCCCAAGTAATAGAAGACAAGTAAAGGACTTGTAGTGAAAAAAAGGGGCAAAGAATTAAATGTTCATTTTGCTCTTGTCTTCACAAAAATTCGCTTTATTCCATACTACTAAATAAAATGAGAAAAAAAGTGTTAAACTCTAATGTTTTCTTTCTCATAGCATTCAGGTCATGATTAAAATATTCTAAATTTAGTATTCATTTTAATTTAGTAGCTTAGCCACTGGATATTGTACAGAGTATATTAAGTAAGTATATTAAGTAAGTTAAAAAGTCAAACCAGCTCTTTAACCTGCATATTAAAGAAAAGTGAAAAAAGAAGCTACTGTTGAGATACAGACAATATGTGATACTCTCTAGGAAGCTCTTTTAAGAGATGCACATTACAGGTACACAAAGTCCTTTATCATCCACATTTTGCCTCCAGCTGAACACAAGTAGCATTAAAATTGTGGGCTCCACCTTACTTGTCACTTCTTTGCTCTCCAGATCTCTCATGTACATGGTCAGGAGTATGCTCCTTTGCTGGAATACCAAATGTTTTCTTTGTTCTGGGAGCCACACAGCTGGAATACCTTTCCAGATTTTGTGAAAGATGAAGTAATGTCCCTGGCGTAACAATAATTAACTAAAAATCTTCAGAAATGAGAATGCAGAGGCTTCATTTTTGTATAAATTTGTTGCTGTGAGTGGGTTTCTGGCACGTGTATAATTAGACCTGCAGAGGCTCAGGAACACAATACCCATAGGTGCCCTCAGAACAATCACTCTCCCTCCAAGCACTGCCAACTAATTGGTACTTCTGGGAATGGTATCACAGTCAATGTCAGCCAACCTGCATTGCTCCAAACTGCTCTGAGATCCCCAGAGTTACCGTATTTTCAAGGCTGGTACTTCTAGGAATACTGAAAAGCCACATGGATGCAGCTTGTTTTGTAAAGCTGCATTGACTGAAAATATTGACACAATGGCCCAAAGCTCACACCAGGCACAGCTTTGCTTCCATCAAAAGCAGGGGATGTTTGTGCCTTTTTGGATCACATCATACCTACTCTGCTAAATAATTTCTAAATGAAATTATTCATTGAAATAAACTTTCTGTAAGAAACTTTCTACATGTTACAGAGTAATAATTACTCAAAATGAAAAAGCATTTAAGACACTGGTAGACTACAAAGCTGATGTAGGACCACTGTGTGATATTGCTCCATAAAGACAGTTCATGACAAGGCAGGTTTACAATCTTCCCCCAGGCTTCTGCAGGGACTGTGGGACACTCTATTGTTTGCTACACTGAGTTAAATCATAATGCTGTAATCTGACTGAAGACAGTTTATTTATATAAAGCTATTTTATTTGTGTCGAGATGAACACACACACACACACACACAGAGTGTTAGCATCCTTATCAATATTTAAATGAATTTCAGCAAGTGGCTGTATATAGCCTGTAATACTCCAGAGACAACTGGTTCAAAACTTTGCCTGAATATGAGCATTTTGGAGAAGTGATGAATTAATGTACATCATCAAACACTTCATAATAAAGTGCTCCAGAGTCCTTTCAGTACAACCAATACACTTGATGTAATATAGTTAAGGACCCATTCTGAAACCAAATGATGATGATGACAATCAAATTAAATGACTGTTCAGACACATACCATGAAAATACTCAATAATCACCTTTGATAAAAACATATGTTTATCAACAAACTTTTTATTTTTTTATGAAGCCAGGTATGGAAAAGAATAAGCTGCCTCTTAAAAAACTTGAATTTCCCTCCTCAGTTTTTTTCCCATTTTAAAGATAAATGTTTCAGGTTTATAGGTTCTAAAGCAGAAATGGAGGCCTAACAGACAATTAAAAGCAATTCTGTGAAAATGGGCCTAGGGGTGACACCCTGTATAATGATTGATAGTGTATTTCCCATAGTTGTGCTAATGAAAAAGCTGTTGTCAGACTGTTCTCAAGAGGATGGTGTCAGTGCTACTGTGAGATCTACTCATGAGTTAGAAACTCATGAGTTAGAAAATGAGAACCAAATGGACTCACAGCTGGGAAAACCCAACAATAATTAATTTAACTAGCAACCATTTGTACAGACTTTGTGTAAGTTTAAAAATTTCCCTTGAGAGAAGCAAGGTCAGTGAAGGATAGAGTTCATGTTTTCCAGGGAGAATGAAAAATACTTAGACATAAATAGTGAGGAAGGTTTTGATTCTTTATTTGATGCATGGAAAGTTCAATGTTTCTACTATGACTGAGCACTACAATTCCTAATCCATCTCCATATGGGATGGAGACTTTAGCTTAGCATTTATTATTTTGATTCTGATGTAGAATCATGGGAGGAAAAGAGAGGAACCTCTGCTATCTTATCTGCCCTCCCCATGATAAACTGGTCTTAAAAGTACAGAGGGAAAACAATGTCATTAAAAGGTTTTCATTCCAACTCTTTGATGAGGAAGATGCAAACAGTTTGAGCCCGAACATGTTGTTTCATTTTAATGAGCAGCGAGTACCTTCCCTGTCCTTATTAAAGTGGTTAATGGTGCTTCTACTGCCTCATTATCAGTGCTAGGACACATTTGGTGTTGTTCCTACTGCTAAGCCAACTCCTTTTAGTTTGACAGATGATCAGAAAGTCAAATCAGATTGCTCAGAGATACTTGTTAATAAAATTCCAACAGTGTTTCTCTGAGTGTCCATGGGGACGCTAAAATTATTTTATTTTCTTTGGGTTTTCTATAATTACTGTGATTGTACTTTCTCCAAAGAAATATATCTATGCCAATTAAAACTATACTGGGTTTATAGGTTGATAAGATTAGCATGAAACTGTTATTTGGTTTTAATCAAAACACACAGATTAAATTGAGCTTCCCTTGTATTAATTCCAAATGTTACACTCAAGTGCTCCAGATTTTTTTTTTTGTGAGCATGTTAATGTTTTAGTAAAAAAAGCTTATTTTATACAATTCTAACATTTCTTTCCTTTTTTCCCCCCACTTCTTTTGCTTCTCTTGCCTTTATTTCCTTTGAGGGGTGTGATGTCAATATGCCATAATGCTTATCACAGTCAAAATGACTAAGTGTATATAATACCAGACAAAGCAACTACAAATGGATAATGTTATACTCACTATGTTCCTCTGCCTTTGCTTTCTGGATTACAATATAATGGCTTAACATCACTTACAAAACATTCAGAGTCTGTACACAAGAAATTATTTCATTACCTGAATATCCATATTACCCTGCCTGCATTTTAAATTAAGATTATGAAATGTTTCTGAATTTTTTCTATTAGGATATTCTTTAAATACTTCATGGAAAAAAGAATACTACATTTCAATGTTCCCACGAAACATAAATCTGTGCAAAGAGGTGAAAAACTTACTGCTAATTGCAATGAGATTAGTGACTGTATTTTTGTCCTCAACATGAGGTTTAGGCTCATATATATATATATATATGCACTCTGAATAGCTGACAGAAAAATGCATTTGCAGCAGTCACTTGATCCTTAGCAGGATGAATAGACAAGGAAAACAAAAGCAGAACAGGAAAGAATACATGTTTCTCACCAAAGGGTCCAGTCATGCCCACAGTAGGGCTGAACATTTCCCAGGTAGAACCCCAGAGACTGTGTGACTTCAACCAGGTTGGTGAAGTCCAGACTGATGCTGTTGAAAAGCACAGAGGTCATGATGATTTCATCGATTGCCCACACATCTTCGCCTTGAGAGGAGTGATATGGCTGCCACCATCTGAACTGAATGCCAACCTGCCTTGCATCTTCAGGCAGCTCCACTGAAATTATTCTGGAAAACAAAACAAAGTTGTTATTGCCAGTTTTTGCTGTTTGTAATAATTCTGTGGGGATGTATTTTACGGTAGTTTTTCCTTACTGACCCTAAAAATCATTAATTAATTTCAGCCCACAAACACTGTAACATCTGCTGGTATAGGTGCTACCAGGGACAGGGGAATTGTAAATTCTCTTGGTAATCAGTTAGTTTACTGAAAACCAGTCATGTTGAAAAGCCACCGGAAAGAGTTACTACCAAATCTGTAATTTTTGCTTCCACTGTGGACCTCTCAGTAAATTTAAAGGTGTAAATTAGTAAAGGAATGATGAGCTGACAAGGATTTAAGGATTCTAGTTCCCCTTTGTCAGACTCAGTGGGTTTTATCCTGATCTCAAGATATGCATCTTGTAAACATCTGCACTATTTCCCACATAGCATTGACATCATTCTAATGGTGCTCTTGTCCTAGAAGAACCCACCCCTGTAAATTGCCACAATCAAGTGGAAAAGTTTAATACTGTCAGACAGTGTCATTATGTGTAGTCTTTTTTGGCAGACACTCCTTTTTTGTAGCTGCATAGAGATGCAACTGGAGGTGAGTCTCAGGTGCTTCTGGTATGCAAGGTCACCTGATTTGTCATGGCAGCTTTGTCAACACACCTAGAATTGACAAACTGCAAAGAAAATTAAGAGTATTATCTAATTTCCAGGAGCAATTTTCATACACTGCAGGAGGGAGTACACATTAATTGCCACAGCAATGACACTTTCTTGAAAGCTCCATAAATCACTAAGACCATGGTACCCCACACATCCACATCAGCTGTGAGACACACTGGCAACAGGGACATTTGTCTCCATTGGGGTACAATTGCATGCTGGATAAAGGGTTTTCAGCAAGCTCATCATGTAGCTGATATTTTTCTTTCTCTCTTAGAAGGAATGTGGATAAAATGATAAATCAGGTAAACTGGAAGCATCTTTTTATACTCTAGCACCAAATTTTTTTCAGACTGAAGGCTTTCTAAGCTGTCTGTTGTAATGTTTTCTCTGCATATGAAGGAGTCTTGTGCCTGTGGCACTCTTAGTGCAAAAACCACACTCTTAAAAATGACTTGCTACAACATCCTTGTGAGGACTAGATTTATACTGTTGTTTGGTGTCACATTCATTTTAAATAAGAATAAATTACTTCACTAACCAGAAAAAAATCTAACAGCTTGGCTACACAGGTGGAAAGCACTCCAAAAGTCCTTCCTGGTTTTTCTAGGAGCTGCTTTCTGCTCTCCACAGACTGGAGAAAGTGCAGAGGGACACAGCCAGGGACGCAGCCATGTCCCTGTGGCATGGGACCAGCACAGTACACACTTTATATATGGTAGATACATTTCCTTTACACTCAAATAAACATGTTTGAGGGACTTCATACCCTTCTAAGGAAAAGACCAAGCCCCACTGCTCTCTGGCACATAACTAAACCACAAAGGCTTCTTTTCTACCAAGGATTCCCTCATAAGAAGCAACTCTATAACTTTTTGGGTTAATTTTTTAAAGGCAAAAATGACAAGAAATTGCTACTGATGTTAAAAGGAACCATGTTTTTTTCTGCCATGATTCAGGAGCGTGAACCCGAGGAAAGCTGATACCCTGGCTAGGAGGAGCAGTGTACCCAGTGGGTGCTGTGAAGCACCTGGCACTTGTGTGAGCTAATGCTCTGCCATAGTCCAAGGCATATTTCTCTGCTGGTGGCTGCCTCTGATGCCTGTATCTTCCTTTTCACTCTTAACTCTCACACACTTTCCCATACGGACACTAATTCTCACAGACAGTAATATACAGAAAGTCCTAAATCATGACACACACCACTGAAACACATATCAGATGTTAAAATATTTAACACAGGTTAAAATAAATTCCCCATCCCTGGAGATTAAGCTAACACAATTTAAAAATGTAGGTGTAAACCACCACGTATGGCACATATGTTAGTATGCAGAACCTGACTACACCTCCAGTTGTAACAACTTCTCCTGTCTGGCTTTGATTTGTTGGAGATAGATGGAGAGGGAGGGGGATTCCTGCTAATGAATTTTCTGCTGCAGAGAAGAAAAGTGTTCCTACTTACATTACCAGCCACCATTAAATTTCTTAAAAACCAGCTGGGAGACCTTTGCTCTGATCTCATTCTTTCAAGCTATGCGCATACCTAATATTGAAAAGCCACCGCTGTTCTGCTCAGAAGAAAAATGCAGCTGTCAAATGTTAGCAGATTAAATGCACCTTTTCAGCAGAACATTAAATGTGTAATTATTTTTTGTATGACTGAAGATTAATTAAATTCATGGATACAGACTGATTGCCAAACTTTGCAGCAGTCCATCTATGTTACTAAAAATGCTGATATTTTTAGACAACATAATATGAAAAGGTGAAGCTTTGTTCATAATTATTGCCAGTATTAGTCTCAGGTTTGCATGTATGCCATTTTTCTATCTACCCAGAGTGGACTGAATATCTATAATCTATCTATCTATCTATCGCCCATGGCAAAATCTCTCTAACTTGTGTATACTGTACTTTGCTCTGTGCCTTGTCAGAACAACAGGAATTGTGTTTCATACCTAACCTCAAAAAGCAAAAAAAAAGTCTCTAGCATCTATGTAATTTATTACATTTATATCTTAAACTTCATTAAAATCAGTCACCAGAATATGTATTTTTCTTTTTGTTATAAAAATTTCATAGTGCTATATATTAAATACCTTTAGGGAAATATAATTCCTAGAGATGTAATCTTGAATCTAAGAACAGGGCCATATAAAATATATATGTGACTATAACAAAGGCAGGCAAAGGAAACTTTGAAGAAGACTTGTAAGTGTTCCAGTCTGTAGCATCTTTCCTTTGGAAATATTTAGGACTTCAAAAATTAAAGTCTACAATATATTTCTACCAAATATAGTCTCCTCTAACACTTTTGAGTATTTATTGCTCTCAGGAAATAATTTTAATTTTACAAGGTTTTTTTTCTTTTCATTAGAACATCCTTAATCACACTTTGAATATTGCAATTTTGTACTGAGTTATTGACAAGATGTGGAAATCTATTTTTTGTGTGTGGTTTTTTGTTTTTTTTTTTAAAGCACTCATCTGAGATCAATAAATATAAATAATGAAAGTTATGTGTAGCTAAAGTGACTTGCAGGCTATTTACAGTCCCACCCCTGGGGCTAAGGTCTTTTCCTTAAACTCAGTAGAGAAGAAGACACAGGTCAATTCCCAGGTCAAAGCTACCCTTGGGCAGGAAATGGACCTGCTGGAATGAGTCCAGTGATGCCACTGTCAGTTCTGCCTTCTCTGGGCCCCTTTGCAAAGCATCACCTTTATTTGGCATTTATTGCCTCTGCTGCAGCTCCTCGTGAAGGTGGCTGCTGCCAGGTTGGAGAGGGTTTGTGTAGATCCAGACCAGACTGTTCCAGGTTTTTGGTACAGGCAGGCTCATGGAGACTCCTGATTTTGAATTGCTGTACTGAATTAGGGAGATGGTGTCACAAATGCATCAGTAAGGAACACCTTCTCTAAATACAAGAGACACATTCCTCTCTAATCTGACATCAAACATAGGTGCTACTAGATGAGATGAACTGCTTGTTCAACTTTTTTGATTTGTTCAAGTCCCAGGCAGAGTCACCAGCAGGTTCTGCCAGGGCACCAGGCCCAGCCCAGGGCAGAGGCACAATCATGATTCATGTAATTGCCTTGAGAATGGGAGCAGATGTGGTTCCCCTGCTGACTTCAGAGATCCTCACAATCCTGCAGAGATCCTCACAAGCAGATTCTGTCTCAGCTGTCCTGTGCTGCCTGCAAACTCCTAATCCCAGAGGATGGTGTAGTGAGGGTATCTATGATTTCAAAGCTACAAATAATTTATGTTAATTTTTCTTTACAACTGGCTGCTTTCATGGGAAGAGACATGCCCCTATTTCCCACAAGTATACTCCTATCCCTCATCCTGCACTGCCTCATCTTGTTCTGTTGTATGACCTGAGACTTGAAAGCCATTAAACTGATATGTTCATTTTTATAGAATGACAAAATGGGAAGCACCTAGAACAGCTGCAAAATTGCAAAGAAAGGCGGTAACTTTTAGTGTGCAATAAAAACCCTTCATTCCCTCCTGCACTACATACTCAGTCTCCACATTGCAATGACCACGTAACTGCAAGCAAATAACACTCTCTGTAATATTTGTGCATGTACCTTGGCTCGTGGTAGTTGAGATAAGAGTAGTGTTCCAGCAGTTTCCAGGTGATCCCATTGTCATAGGAGTAGTGCAGCAGCACTCCTTCCCCGGGCTGGTCGGGCGCTTTGCAGGTACTCAGCACTGACTTGCTGCCCAGGCGCAGGGTGAACTGCAGGAATCTGCACCAGAATTACACAAATATTTGCAGGGTATTGTTTTCACTGTGCCTTGTTTTGGTTTGTTTTGGTTTTGTTTGGTTTTTTTGGTTTTTATTTTTGGTTTGATTTGGTTTTTCCCCTAAACCAGGTTGTTTTCAGATCTTCTCAAGGCAAATTTTGATAAATATCAGTTATGGGGTTTTGTAGGTGTGATTTGTTTTCATTGTCAAGTAATGCATTGTGGCATGTATAGTTTAAAAAATGCCAATCATTACTACATTTAATTATTTATTAGGTACTGAAGGGGAGGCAGAGATAGTGAATGGATCTAATCAGTTGCCACAAGCTGTCAAATAAACACAACCTTATAAATAATTAATTGGCGCTTGGCTTTGACACTCAGGTTTGATATTAACATTTCATATTTTCCATCCAAGCTGTACAATAACTTCTCTCCAGTCTGTTTTGGACTCTGTTGTTTACAAAGCAGGAGGGACAAAAGGCTACGAAATCACCATTAAAACATGGAAATGGGAGTTTTTTAAAGGCTTTTTTCCCTGCTAAAACAGCCAGTTTCATCATAGGCAAGGCTGTGGCTGGAGGGGAAGAGGCTCCCCCATGCCTTTGCTTCAGACTACTCCTCCTTCCCTCTCACCTGGACTGGGAGCTGTCCAGGAAGGAGGTGATGAGCTGGCGTCTCCCGTCCTTGTTGAAGACCAGGGCCTTTCCGCTGGCCAGGACCCCGCAGCCGAAGCTGACCTCGGCCCCGCGGATGGAGTAGAAGCTGTGGTAGGAGGAGAGGCGGGAGCTGGCGAAGCTCTCGGAGATGAACATGGGAAAGGTCTGGGACGCTGTCTCACACGCCGGCCCTGAGAAGCCGGGGTCGCACCTGCGGGCGAGGAAGGGTGGAGAGCACAACTGGTGACCCACCTTTGCATGGCTGTCGACAACGTGGTGGCTGCAGTTGTTCATGAACTGAGGATACCCACGAGGTCCCTCTCAAATCTATGGCCCAAGAGCCTCTTTGAGCTTTACTTAGGTAATATGCGTAGCAAATGATTTCTGTTGGCTAGTATTTACTTTTCCAATTTAAAAAAAATGTATTTATGAACACCCCATGAATCTAAACATAATACAGAAATATTTTTATTAATTTTTGTTACAAAACTCCTGCTGAAATAATAACACTTGTTCATATATAAAATGACAAATTCGCTTTTATCTGTAGCATACTAGATGTGATTACATCTAGTCACACTCTTGTTAATAATACCTAAATGTATTTACACCAATATTTAGAATATGCTTACTCATTTTGAGTAAGTACCTTTTTATTTTTTAGAGTGGAATGCTTTAACAAGCCAGATTATCAGAAAAAATGGAGTGCTGATCTTTTGTCCTTGAGGTATGTCAGGTTATGGGATATTAGAACTATTAAAACAGTAATTCTTTCCCAACATTTAACACAAAAGTGATAAAGTCACAAATCACTGCTATGACCAGTATAAAGTATACATCACTGACATTTCAGTGTGCTCTGTAGCACATTTTAAGATGAACTGGAATTTAGACACTATACCAGAAGAAAATAATAATGAAAAAATTAAACATGCTGCTGTTTAGAAAGATTGATCTTTAGCTTTCCAGTGAGCTTTATGAATTCTGAGGGTTATGCTAGTTTTATATTTAGTCATCTAAAAGCAAGGACTGAAATGAAAATCACTTCAACTTTTACACTACCAAATGAACTCTGTGACAGAAATTCAACATGAGTACTGAATTTAACACTTACTTGCAGCCATTTCTAGTACACTGTCCTCGCCCTGAGCAGAATTTGAGGCAAGATGGACCAATATAAACTGCAGAGAAGAGAAATCAGTTAAATTAAGGGTTATGCTACATGATAAACAGAATATGATGAATACAAGAAAGTGTACAGACCTGGTCATACAATTATTGTATTTCTCTTAATCCCACCTGGAAAAGGTTTATGAAAGGATATAAAGCACTTGACTGTGTCAGGGATAATTTATTACTTAATGTGTCATGTCCATCTGTGGCTAAAGACACAGTACTGTGGCCACTAGTACTGTTTTAATTACTAATTCTGTGAATGAGATCAGATAATTTAGTAGGCATTGGCCTTTTTTATCATTTATCATTGACATTCCCTTCATCTTAGTTTGGAGACATAATCCAATCCAATATTGGTACATTCCATTAGCAGTCTTGCAGACTTAAAAAATATGTCACTTCTTCTCTCATTGAAATCTACATACTCTACTCTGCTGGACTTAGGGGAATAAGAACCTGCCCTGATATGTCTTAAGTAACTATTAATTATCATACTCTTTCACTGACTTTTTAAATGGAACAAAAATCCCACATCCTAAGTGCTCAAAAACACACCACACTTGTCTTTTGCTCCATCTTCCTCCAATGATTCCTAATTGACAGTGTTGATATTTTGTGAAAAATACAAAGGATGGAAAGATGAGAAAATCTCAGTATAATCTCTTGCACTACAATAAAGAAAAATCATAACTTGTGAGCAATATTATTTCAATACAATATGTTAAAAGGCCTTAACCATGAAAAATGGCATATTTTCTGTTGAAGAATCCCTAGTACTTGGAGTTATCCACTTGCATCGCGACATTTGGAAGAAATAGCCACCAATTTGAAATAATCTATAAAAAGCAGTACTTCTTCCTTTTCCTAGTTTTATAATGTTGCCCATCACAGTAACATTATAACGTCTCCCTAGCAAACACACTCTAAATCCCTGTTAGCTATTCCCTATAACTAAGTCCTCATCAGATTTCATGTGATTTCTAGATTTTCTCACTTCTCAGGGTGCAAAAATTCTGTTCAGTTTGATTTATTTGTGTCTTTTGAGGTCTTTTTGAGGGGGTGGTAAAAGTAGAAGGGTTAAAGATGTAATGATGTCATTCAAAATGAAAAAAACTTTATGGCAATTGGCATTTTTCCAGAGTTTCTGAAAGATGGCCAGCTTCCAGATTTCATTTAAAACTTAATTCACATAGGAAACAGTTGTGAAGCTAAAAGTCAGAGTGCTGAATCTCTGAAACTCTTTCTCTCTTCAAGAATTTGAGTGGCTTGCCAGTATTTACAAGTTTTTCCCTACAATACAGTGTAAGCTTCAGTGTCACTAGTATTTAACAAAGGGGGAATACAAAACCTCAGAAATATGTCTTTAAGACTTGATTCCTGTGTCATGGTTTTGCACCTCAAATTCAGAGCAGGCACTTTGTAGGCAGATGGTTGGTAAACCTTTTCTTGAGATTGTGCACACAGGAGCATGCAGCATCCTGTCATGGAGTTGTATTTTGTTCTATAAGCAAAGGGTGTGCAGATAAATGAATTGTCAAATGATTTTCAAAATATTGTTTTGTTTTACTGTAAGGAATTTGTATCCTTAGATTGATCTTGCTGTGGTTTCTGTGAACCTTTCTTGAGTGTCTCTAACACTTAAAATCTGCATTTTTTAGAAAGCAACTAGTCTTTGCAGATACTCACAGACATCTTCTCATGTTTATATACCTATCTTGTCCCTTAATTTTGCTTTCTTTTTGATATTTATCATATCCCTAAAGAGAAGCATTAGTACTATATCCAGAACGTCAAGATGATGCTACTTCCTATTATGATTAGGAGAACTATTTTCATTACTTTTAGTGACAAAATTTCCTTTATGATATTACTTTAACAGCTTCAAGACTTTCTTGTCAGTACTAGGCATCAATATATTTTAGGAATTCAGCAAAATGTAAATATTTACGATTCTAGGCACCATATCAAGCCTTACTGGGAATCACTACAAAATTTCACAGGCTATTGTACATCAGTGTAAATTAGGTATTTCATGCATCTAAGCAAACAAATCCTGAATGTAGATTACTTAGTTCCAAATCATTTAAGGTTAACAAGCATGCAAAAATTTTTGCAGTTACTCAGAAAAAATTTTCCATCTTATTTCTGCATTTCATATACTTAATCCAGTGTTCCTTAGTAATTTTTACAGCCCTTTAAAGTATTTATTTTTAATTCTGGTCCTGGTTTTCCTTTGTAATAAATCATACAAATATTTATCAACATAAACTTCTCCCAGTTCTTCACATCCACTTAAAGAAAAGGCATGTGAAAAATAATTTTCTAAGAGAAGAACAGTTCCTTGAAACAGAAGGCACTTTCCCCTGAAGATATGGTAAAAAATGTAAGGTTTTCTCAGTGTTTTGGTAGCAGCATTGCTTGAAGATGGTCTTCTATGTCCAGGAGCAAAATATGTCCCAGATGCTGCTCGTGTTGCTTAGGTTGGTGCAGTACATGTCTTTAACAGCCAGTGTAGAACCTATTTATGTAGTTACAACTAACCAGACAGAAGAAATGTTATATTAAGCCTCTGCCACCGATGTTTCTTCCTGGAAAGTATTCAATTAAACAGAAAAAAAAAAATCTATTAGACTGCCATCTTTTCTAATATCAGAATCTCTCTCTAGCTTAAAAATGAACCTGCTACGAAATGCAACTAAACAGAACAAGAACTTAACAAACTGTAAATTCATTGACTTGTGATTGTGAAAAATATGTTTACTTAGAGCAGCATATAAAATTTACTTTTTTGATGTGTCATGATCATGGATAAAAATACTGACTATTATCAATTGCCCACATATTTCCAAGGATTGGTCCTGTTTGCCTCCATCGAATCCTGGTGTCACTTGTTAGTGCAGCGTTGGGAAGGGGAATAGTTATTCGGTTCCACCTGAAATACATATAACAGACTCTAGCATCTTACACTGATAGTTATTAAGCAACTGTATATTTTGCAGATATGTTTATATATTCTGGAAGCTTTGTGAGCAGCTTAATTTTAAAATCTGCTCAAATGAAGCACAAATTTACAGCAGCTTTAGAAAATACAAATTAAAAAGAAGTCCATATTTTTATGCAATATATGAATGTTAGTTATCGTCTTATAAAACCCAGCCATTTCCCCCCCGTAGGAATACATGAAGTTGCCAAAGACCTCAAGTTCCTTTACTGTAGCAGCTTCTCCATCCCCATGAATATTTCCTAAACTGAACCTTCAGCAAGGGTGAACTTTGGTGAAAACCCTCAGAGGGTGAGGAGTGGTGCAGAGGATTTGGCATGCTACAATCTGGACCATCATTCTCTATCATGCACAGAGGCTACACTTCCTGCACACACCAGGAGTAATGGTTCCCATGAAAATTGTATGGGACATGGGGCTGTGTGTCATCAGATCATAGCAATGTTTCAATGGCACTTTCTAAGTGTTATGGAAGTTGGGATACTGAGAGATTTTGTGCTATGCAGCAAAATGCCACAGTTCATTTTTCAATGAGAACAGTGGAGAAGAGACTTAATACTGAGAAGGGTTGATCCAAGAAAATGACACTAGTAACCATCACCTGCAGAAGTACAGAGGATGTGCTTCACTCTAATTGGGATTCCGTGTGAGTAAAAGTGTCTGAAGATGTAAATACAGCTTTGAGTCATGTTTTTTTCTGACCAAGAAGAAAACTTTAATGGCATTGACTAGGTAAAAGTTTTCTTATTCTTATCAACATGCTGTCCACAAGTAGGATTTTTGGAATTTCTTTTTAGTATCAAAAATTCATTGTTACAACACAGAAGCATCCCCATACATTTCAAGTTTCATTACTGGGTCACCAGGGAGCTCAAAACCCTCCTTCCTTGCTGTTCTCTCAAAAGTGAATGATGACACAGAGTTGTGTGCTTTGCTGCTTTCTCCTGCCAGCTACAACTGACATCCCTAATCTTGCATCTCACCCGCTGTAGTTTTCAGAGGCGTAGATGGTGCTGTGGGGCAGGTGAGGCCCAGCACATATCTCAGGCAGACATTCCATGTGGAGCAGCGACCACGAGCGACCATGGTTGGTTGAAAACTCCAAGCTGACGCTGGTAACACATTGAAGGAAAGAAAGGAGGAAGACACCATGAGGGTACCTGGCATAGATCCCAACATTGAAAAACCACCACACCTGCTATTTCTAATAAACAGTGAGGAAACAAGAAATAATTTTAAGCAGAATTTGAATTTAAAAACCCTGCAAATGCAAACATGAGACAAAGTGTAATGAGTGTTTGAAGCCCCCAAGGTTTTTAGACTGAGGATTGCCTGAACACAGGGCTCTTGTTGGGCCACCATCTAACCAGTGTTTTTATGCTGCTGCTTTATATTTCATATTGAAATACTTTCAGATATGAGGAGAAACCTTGGATTAATCAGAGCTAGATGGCATTGTGTGAGCACAGGACACCTATAACTGCCAGCTGCTAACTATTATATCTGCAGAAGGTGGTAAAAGACCACTAAGTGTTCATGCATGGGCTGTCTCTTTCCTGGTTTAAAAAGACCTCAAATTGTTCGCAACCTATGAGTATAAGGAAATCCTTAGATGCCTTACACTCTAAAGACCTTGAAAAAGTAATATAGAAAGTGCTTGATTTACTACAGATTTAGTACCTTACTGAATTATTCTTGTAATTTCCTCCATATAATTAGCTTGTAATATTCTGTTTTAAGTAATGCCAGTGGAACATTATAAAAGTAATAATTCATCTCCTCAATATTAAATTATTGGATTCTGAATTTTTATGACTATTTGCTGACAATATTACTTTATTTAAATGTGATTTTGTATCACTGTGATATTGTATCTATTAAAACAGTTTATGGAGGTTTTGACTAATTTATTTCAGGTTTAGCTGTAGAGATACCTTAGAGGTTCATATTTACTGCCTATATGCAGTATGAGTCTCTCACATTTGCAGTAATGAAAACATTATGAATAATGCTACAGACTGGGAGATGTGAAAGGCTGCAGTATTTGAGAAATACAAATAGGAAAAATGGTGACCTAAAGCTTCTTTAGTTATGAAGAAGCTCACCTCTCCTTCGGAAATAGAATGAAGGATATTAATCTTTCAAAATATATACTAATCTCCATCAGAAAACAGATCAAGACAGAGACTTTATATAACATGTTTACTGGCCAGGAGTGTTTACAGGCAAAGTTTTCACTTTTCATGCAGGAAAATATTGCTGCCTTCTCTTCCTATCAAATATAAGTGCAGTGCTTTGAATTTTGCTTCTCTTTGATTTCTGCTACCCTGCATGGATACAAGAACTGTCAGTGTTAATGCAGCTCTTTCCAGCTGGAAGTAGATGCTATGGGACACAGACAAAGGCACTCATAGTCTCTTACTTTAAACTCTCAACTCTGCAAAATACAAAGTAACTCAATCCTCATAAAATATCAAGATATTCTCACATAAGAATATCTTATGTGAGAGGGACAGAAGAGGGACAATGGGCAGTTTGGTTTTAGGTTTCCCGTTTGAAGAAGGATATTAAGAATTTTGAGAGTGGACTAAAGGATGGACAAGATGTCCTTGGCTTTGAGTACCAAGCCAGGATGGGCTGAGGAGCTGGCTTGCTCAGCCTGGTGAGGAGGGTGAGCTGTAGCATCCTGTGATGGTACAGAGGGCACTCACAAGGAAACTGGATGAAAACTCTCCTCAGTAGTGTCAGACACACTACAAAGGACAATAATGGTTTCATAATTTTATACTGTGCATTTGTAGTGTACTTTAACACTTGGGCAGGTCACTCAGAAGGTAGCACAGTGCCCATCCATGATGATTTTTTCAAGTCATTGATAGGCAGAGCCATGTCTGACCTGCCCAGTAACAATCCGTCCTGCAGCAGCAGGTTTCACCAGGTAACCTGTGAAAGTCCCTTCCAAAGAACACTCTACAATTCTACAAAACATGGAGCCTAAAATTCCCTTCTCTCCCTTTCCCCATGGAAAAATTCACACTGAAGAAGTAAAGCCAGCAAAAGAGTCCTGTGATCAGCCTACAGACAGTGAGCTCCTCACACTGATGGTCATTAAGACGAGGGTCATTTATCACCAGTCTTAGAAAAATTAGATATGCTTGTGGCATCAGTAATCTCAGAGAGGTCAGCAGGGCAGGTTTCTCCTGTTGCCTTTAATGTTTTCTCCTTACACAGTATTAAGAAGTAAATCTCATATCCATTAGAAACTAAAGCAAAATTCACTCTGAAATCATGAGCATATTTGAGAATAATGGGCTAAGAGAAGCAAGTTTTGACCTGGAAAGCTATTTAATGCCTCTTTATTGCACATGAGATACATAAATCTGGGCCTGTAAAGATCAGGAGAAACATTAGCTTTTGAACAGCTTATATTCGTCATTATTAATGGGATCCTTTCTTCCAAAAAAAAGATTTACAAATCCTCATATAGATTTTACAAGCCAAAATATACTAGAAAGTTGAAAACCCAAAGAATGATCTCGCCAGTTTTACCTGTTACCAGGTTGATAAGTTCCACAACCCAAATTGATGGAAAACTGGATCATGTGAGTCACCGAGGAAGGGAGCACTGGAAGGACGTGGAAGTAATCCACAGCCCAGACATTCCTGTTGTGGCCTTGGTGACTCTTTTGCTTCAGGCAAAATTTGGTTGCAGGAGTCTGCAGGTCCGGACTGATGACAACAGAAACCAAAGATGGCACCTTGAAAAGAAATTAAATAAGGCTTAAATAAGTTTAAAAGGTCACAATGCACCGTTTAAAATAAAAAAGCAATCTACTTGTGCTGAACCAAATGTGCTATTCTCTCTCTTTGATTCATTTTGTTAAGATTTTTAGCCACCTTTTTCCACACATGATCCCAAATAAAATCATTTACTATTATGTGGATCAGTATTAGCACCCTGGGTATCTGTGATGCTTATCATCTCAGAGAGATTGGATTGTTTGGTTGTAAAGGCACAGAAGAAAAAGACTGCACCTTCTGTGTTCTGACAAAGGCAAGTTTATGTTGTCTGTTTCAGCTGGGAAGGGAAGGTGATGTTTGTCCTGGAGCTACAGAAGCTAAGGCAGGGTAGGGGCATGGCTGCTCTGGATACGTGAGAATGGAGTAACAGCAGGAGTTCACAGGCATAAGTGGGGAGGATGTTATGTTGCTGAAAAAAAATGAAAGCACCTCCTCACAAAGCTTAGCCTTTGTCCTAAAGCAATGTAATTAGAACTTTATTATGTCAAAAGAGGATGTCAGCTCTAAAACTGCTTGTTTTAAAAAACCTCCACAATGAATTTCATGTAATTTCAGATCCTATCTCTTCCCAAGTTCCCTAATTAATATTTTATTATTTTACAATTACAGTTTCCTTAGTTTTACAAAAGTTCTACCCTGTCTTTCACACAGAAGCAGGCGAGGAGGGAAGCCATGCACAATGAAACAATGCAAGTGACTCAACCGAACTCAAGCCAAACCCTCCTGTAAACATTTGGTTTCTAAGTGCTAAAGTTACAGACAAAATGCACACAGACCTGTGTTTGAAATCAGCAGCATCTTTACCATCAAACTTCCCTCAGACTATATAAGCACAGTGCATTTCAATATCTAGTGCATCTATGTGCACATTTATAAAATACCAAATTTTTCCTGTTTTATAGCAGCAGAGTAAGGAGACCTCAGGGCTAGATTATTCAGGGTAGATTTGGTCTAATGCTCCCTTGCCCTAGACAGGAAGGATCCTGAAGGCAAGTTCAAGGTCTTTATTGTCCTGCCTGAGGGTGTGGATGTGGTTGGAAGGCGGCTGCACTTTGGGCAGAGGAGACACTGCCTGTGCACTCTGCCAGCAGCTGCTCCCCATGGCTGGGTCCGTGCCCTCATCACTGCAGACCCTCTCCCAGCCCCTGACCCCAGCATGAATGACCACTCAGGACCCTGCTCCTCAGTATCACACTGTGGCTAGAACGAGCTTGCTTGCCTGTTTCCCCAGCCCCAACCAGCACTGCACTGTCCTGCCTGGGGCTGGAGTGACCACCAGGAACCGCAGAGCTGTGCTGCAAAAGGGCCCAATTGCTCCCAGGTCTACACATGATTTATGTGCTTGGGAAGATCACATTTGAGTGTCCCTGTGGAATTCAACACACAATATTGCCGTGATGGCTTGAAAAGAGAATGATCTGTCCATCCCATCGATCTGCTTTGTTTATGAGCGTTTACCTTGTAAGCAGCATACGTCAGGGTATCAAGGGGTATGTGTTCCCTCCTGCCTTCAATCTTGGCATATAGTATGACATCGTTTTCATGGGATTCTCCAGAATCACAAGTTCCCCCTGTAAACACATATTTGAGTGAGAAAAAAAATTAACTGAAGCCCTTGTTAATGGAAAGTGGAATCATATATGCAGCCTTAATTATGAAAATAATTATGGTCAGATGCTATTTAACTTGGGATCTGAAACAAAAGAACACCATCCCTAAGGACACAGTGTATAGGAACTGTTTGATCAGATACACCATGGCAGAGATCAAGGGGGTTGGTGATTACGAAAACCTTAAGTACCTCTTTTAATCAGCTTATCGAAACAATTTAAATAAAAAATGCTGTGCCTCAAGCAATACTTCTATCTGTATGCTTTAAATTCTATTTACATAGAAATGTTCTGCTTTTGAGTTCTCATCAGTAAACTGCTATTTACTGCTCACACCATGCAGTCACACATGTAGGCATGTAACAGTACCTTAAATACTTCTCAGCTGATAGTTTGGCAGCTGAGAACTGGTTCTAAGTAGGAAGTGAGAAAGACTGCTGTGTACCTTATTTATTGTGCTGCTCCTTCTACTGTCTACATCATATCCTAAGAGGAATGGCTGGCTGGATGGAATCTATTGTACCACATAAAACAGATGTGGTATGCTTGCCCAGCTGGAAAAGGCAGCACTTGAAATATCTTCCTATCAGTAGAACCCAAAGTACTCATTAAGCTTCTGTGAAAGAGTGGATGTATTGGCAAATATGAGCATTAAGTTCTGCATTTTAATTACAAGATGAACATCATCACAAAACTTTGGTATTCCAGAAAAACAAAGTTTCTGTATTTGAAACAGCAATTATTAATTAATTATTTCCTTGTACAGTATGGTTACTGCAGGTATTTAAAAAAAAATCACAAAATAGAAATAAAAAGAGAATGAGAAGTTTCTTTGAAAAGACTGCAGAGTAGAAAGATTGGATATATTGGAACACCTTCTCTGCTTTTTATTTTTTTTTCCATCTAGCCAGTTCTTGTAATGGACTAGGAAAAGCAGTCCAGAGAACTGGATAAGATGTGCATCTTTAATGTGTTTTATACTGTAATAAGGAACATCAATTTGTCCTTTCAAATATTCTCCTTGCCTGAATGTTTAAACAATTACTTATTTAATTAAAAAATACACACAGAATACACTTTTCAAACAATATCCAGCTATCCTCTGTGTCTGCATCTGCTGACAACTTCTCACCTAAGTTCAGAAGGTTGACAAAATTTCTTTCCTGTTTCTCTTGCAGGTGTTGTAATGCTTGGAAGAAATGGGAAAAAGCATCCTCTTTTTCCTGTGCTTGATTCATAATTCATGTAACACAGAGGAGATGTGCAACAATTTAGGACAACAACATGAGGTCTTCCCCTCATTAAATAAAGTGTGTTTTTTCTTGTTGATACAGAAGGTTGCTTGTGGAGGTCACAGGTTTATTCTCTGCTTCCTCCTTTATTATTCTATTATTCGCTTTTAAGCAAAACCCCTCACTTTCTCTAAACATGGTGTTGAGAGAATAACCTCATGGAACTTCCTTTATGTGTAAAATAAAAGTTCTGGAAAAATACAGTGAGCGTTAACTACCGTGTTCATGGGGATTTTGTCCTGTGGCAACATCAAACTTGTGCAGTTTCACTGACAACAACAGCGGGGAGGGGAAGTGACAGGACAGGTCAGTTCTTGGCAGCTTTCTTCTTTCATTTCTGGTAAATGACCAGTCAGGAAGGTCCACAGGTGATGCTAACACCACACCAGTGCTTTTCATGAGGGATGCCACATGTAGAACATACCTCCTCCAAGACCATAAAACACTCTGTGAATCTCACCCTGGGCCCACATATTAGCAGAGGAAGGATTTTATGAATGGAGTAAGAGTGTTGAGGTGAAATTATTCCATGGGTTCATCAGGGAAGGCTGTCCCACCTCTGTGCTGATCCAATCTCATCCTTGTGTGCGACTCTCTAATGGATTAGAACCACAGTCTACATGGATATGGCTACAGGAGGATATGAGAGGTACCTGCAAAACCTCTAGAGATGACAAAGATATGACTGTGTCTTCTAAGTATGGCTTAAGGGGCACTGAGTGAAATTAGTGTATACAAGACAAGATGCTTCTCCACATGAGACTTGTTAAACTGTGGAGCACGGCAGTATGCAAATCTCACACACTTCACATCTTGTATTACATTAGCAATTTATACTCACCCATACTGAAATAAAATCTCAAGTTCCCATAACCTGTGGTGTCCATGTATGGAGTACATATTTTCCTTTCTCCATCTCTGAGAAATACCATAGCTGAGCCAGATGCCAGGGTTCCACATTCAGTACCAATGACGGCTCCAAAGATGTCCCACCTGCAGAGGCCAACAATAGGTGAGGAAGGTGCAGCAGCACAAAACTGATAAACTCAGACAAAACATGCCATAGGGATTCATTTGTACTTAAAAAATTAGCTCTTTCTACTCTAACCAAGGACAAAAAACTGCAATGATTCAAATGCGATCTCTATGCCATTACTTACATATTCAATATTAGCTTTAAAACTCAGTTGACTCAACAAAGGCAAAGTTAATATAAACATTTAAAATAATTTGGCAGAAATGCATTAATTAATTTAAAATGACGGTTTTAATGAATGTTGTTACCAAATATGTATGTAGTGTTGCATTGTTCTACCAACTTCATTTTTTTTCTGGTGTTAAAATGTTTAAAATATAAATGCATTCTGATTCATTTTGCATAATAGATGATTTATGGATCAATGAAACTTGAAAAGGCACATGCCCACCATATCTGCTATACAAATATTAAATATGTAGGTAATAGCTGAAAATGCTCTCTTTTCATCTTTTTGAGCATTTAGGGCAACAGTTTTTAACAAACACATGAACAGAGTATGAAAAAAGACTGCTGTGTTTCTAATATGTGATGATATGATCTTTCTCAGTTTTTCTGTACAACAACAATTTATCTTATTTTTATTCAGTGATAATTAAAAGAGCTGTAGCAGATTTTTCCAATTAAATACTTTACCTTGAAAATACATTTATATAATGAAAGTGATGGTTACTTCAAGCCTCAATCAAAATGTTTTGAAATATTAGAAAGTGTTGAAAACTTGTGCATTATTTTGGTCTGATAGGTTATTATTCGGTTATTCGTGTCAAAGTCTTAATTTGTAATTAAGTATTTGAGAATTATAAGGATGATAAAACAATGAAATTACTTAGAATTACTAAATCATGATAATCCAAAAATGTAACTATCCAGCATAATTTTGGAGGAATGAGAAAACATGGAAGTTCAGAAACCTTTGCGGGAGCCAAAGTCTTTTCCTGTCTCCTTCCACAAGAGACAATCTCCAGCAGGTATGTGTCATGTCACAATTTCAAAAACTGTCTTTGCATGAACTAAGCAGTCTATTTATTAATTTAACCATTACAATGACTTCAAAATGCATTTCTAGGGCCTTCTTAAAAGCTGCCAGCTTCCCCATGGACCTAAGCTGTGACAGTCTGGTGACATGCCTGTTTGGAAATCCTGCTTTAAACCTGTCAGTCATTACACAGGAATTAACAAGCTTAATATCACTGAAAACTTTATGATATAAATATAAATATTTTAATGGAAGCACAGTTTAATCTAAGCCTAATTCTATTGTGCAGATTTTTTAAAGCTAATGTGCAATATAATCAAAACAGAATTTTGAAAATGGGTCTCCCAGGCTGAAGGTAAGTACAGAATTAAACAGTTGTCCCTACTTTAACTAACACACACACGCACACACACAAAAAACCTCACAATGCTCCATTGATCTTTTGTATGCTCTATTTAGCTCAATTAAAACTCTCTCTGTAGTGACCCACAAAACAGCTTGGGGTCATGAATGATGCAGATCATGGATGTTTCCAGGGATCCTCTCCTTTTAGACAGCATCAGAAATGAAAATCAGACAATTCTACTTTTTTTTTTTTTTTTTAAGGCACTTTAATAGAAGTACATCAACACACTGCCAGTAAAGAAAATGGAGAAGAATCCTGGGTCATAACATGATTTAACATTTACATTTAAATTAATTTATCCTTCACGTGACTCTTGGAATTCTTCTTTATAAAACAGGTGATTTATGGACCTAAACTAGACCAACAGAACATGGAGGTCCAAAGCAACAGTGTGCCTGCTATGTAGCCTGCTGTGGGGATCTGTCCACTTTTAGGATCAGGCTCTAATTCACTGTAGTAAAGAGAGGCAAAACAACAGTGGAAATATGTGTGGTACTTACAACAGCAAGCCCTATCTACATAGCTTCCCACTTTAGGTAGTACATGCAAAAAATATCAACTAACTGCTTATTGAAAACAGTTTTCATTTCCTCTGCCCTCATTACCAAGAGCATTTGGTGCAGAGGAAAGTGGTGGTGAGCCCTATACCTGAGCTTCCTTTTGCTATCCCTTATGAGGGATGCTTTTGCCTTCCCCTTGAGAGCTGGCAAGCTCCAGCTAATATGACAAAAGGGTGCCTGAGAACTTCCTGCAAGCTCTCTCTGAGGTATACACTGTTCTGTGACTGTTTGATTACAGTAAAACTGTATTTCAAATATAGTTTAAATAGGATACAAAAATATTTCTCTAAGAAGTGATTAAGAAAACTCATATGTATTTGCATTTATATAGAGCTCCCAACAGGGATTCCAGAAAAATGTTGCAAAGAGGAACAGTAGTGGTGACAATTTTATATGATTAGGATGTAGTCCATAACATGACCCAAGTTCGGTGTTTATTTATGGCAGCATACAATTTAAATCTCCATCCTTATAGAACAATAGAAAGAAGGAAGTTTCTAATATAGAGTAAAATTTCCAAAGAAAAAAATAAGAAAATGTTTTGAGGCCTTGGGCTGGCAGAGTGGGGGCAGATCAGGCCCTGGTTGCTGGGACACAGAATGACAGAATTGAAGGAGGGCTGCACCCTCCCTGGCCACCTGCACATGGAGCCAGGCAGCACGGGATAGGGAAAGTGTCATTTTCCTAACTCAGAAGAAGCTGTATGTTTGCTAACCTGGGCTGCAAGTTGTCCAACTTATCTTAACCAAACACCCAGTTGTGTAGAGACAAGATCTACAGACAGGGCAGATGTCCACAGATAGCATTCCCATCCTGTTTCTTTCAGGGTGGAAAAAAGATGGAGAGCACATCTCAAAGGTGTTCCACATGGTCACATAGAAAAAAACACACACAACCTAATTTTCTTTCCTTTGTCTGTTGGCTGATTATTTGAACTGGGAATATTCACAGTGATTATTCTGTACACCCCAAATATACCATGTGTCCACAGGGCATATTAACATGTATTTCTTAAAAGGTGCTCTTTTTACTTTCAGCACAGCATAAGCAGTGTTTGAATCAGTTGCTAATGATCTGAAGTACTTTGTAGGTTAAAATCAACATTCATTGGAGACTCATAAATTAGCAGTGTATGTTTCTCATTGCCCTGGGGTTACAGCAAGTAATGATTTTAATTTTTCTTTTTTTTTAATAGAAAAGAATCAAGATCCTACCAAGGTTATTTTCTTTTCATCAGAATTTATACAATGAGGTATATAAAATGAAGCTTCTTCATCAGGACACATTTTTTAGCACTCACTCATGTTTTGGTAAGGGTAATAATATTGTTGTCCTAGACAGTTTTGTTTATTTTCTGCGTCCTTGCAGCAGTCCCTGCTGGATATGGCTTTACAGGGACTCTTTGTAATCACAAAGTATATATTCAAAATAGAAATAGTAAATTATCAGCTAGACCCTGAGCTCTTGCCCAGCAGGTATGGCTATGTTCTTGGTGCTGCTAGATGAGAGTGGACTGCTGCTTCAGTTTTCCTGCCTCCACCTTCTCCTCTTCTTCCTCCTCCAGCACCTACAGGTATCTGCAGAAGCAGGAGCTCTCTCTCTCAGTAAAGTGAGGCTCACAGCAGTCATCCAGAGGGGATGAATTCCTTAAGGAATTCGATTTCATATGGATATGAGCTGTTAACAACACTCTGGTGTGAATTAAAAAAACAGATCACCATCATATGTTACTTTAGAATGGCTACATAAGGAACAAACACAACATTTTTTAAATTAAAAACAGAGGTGACAGGATAGTCCAGAGACAAACCGTTCCTCATGGACTTCCTGGACTTGTTCTTTCCTAAAATCTGCAATCATGTACTATTTACACTATTGCTGTTTATCCTAGTCATGATCTTCCCTGACCACACAGCAAAGACAAAATGCAATTCTCTGTTTATCCTGTTCCCTCATCCCTGGAGTGATGCTGCTCATCTGTGCAGGGCCCTGCTTGGGCTGGGGACACTCACCCTTTGGGCTGGTTCTCAAACTCTTCTGCCCACTGTTCCTGGACATCCTCCACGGAGAGGTCCACATCCCGGGTGGTAGCGAAATTGAACTCACTGCCCTCTGTCCCATGGAAGTAGATGGAGTTCCCATCAGACTGGCAGCTGTGCTGTGGGCAGAAGGAGCACATGGAAGCTGAGGTTACGTTGGGTTTGTACAGTGTTCACACATTGTCAGATCTCAGCGTGAGCTGCACTTTATCTAAGGACTCACTGATGCCTGACACTAAATAAAAAACAGATGGTCATGTATCTTTCTTGTCCCACCCCAACAATTACTGTGTCCTAATCTTGTACCTGCTTCCCTACAAACCCACTACAGACCATGGTAAAACTGTGTTTGCATTGAAGAGTCATGGTGCTCATTTCTGTTTTAAAGTATCACTTTATGTCTGGCCCGCAAGACACACAACTGTGTCTGCAAATAACTTCAGTAGTATATCAAATATTGCTATGGGGATTTTGTAGGCGTAACAGTTTTGTGCTGTGAAACATGTCAGATCTCTGTGTTTGAATTTTTGCCAGAAGAGGTATTTGTGTGTGAAATTGCTATGCATTGCCATACAGTACAGTTTGGGCCCCAAGTGTATGAGTGAAAAGGCTGTGTTTGCCATATTTAGTCCAAATTGCATAACAAATAGCTCTAGAGGCAACAAGCTCTTGTGATAGAGCAATCCCAGGGATCCCGAGGCTGCTCTCAAACCCAGTGTGTCTGCTTTTCCTACAGCATTTCTGTACATACCACCTCAGCAACATCAAATGATGCCATCTGTCTCCCCCAACATACCATGACCACCACAACCCTACAGGAGTATTGGCCTGAAAGAAGCTGGCTGTGAGGCTCACCAGGGGGTTACAGTATAGATTTTCTTCTTTCTCCCATCCTACTTTTTACCTTCTTGTGTGCCTGATAAAATGACAATCTGACAAATCTGTGATGCAGAAACAGGTACTAGAAGCTTCTAAAGAATATCTACTCTAATGTAAACTGAGCACTGCACAGTTTTTGAATTGTTCATATTACAAAAAATATTGATTAAAAAGAATAATTCTCTCAAACACTTCTTTTATTCATGTGCATCTGTGTGATCTTGATCTTAAAAATGGAAGCTGAATTAAGTAATTATTAATTAGAATAATTCTACATTCTTACAACATTTCACTATTTAAAAAAGACATACAATAATGCCAAATTGCATTGACCTTTTCAGTATCATCTATGCAGTACCCTCCTGTCTCTGAACCCCTTCATAATGCACCAAGGGAAAACATGACAATCACATCTTCTGCACTTAAAAAGGTCATGGTAGTGTCACATAAGGGAATAATTAGATTTTTAACAAAGAGAAAGGTGGGGCAAGAAATGAAAACTGCTCAGTATATCTTTTTCTATGGGTTTTTATGAGCAAAGTACAAAATAACACATTTTTTCATATTCTATAACACTTTATTTATCAATGTAACAAAGTGACATAATTGAAATTCTTTTATTGGTGATTTTCAAGCATGGTTGTCAATACCTCAGCAATTAATTTATATAGAGGAAAGTAATTTTTATATTTCTAGAGGTTCCTACACATTGTTAGAAAGAACTATGAGTACTTGAAGTCTGATTTTTGTACAGACTTCCTGGTCTATACTTAAATGACAACAGCTCTATGTTTATTAACACAGACTAAATATCTCATAAAACTATAACACATTGTAAAAACGTAAAGACTGTTTCAACTGCTAAAATAAACAAATTGCTGTTAAAGTGTGTTTTTTTCCAAAGAAAGGTCAAAGCAATAGAAAGATCCTGAAGTGTTGATAATTTATCACAGAAATTAAATAGATTTTTGTCACAAGTTCCCTTTCTTCTTGGTCTGTTAATGCAGCATACATAAAGTACACCATACATGCCACTGAAAAGGCAGAATAATTTACACATCAAATATATTATAACTCGCAGAAACTAATGAGACAGTTTTAAATCTTCTCTTTGAAAAACAGCAGTTGTACTATGCAGTTATTTATAACGGACTGAGAATTGCTTTTGTTTACTGATTTTAACTGTCACACTCATCAGTATCACTATCAGAATTTTAAGAATAATTAGTTTGTTGTGCTTCTTGATTTTCAGAATTTTCTTCATTTGTTGAACTCAAATAAAGTATTCTTTATCCGTCAATCAATCTGCCACAAAACTCTTATTATCTGCAGGCAGTCAAATACACTAAAAACAAATATTCAGGCTAAAACTTTATTCAAATTTATATATAACCTTTCATCTTAGGAAACAAATAGATAAATAGATCCTACTGAGCTAGATATTAGAATTGCATACAAACATTGGAAAATCCTCTGTAAGTCAAATTTATATCTCAGGTGCTAAGTTATATGTAAGTATGCATTTGATAGTGGGTATGTAATTAGTATCTCTTGCCTAATGAAAATCATCTATTAAAATAAACAGAAACCACATACAACCCCATTATCTTTTAATATTTGTACATCCTTCTGCTTTCTAGCAGAATATTTATTGAATGGAGTTTTCATTTAGGTTGTCAAGATAAATAAATGGGCAGTTTGGCAAGGGGTTATAAATAATTATTTATACAGTGGTGTATGATCAACCCTTTATGAAAGCTCAAAATCCTAATTTATTTAATTAGTTCTATAAAGCTATATTTATGCATTTATACACAGCTCCATAGTATCTATGAATATGTATTTTATGCATATTTTATGTGTTAATGAACCACACAACGTATGGCTCAACTCACAATCTGCTCCTGTCAGCTTTGACTCATGTGAATCAGCTACGCAGTTCAGACTGAGGTTTAACTCCCCCATTATTCTAAATACCTGTGAAACATGTAATAGAAGCTCATGACCTTGACCTTTAAAAAGAGGGAGAAAGAGAAACATGCTTAAAACACAGGTACAGCTTTTAAAGAAGTTCTGAGGGAGTGTCACCATTTTCTTGTGCTGTTTTGCCCCAGTGCCACCATCCTGGACCTGGGACACCTGCCCATGGGAGAGGCAGATGTGGATGAGCTCCATGAGCTGAGTTGCCAAGCAAGGGCCAGGGCTGTTCCACTCATGATTTTATTCACTCTCACCTGCCACATTTACCTTGCCTGTATAACCAACATCCTCAGGTTTTTTCTTTTAGCTTTCCAAGCAGTCACTACCTGTCTCTGCTTTTACTGCTCTTTTTTTTTTTTTTTTTTCTTTTACCTGATGGGCTGCTGAAGGAAGAAAAACGTCAAAGAGCACTCAGCCAAATTTTACAGGAGCAAAAGAAGCTCTGCAGGAGATGGTCCCCCACCAGTATTTCCCCCAGCTACCTTGTCAGTCTTGTTCAGTATCCAGGAGGTTGCTGAATGTGTTGGATTATTTTGTGGGTTTGCAGTAGGGCTTGAAGAGATTAAAGACAGAACTGAAACCATCAGACTTATTTTCTCTTGAGTTCAACCCAAGATTTGAATTCAAGTATTTAAAAAAAAAAACCCCTTAAATACAATTTACATACTGTGTTATCTCTTTCCCAAATTTACACTTGTGGTGGAAGTCTACATACTTCCAGTAGTGACAACTGAATTTCACAACTGCTTATTTTGTTAGTCTCAAGACATAAAAAATGTATAATGGACACATAATGAGTTTTAAAACTATCTGGATTAAGTTCTCCCTAAACTGGAGATCCTATGGATTACGTAGTTGTAAGGTCCTCTTTTATGAATTCCAGATTAAATTTTTTCTCTGTTTAATTTAAATTTACATTTAAATAATTTATAAAATCAGAGGAAATTAACTTGCTATGCAAAATTTGTAACTAAAAGGGCCAAATGAAAGCAACTTGTATAGTATTTGTTCTTGTTACCATGGAAGCAACAGCTGTAGGTCCAGAACTAAAGCACCATTTGTTTTAATGGGATTAAATGTTTGTGGAAGATTTAGTGCACCCTTGTGCAAATTACGACACTGAAACATTAACTAATTTGTAAGGAAAGGTTAATTTAGAGAATAAATTCTTTGACAAATCTGATGAACATAATTTAACAAAGTTTACTCCCAGATCACATACATAACAGAACATAAGACACAGGAGCTTGAATGAAGCCACTTCACAACAGTAGCTGTCTCCCATTGTTTGCAACTGGAATGGGACTATCAGCCTGCCATAAGTAAACCATTGTATTCCTAAATAAACAACCCCTGCCTGTTGCCAAATGGAAAGAAGCCAGGTTCTGTTCAGGGTCTGTGGTGATCCCAAGATTAAAAAAACCCCAAAACTAACAAATAGTTTAATTTAATCTGGCACTACCTTATTCACTAGCTGTAATTGTTAAGCTATTGCTCTGCAAGAATAGGGAAAAATGAAAATTGGCTGGATGTATTCCTGAATTCCAGCATTCTTGGATTTACTTTCAATCTAATCTTCACTCTGAATTGCTGTGTTTCTGAAGTTTGCCTACTGGATAGTTATGGTATCACTGCTTTTTCCCCATGTTTTCAAGGCCCTGCATGGCTCATCCTCACCTGCCTCCACCATTTCCCATATGCTCCATCTTGTGGGCCACTTTTCCTTGACCATCAGTGCTTGTCACAATGTGTGCTGGTGAGACAACCAAACCTTGTGCCCTTGCCTATTCTGCCCACTGCTCTTGTCAAATTCTCACACGATTTCCTTCAGACACAGTGCTCTCTTCAGCAAGCCTTATCAATGATTACACTGAAGAGTGCACTCATGACCAGGATGAGCATTTCCCCTCCTGCAGTATTTCCTTTTACTCCCACATGTCCCCATTCCCAGATTATTCCCTGTTTTATAACTGGATGGTAGTGTCCTGGGACACAGGCTATCTTTTTGGTTTGTGTCTGGAGAGACAGTGATGGTACATTTCTTGATCAGGGCTCTTTGATGCTACATTGGTACCACAACTACAAAAAATACATTTTCACTCTAAATTTGCTGTTACTTATGAATATTTCCAGTTTATCAGTACAGTTCTTAGCCAAATTGTCTGTAAGACCCAGAAAGTCTTAGTACTTCATATGAGATTTCTACAACAAATTATGAAGACATTAGTTAATGGAAGAGAGACAAACACATGGTTGTAAAATCAAACTTTTGTCAAGGACCTGTCACACTCTTTATCCTACACTACACTTCCTAGATTTTAGGTTCTTTTATGAAAGCCTCTTGATCATATGAGATGCAGAACTGTTTAAATTATGGCTGATCAAACCCATTGGTCAACAAAAGCAGAAAGTCAGATTTGGTGAAGCAGGCACTTTACAACTGGACTTCTTTAAGGTTTCATAACTAAATAATGACCAGCTTTCTGTAGCATCCAAATGCCTTATGGGCTCCAGGTGAGATCTGGGCTCCTACAGCAAGTAACATGTCTGAACAATCTCCATATTTTTAAAGACTTGCATGCAAGCACCACGTAAGGAGACATCAGCTACCCTCAGCATGACCTCTTGGCTAGGAGGATCTGGAGTTCTCCTGTTCACCCTGCAGCACAAGCCTCAACCAGATCAGCCTCTGTCACAGTTGCAGCTAAGGACACAGCCCTGAAGATTTTTAGCAACTCAAAAGACAAATATTAGGAATGTAAACAGAAGCACTGAAGTTCATCCAAGCCAGCTTCTGTCCCGGTTGTTCAAGTCAAACTTGTGAATCAATAAATACCTCTTGGCTTTACAGTATGGGGTTTCTTTACTTGGAGAGTGGAACAGAGGGCAACTAAATGATACAACTGTGCCATTCGGCAAAGCATCAACAGGAAACAGTAGTGTGAAATTCCTCAGTGTAACAGATTTTTGGCTGAGGTCTTGCATATCATCTTCCTGAGGTTCATTCCTGCACTCCCATGAAAATGTTGTTCACCTCTATGCCTTTAAAGCATTCACAGTCATCTTTACCATCATTTAATTAGCTTTTTATCAGTGACGAACACTGATGCTCCTCTTCATATTATCTCCCCTGGGCCTAATGGCCCTGATGATTCTTTCAGACAGCTGTAGCCTCACAATTTATTTTTTGGCGACATTTCTTGCATTGGAATGAATGTGTTGGGCATTTGGGCAGTGCCAGCTTGCAAAGGGCTGACGGCAGATGGAAAGAAATCTGCCCAGTATGCCTTCACCTCTACACAAGCAGAGGGCCATCAATTTCCCCCATTAAGGAGTTGTCACGCAGCCCACCCAGCTGGAGGAGAATCTCTGATAGCCAGGCTGGCTGGCGTATGCTATTCAAGTACAAAATGCACTTTAAAAGGAAACGAAAATATCATTTGTCGGCAAATTGAAAATGCGTGGCTTTGACCGCAGCCAATTTTTTAATGACTGTAATATTTTAAGTGATTATTTTTGCCACTTCAGAATGCTCCTTAGAGAGGAGAGGTTTTTTAATTAAAATCTAGGCAATGCAAACAGATGAGATATGAGAAGCAGAGGAACAAGAAGAAAGATGAAGAAAATTAATTGAAGCTGCATTGTCAATGGACCTATAAATTAGTTATTGTGTATTTCTGGAAATGAGTCATGCAGGTTTAAAAATTTTTTAAATTTTTACATGATAGCAGGTACAAGGATAGTGTAAGTCCTGATAAAATCATGCTTTGTATGCAATGTCTTGGTCAGCAAAGGTGTGGTGACAGAATTTAGGGACAACTTCAAATTCTAAATTCTGTGGATTTGGCTGTTAATGCTCCTGGCCTGAAATCCCTTTTTTTAACCAAAGGAAAGAACACAATGTGATTATATTCCTTCCCATGAGAAAAACAGAGCTTTAGTCTTTCCCATGTGCTACATTTTTACATCATTCAGTGCAGGCTACAGAACAAAAACCTTGGCTGCACAAGCAGACCAGGAGCACAGAAGGTTATAGTGCACTTTCCCTTTCCAAAACAATGGGATGAAACTTGTCCTGTGATGTAGCAAGAAACATATTATGAAGTGTGTTTTCACTCATCATTTCCGATTCTAGACTGTTATTCAAAGGCTAATGCTCAAAACACTTTGCTTGTTTATGAGTGATTTGTATGATAGGTACGGTTTTTAGTTTTCTAGGACATTTCATGATGTTTGTACAACACCAATCACTCTGGTTTCCTTAATTTAACTGACATGACCTGAACTATTCCTCCGTGTTACTGGGAGCTACTGATGTTTGGAGCACTCTGCCCTGAGCATCATCTGCTCTTCTGAAGCCAAAGGTGTGCATTTACATCACTGTAAAATCAGACTGAGAAAGAATCAAGCAAAGTTGTTTCTACCCTTTGGCATCTAATGGGTGAATTCATGTTTTTATTGATGTGCATCTCACAGTGACCTCTGAAGATCAAATTCTTTCCTTCTAGGAGGCAGGAAAGACCCCCTGTGCTTTGACGCCAGCTCAGAGCTAATGCTGGCTCCCTGCCATCCCTTCCGACACTTCCAAGCCACAGGGAACTGGCATGGGGAAAGGTGTAGGTCCAGCACTGCTGCCCAACATCAATTGTCATCTTCCCAAATGACTCACAGCACTACAGCCAACCACCTGTCAGTTCTAATGAACTCCTAGGCATTGTATCTAAGTACTATTATTTCAATTACAAGTGTGAGTATTTGGAGAAAAAAAAAAGAAAAAAAGCAAGAGCAATTCCATCCATGGGCTTGATCCAGACCTATGGATAAAAAAATGCCCCCTCATGGGCATAGCTCAGAATGGGCACAATCTAAAGGAAGCCAGTCGACAGGTTTTGTGCACCCTGCACTACTTTCTTCTACTCTCCTCCCCTCTCAAACTCCTTCTTCCACCCACAGAGAAGTAGGAATGTCTCTCTGATGAGGTGCAGCAGGATGTCTGACTGTCTCTTCCCAGGAAGATGTGGTGGATAATGGCTCCTGCGAGGAAAGCAGCTGGCTAGAAGGTTGGGTTTGGCCCACAGACCAAATACTGCCTTGTTATATTTACTCAAAAAACAAAGGCATCTTGTCAGAAGAATCTACATCTTTGTAATTTTGACCAATATAAGGTCACAGCAATTTCAGTCTGCCATTTTCACACTGGCATACATGGAATATGTATCTCCTCCTTCAAGCAAATACAATTGAACTGATTCAGAAAATGGATACCCGAACACCTTTTAAAGAAAGAACTTAAAAGCAAAAGAAAAGGAAAAAAAAACCCTCTTGTTCATTTGAGCACAAACAAACCCAAAAGATATATATATGGATCAGGATGTTTGTTTTTAGATGAATACTATAAAGAAAAGGACATTAATTGAGTGTCTAATTTCCAATTCAGACATTTGGAAATATACTCTGGAATGAGGGAGGATCAAATAGTTTAATCAGCCTTTCTTTTTTGCCAAATTCCCAGGCATGCGTGAATGTCTTCTCTGCTCAGCAACACACAACAACACAGGTTCAGGAAGGACTTGCAGATCTAGGATGTGCACAGTCCCACTCTGCTCAGGGTGTGGTAAAAGGTCACAATGTTTTACACATATTTTCAGCATATTTTTCTGAGTGGGAGCATTTAGTTCTCCTACTCTTTTCTTATACAACTTTCTCTTCTGCTACACTGGCATGCATATCTGAGAAATGAAAATAAGCTGAATGTGATGACCTGTTATTTAAAAGGCTTACTGAATCAGGATACCGGGATTGGAATACTTTCTGGGTTTATTGGTCACGCCCACAGTAGCAAATAACATGGATCAGTTACCATTCCCTAGTCCTAAACCCAACCTACTCAGCGAGGCTGGCACACAGCTGCCCCCATTTCCCCATCCCATGCCAGGCTGCACACACAGAGCTCAGCACCAACAGCCTCAGGTGTAGACCCCAAACCCTGCAGACCAAACCAAGCTGTCCAGCTGAATGGCAACCTCCAGCCCCCAAATGAAGGGTGGCTGCAATTACTGTGAGACAACAATTCTGTAACTTGACACTTCTAAAAGATGAAAAGTGTCACTGGATTAACACACCACAAGCAAATACATTGTCACTCTGGTGTCTGTAATGATCCATACTGCTCTTTCCCAGTGTGGAAAAATCCCAGTAGTTTAGTCTCAATGTTATTTTTGTGTAATCAAAGCACTGCAGAAACATAAACTCTAAGACTACCGAGGTTGTCGTCATTCTCAAAATTAGTTTTAGAGCTTGTGCAACCAATGTTGGACTAGGGCAATCAGAGAAAACAAAAGAACTTACAAATGTTGTACCTCAAAGCTCAGCAATTTTTGGTCAAATATACAACTTATATGAAGTGCCCAATGAAAGCTGAAATCATTTTTCTGTTATGTAGAGAGTAGAGATCCAAGGAGCATTATTAATTTCCACACTGCATTCTTCCAAGCATTTCAGCAGCCTCAACGACCAGAGCAACATCCTAACCATGCTCAGAGCTGTCACTGGAAATATTGAAACCCAGTCAGGAATTTATCCTGTTCAACACCCTTCCACACAGTCCGACACAGATAAACACGTTCCAGTGGATACAATTAATCTCCTAAGGGTTGCTTGGCCTTGCTAACACTGTCTCTCTTGCCTTTTGCTGTCTTCTTTGGAACCAAAACACACAATGGCTTATCTCTCAGCTTGCATCCTATTTCAGTAGCCAGGTCCAGCTGCGTCTGCAACCAGCCATGTGCTTTCAAACGAGTAACAACTGCTCCTGAGCGCAACAAGAAATTTAAGGAAATCCCTGGGCCAAGCTCAAGCAGACTAGGAGAGGAGGAGAAACTGCTTCCCAAGCTGGGCACAGGAAGGTTCCCACAGAGTTTATTGAGAACACAGCATCCAAACCCACCAAACTGGAGTGAACACATAGGTGGAAAATTCCCAGTAATACTGTCACTGTCCACTCCAGTGGTGTTATCTTCAAGGGATATACCCTCAAAGATGAGCCAGGGACTCAGTAGGCAGCAAGGATGACACCACTGCTCTGGGAGGAGGACATCTGCCTAGGTGGATGCAAACTCTACTGTCATTTGCTGTCAAGGACAGAGAGTGGTCTAATGGCTTAATCTTACATATCAGATCCTCAAGAAATATTTTTAAGGCTAGTTCTTAAAAATATTATTTGAGAGAGGATAGTAGGATATGAATTGAAACTTTTATGGCACAAACAGGTTTGGGTATCAGAGAAAAGGTCTTGTGAGTTTGGAATGAATTTGGCATCATGATAGTGAGTATGGGAACTTTAAACACATGGGTAAGATTTAAAAAGGTAGCATGATACAGCAATGAAACTTCATAGAATCACAGAATATCCAGAGTTGGAAGGTACTCACTGAGACTACCAAAGTCCAACTCTTGGCCTGCCCAGGACATCCCAAAGATTACACCATGTGCCTGAGATCATTGTCCAAACACTTATTCAACTCTGTCAGGCTGGTGCTGTGCCCACTGCCTTGGGGAGCTGTTCCAGTGCACAAACACCCCCTGGGTGAGGAACCTTTTCCTCATAGCCAGCCTAAACCTCCCCTGACACAGCTTCATGTCATTCCCTCAGACCTTATCACTGGTCACCAGAGACGAGATCTGTGCCTGCCCCTCTGCTACCCTTGTGAGGAGGCTGCAAACAACTATGAGACCACAATTTGCTGATTCCTTAGTAAAAATATATAGAAAATAAAAAGAAAAAAATTTAAATTGCTATGCAGACTTGGTGAACAAAGATCAGGACTATTTAGCAAGTTCTTGTTGTTTGGGAAGCAAAAAGACTTGTAGAAAAAAGGGAACTGGAATTATCTGTGATGGAAGCTACTCCTATAACAGATAGAATTTCTCAAACATTATTCTGTATGACAATGATTTTGGCCATGATAGAGAAACCTCCTATAACCTTCCTCTATGCCATATCTAATATCATTAGCACAATCTACTAGGATTTTTGTGTTTCTACTTATACAAAATATTATGTTTGTGATGAATTCAGATTAGAGCTGTTTTAAAGAAAATAATAATAGAGTTTGTAAATTTTTATATAATATTCCAAACATGAAAAGAAAAAAAAAAAGTCAAAAAATTGTTCTTGGTGTTAGAATGGTATGACAGGTTTTATGCTGATCTGATGTAAATCTTGACCCAATTTATAGTCTTACTTTTGACATAACATGAAATTCACATTGCAAAATCTGTTCAAATTATATTTGGCAAGATTGTTCCTGAAAATCTGAGGAAGACTGCAGCAAGAGCTAAAAATGAACTGAGTGAAGGAGTGCTCTGGTGACAATACAGACAAACTGCAGGGTCCCATGAAGAATTAAAGGCCTGCCTCATACATAGCCTTAATCCAGTGTGCCTACACCAGTCTTACCCATAGCCTCAGCCTGGTGTAAGTGGCTACATACACACAGTCAGAGGTCAGCTGGAATCAGGCATTTGCACATTTCACTTGTACCTAAAAGGGAAGATGAGCTTGGAGGAATGGCAGGTTGGTGAAACCTCACTCATGTCACATATCAGGCTTGAACTTGATGGGATTTCTGTCTAGAAATTCTCAGTGCTCAGTGATCTCCAGGTTTAGGTCCTTTGTCTTTCATAAACACCTAATTGTGTATTGGCACAAAGTAGCTAAACAGTAGTTTTAACTAAACAAACCCCAAAATAACCTCCACAACCAAACAAAAAAACCCACATAAACAGCAACAAAAAAAGAGGCTTAATTGCTGAAGTTTAGATGTTATAGACATCTCAGAAAGAGAAAAGCAGTGTTTAGGCTTGGACAACTGAGAAAAGTAACAGTGCCTGTGGTACATTAATCCTTTCTTTTCTTTCACACCCTCACATATGTAGGCTGGATTTCAAAATCCAGAGACAAGATTGACAAAACAACAAGTGTTAACCAATCATATAATATTCATTAAATATGAGGACATAATTTGATTATAAAATCTCCTGTAAAACTTTGCCAATAGACTTTACTTGCTGAAGTTTAAAAAAAAAAAAATTAAGAAGATGGCATTATGATTAGTAGATTAGTGGGAATATTTATTTCCTAACCTAACAATTTGAAGCCATTTGTATCGGGTTCTGTGGGAAAAGGATGAGGCCAAAACCAAACTCTTACTGCCCTCAGTATTCGACATCTGTTTCCTGTGCAATTGCCAAAATCATTAACAGCATCATAAATGAACCCTGACATCAAAACTGCTTTTGTGAATGAAAATAGGATGAAACCAGAAAGTCATCAGCTGTTGAACTTCTGGCTGCTTTGAAAAATAGACAGCAAGAATCCAGCTGTTTTCCAAATATTGAACAACTCTGAATGGGAAGGTGCTCTGTGCACAGAGATCTTGTTGGGCTCCTTAGAGTTTTTCTCAAGGTAGAATGGATCTTGATTTTGCTGTATCTTACATATCAAAACAGGATCATACTGAAAAAGAGGATCTTAAGGAGCAGCCACTACCTGAAGGCAGGCTGCAAATGAGCTGAGATATTCACCACAAGAAAAAGTGGGAAACCTTTTTTTGTGATGATTTATGAAGTGAGTAGCTGCAGCTGAAAAAGACCAAGTTAAAAAGCAGGTATTCAAAATATCTAACAGAAAGACTTGAATTTGTTTCAAAAATATTGCACTGTTTTGCTAAAAGGAAGCTGTTTTCCATTTTCTGTTACGTGATCTTTGACATGGCAGTATAAACAAACTGCCATTTGGTTTTGGTCATGGCAGAAAAGTTGCATTGTTTAGAGAGACAATGGGATAGAGAAAGGGTGAAAATAAAGCTAAAAAGAGCCTAATGCTAGAAGCAGATGGAGTTGCCTGAACAGCCTTGTGATCACAGTTTGGTTAGATGTTACTGTTTTCCTCTACTTACAAGAGTAATAATATCAAGTCATGGAAAATCAGACTAACCTTAACTGTGGCCCCAGGAAAGAAAAGCCAGTTGCCAGTATCCACAGGATCCAGATTATCTTCTAACACAACTTTTCTATGAGCAGCATTTATGATCAGGACGTTGTCCAATGCCCAACAGGCTTCATATACATCACCATCATGAACATAATCCTGTTTCCACTGAAAATGGATGTTCTCCCCTTTAGCATCTTCGGGAAGGTACAAGATGTGAATGATTGTGCTGATGTTGGAAGGAGCACTGAAAAACAATGATTGGGAATTAGATCAATTTTAAGCCATAGTCAGGAACACTTTTCCCTCAATTAACACATTTACTAGGTGTGACACAGTTGTGCTGACATCCCATGTATGCTGGTAAAACTTCTGTGGAGATCAGAAAATACCTGTCCTGAGGCAGAGTCCCACTGTCCCAGGCAGGGCACATCTACCCCAGACAGGCAGCCTGGTTTCTAAGAGAGTGCAAGCTAAGGCAATAACAATAGATTGCTGCAGATGTTTGGAGAGCAGGAGGATAGAGAAGGACCATGTCCATGTTCACTGCTAGTCACAGATGGCGACTGGGTATTGTCAGGTATTTTGCAGGTATGGCCCAAAGGAAATGTTAAGGAAGCTCATTACAAAAACAGGTCTCACAAGATTTGATTTTTGCCACATCAAAAGAATCTGCTGGCTTCTGATGTCTCAGTCTCTTAAGGTTTGGATGGAGCAGAATGGTTGGAGAGAAAAGCTAGGAAAGCTCTGACAAACATATCCTTCCAATCCCACACCCCTTCTGTCAGTGTAATTCTGTGGATGGGGAGGGCCAGGTTGTCTTTCTTTCCATGTTCAGCTTCAAGAACAATACAAAAGAAACAATCCATTTGTCTTCTCTCTTGCTGCTGAAAATGGAGAACGAGGGGTGGAGAGTCAGACCTGGAGCATTACTGTCATGCAATGATTAGGGCCTTCAGAGAGCCGTCCTCAGAGCTGTGAAAGGATTGAGATTCACCCTAAACAAGTTGGGGATGCATGGGAGGCTGGGTGGAGGTGACCTCAACTGACCAAAGGGCTATTTCAGACCATGTGGCATGATGCTCAGTATACAAAGTGTGGGAAGAAGGATGAAGGGGGGATGTTTGGAGTCATGGTGTTTGTCCCTCAAGTCACCTATCCATGTGATGAGGCCCTGCTCTCCTGGGGATGGCTGACCTCCTGTCTGCCCATGGGAAGCAGTGAATTAATTCCTTGTTTTGATTTGCTTGTCTGCACCACTTTTGCTTTTCCCTGTTAAAATGTCTTTATCTCAACCCATGAGCTCTCTGGCCTTTACCATTCCAGTTCTCTCCCCAGTCCTTCTGGTGGGGCTGTGAGAGAGCATCTGTGTGGGGCTTGGCTGCTGGGTGGGGCTAAACCTCAACAGCTGCCCTGCAAGTGAATTAGCTATATTCAAACTTCAGGCTGCAAGGAGTTACAAAACTGAGGTTTGCAAGAGGTTAACTTGTCAACATTCTCTCTGCCTTGGTAGTGATGCTTTGAAGGGTGAATAGTTTGTCAGAGGCAATCCAGAGCTTCTAGGAAAAAAGGGCACCAATCGCTTCCTTTTATAGCAGAAAATAGAGGAGCTTCTGTTTTGAAAGAAAAGCAAAATGCCGAGAAGCAACTGCATTTGTCCCATATTCACCCCCACAAATGGCCCTGCACTTGCTAAACATCACGTCTGTCACCCTCCGGCGCAGCGCTGCTCTGAGGCCTTGGCCTCGCTTCTGCCGAAGCCCACGCAGCACCCGCCTTCCCCAGAGATCCCTGCCCTCCCTGCCAGGAGTCCAGAGCTGACATCCCACTTACAAAATACAACACCTCCCCTTCACAGCTGCCCTCCTGTCCCACCTCTCCCCAGTTCTCCCACCGTTCCCTGGAGCTGCATGTAGTGCTGTGAAATCTGCTGAAGCACATTCGAATAAACACTGCGATTCATACGGACCACAGGAGAAACGAGCATCCTTCCATAATTCATCCTCTCCACTTCGCACGACACTGCTCTACTGACCCATTTTCTGCTGCTGGCTCCAGCATCAAAGTTGAGGAAAGAGAGGTCAAACTGCATGCACATTAACTTCAAAAAAATTTGGTCTCAAGGGCTTGTGTTTGCATCCTTACAACCCTTAAGTTTCCTGGCTTGCAGAGCGATGAGAGCAACTGAGTTGATGTTATGGAATTGGTGTGTAATTTTGCATCAATGTGAGAAAAATAGAATGCATTGTGTGGTTACTCTGAGGCAACTTTGGTGCCTGCAGTGAATTACTCTCACTTCATATTTTTCTGATATAAGAATTAGCACCAATTGTTTGACTAAAATTTAATCTAATTTACATTTTTTTCAATGAAATTGTAGTCCCACTCCCACATGGAGTCAGAGGATGAAATACTGAAATACACAACCTTGCAGCTAGAGTTTTGCTTATTCATCAGAAATGAAGGATCCTTTTGCTCTGCAAATTGTCTCAATGGACTGGTAATAGGCTCAGGTGAGTCCACTTGTATAGCACTGACACTGAGGTAATGCAGGAAGGCACACTGAGATGCTACTAGCACATAACATATAAATAACAGATTTTTCTTCCCCAGTTGTATAATTATGTTTTTATGCCATTGCACAAAATGCTCTTCCTATTACTTAATAAAATATGCTCTCAGAAAAATCCATCTCTGACACTGGCTCTCTCTTTAAAGGTGTGGATATTGCGATGAAAATGTTTAAATTTTCCATTTGTAACTCTGCATTTTCATGTATACCAGTTGGTTTAAAGGTAAGGCACTATTCATCATAATCTTGTTCTTACAAGAATGTTAAGAGCCAAGCGTTCATATCAAACTATAAGATGTTTTTTATTGAACATTTTACTTTACTAAAGAAGAAACTTGAAACATTAGAAAATATGGCCCTTGCTGACATTAAAAATGGTGTTAAAATGTAAAAAGTCATCCAAGTTTTGTTTTTTCAGGCACCTGAACCTGCTGGTTATTGGAGTTGTATTTTAAGTGTGAAGTGATTATCTTTCTCACTTCCCACATGCTCAATGGATGAATTTGTAATTTAACCAAACCTGGTGGCAGTTCTGAAATTAGCCAGGAATTTCACCCCTCATCTTTTGTATGAACAAGGAGAACTGAAAAGTTAACAAATAAAACAAGTTTTAAAAAAGCCAGGTTTAAACACCACCTGCTCAGCTGGAAAACATGAAAACTATTAAAAAGCTGTAACAAACCTAATTTTCTCCAGCTGAGTCCAATCTGCAGAACTGTTCTTACTGTAGGACACCGTGATGCTGGGATCTGAGTAACTAAAGCGACATGAACCCGATCCTGGGGAAGCAATAAAATGAGAAGTGTTACGACACAATGAAGCATAAATGATTCTCCAATAACCACAGTTGCTGACTGTGCCTTTGTCACCTTATCACTTCTCCCCATTTTAAAGTGCTTTGATTGATGATGAAATTTCCTGTGATCTGTTGCTGAAAGTAAACACAAAATAATGCATGCTTTATGAGTCAGAAATAAAGTAGAAATGATAAATCACAGCAGTGCCATGTAATCTCTGCAAATTTCCCAGGGGAAGCCAAGTAAATTACTTAACATCCCCCAACTGCAGGAAAAAACCCACCATCTAATGTTTAAACAAAACCTTCTTATTGGAGAATAATCCACATAGCAGAATTCACAGGGAAAACAGCAAAAAAACCCTGTTTTGCATATAACTGTATAAATAAAGAAATCTAGAAATAAAAATACTGTAAGTGAGAGGAAAATACATGCAGAATTACTTCAGCCAAGAGAAAATGTGATTTAGGAATTTAAAAGAACAAAGATGTTACAAAACTAGTTATTTTAAGGTTGCCTGAAGGAAATTAAATTAAGAAATCATCCAATATACTCCCTAGATCCTATAATTAATAACAAACACTTGATGCTGATCTGGGAATCTCAGAACACTTTACAAAAATGAACTAATTAAGCCTTATGGCACCCCTGCAAGGTAGTTTAATATATTTACTATTGATTTATAAAAGGGTGCCTTCTGGGTGTTGTCACAAAAGATGAGCTTAACAATTAATACATGGGGCAGTCAAAATAACACGAAAACAGGATTGAGAAATTCATCCCAGAAAAGCATATCAACCTGAGTTGTAATTAAACACACTAAAAATACTATTTTTCCTCAGACACCAGATAAATCATTCATGTCAGAAAATTCAATGCTCAGTGAAACAGGCACATCCTAGCCTATGTTCCAAAGATCAAAATTTCATATGCATGTGAGATTCAAAGCAGCAGACATCATGTACTTTCCATGTTTAAGAGAAGCAGCTCTCAATTAAACAGCATCTCTGATGGCATCAGGATACTACTGAGTGAGTACCACAGCTTTGCTCACACTATGAGTAGGTATTATATGTGTCACAAGTAGTATGTTATGTTTATGTGTGTCTCAGATATGTTCAATCACACTGAAAATTATGTAAATACATATTTTAATATATGTATAAACCAATGTACACACTGCTGACAATATAATACTATCGTGTTCCAACCCGGGCTTCCTATTTTTGTAAAAGAAATAAATGGCCTGATTAAAAAGGTGTTAACCACTTGTACAAGAGAACAACTTACACGTTTTAATGGGAACATATGTCATTAAGCACAAAGCTTGCAGCCCCAACTCCCCTGAGGCAGTTCACATTCACAGCTCTCAGCCCTACAGAACTGCTTTTCTACTCTGAGACACACATCACATACCTCTACAGGGGGAAAACCATTCCAAAACATGGGATGAAGTCCTGTGTCTATAATTTTGTCTGATACATCAACTAGATTCTTGGAAATGATCCACAAAGTTGTTTTCCTGTATCTTTCACTAATGTTAAATTGCAAATAGAGTAACAGATACTTCTGAGCCACTACAGCTGCATGTGGCATGTTCAGCTGGTCTGACACGTATTCTTGCTGTAAAGAGGCACAGAATAATTAATATTGCAAAGGCAGCAGGACTTTGAATTACCAGCCATGTATCCAAAATGACTACAAAGCAACTGTCTGGTTATATTTTACTGACAAGGCATTTTATTTCTATCATATTAAAACCAAATGATGTCAGGAAAAGCCTTAGCATTTCATATTTGCCCATCTGCTGAGATGGTCTACTTTACTGAGTGACATCTGCTTTAACTTCCTACTTCTATGGAATTTAGGAGTTCCGACCCTTAATCACATTTGTTCATTTTATTTTAGAGGAAATCAAAAATCAGGGAACTACAGCCAGTTTGATGTCTTTGGCCAGTCAGAGGCCCTGAGGTAAAACAGCAACATACTGAGTTTTATGTCAGACAGAAATTAAAAGAACATAAACAGTAAAAATAACCAACAGTATAGATTTTATAACATGTGCCATTCTAGTTAGTGTCACAATCAACTTTTTGTACAGTGAACTTAAAAAAAAGCTAAGTCAAAATACGCTGATTAAAAAGGGGAAAAGGCCAGATTTGCTGCACAATCAACATGAAATTTGTTGTCTTTAGATCTGAACGTCCTTAACTATGCAATGAAGATCAAAGCTGTTGCTTAAAAGAAGTGGGGCCGGTCACAAATGGCTTTGCAAGGTAGATGTGGTATTTCACTTTTGATACTGGAAAAAGAGCAGTGGAGACAATTAAAAAAGAGGAGACAAATGCTGGATTTTCTTATTTTAGCAAGCAGAGTGGATTGTATTAAGATTAAAGATAGTTTGGGAAAGTCCTCAAGCGGCAGTTACTGGCTGTAATGACAAATGTGTTTTTACCAGTGTTTAAACCCTCCTTTCGTATGTTCTTGACATAAAATCATAAGATAGTAAAATTATTTTTCATGTACCTATCTAATTCTGCAAAACTCAAACTGACAAAAACAATTAAAAAGTATTGATCTGGTACTTGAATCTTTTACAAAACTAATACACATCCTAGTTTATATTAAGAATTTCTCCCCAAGAGAGGAGGGTGAATATACAATTGCACTGTGGGACAGGGTTTACTGAGATGGTCTGGTGAGTCAATACAATTCAATATTAATTGAATATATTATGCCTTTCAATATAATTTTCAATATTACTTTCAATATTATTATTACTTAATACTATGGCTGCAGGTCTATATCAGTATTTCAGTAATCCTAAACTAGGATTATTTAAAATAGAAATCTGTTTTTTGGATGTTTGCCTATACCTTGACCACCAAAGCTATATTCTGATTTTCTGAACAAATGTGTGATCAGAACTCAAGTAATAACATTGGAGGAATGGGGGGCCAATTCAGCTTGGGAGGGAGGTGTCCTTCTCACTGCTCCCAGAGATGCTAATAAACAGTTTGTCAGCTTCGAGCAGAGAAGCAGGGGCAGGATATCATGCCATAAATATTCACACCTTCCTGTCCTCTGAAGGAAAAGTTGTACATAAAACCTTTTGAATGAGATTAGATTCAGTTTACTTTCAATCAGTAAAGCCCAGGATTTGAATTGGCCCTGAAAATGGGTAGCAAAACCTGCACAATGATTACTGTAAACAAGTCTGTGTTAGTAACCTCCTGCATTAGAGAAAAAATCCCGTTTATTCTTTAAGATGAGTATGTCACAGTGAGATTGATGCCTTGGTGATGTTATTGCTACATAAATCTGGCTAAGAGTTAGGATTATACTTTCAATATTAAGGGCTTGCATGAGTAACTAACTATGGGGAGCAGGGGCCTCCCCAAACCACCCTCCGATCAAGAGCAACCAAATTTTTTCTTTACATATATACAAGGCAAACTTGTCCTTGTGTTTCAGGAACAAAGTATTTTTTTTTCCTTTGGAGTTATTTTACTCCTTTTGATAGACTTTAATCTGATGTTCACAGACTTCCAAAACTTTCAGAGAAAAGCTAAAGTAGAGACAACCTTCATGGATTTAATTTTAAACGATACATTTGAAGCTCAGAGAGCAATTTTGTCTGTTATCAAAAATTATGAGCAGCTTCTTTTATAAAACTTATCCATTTCCATATACTGAATATTCTGAAACACTAATTTATTTGGCTGGTGCTTTACATGTTTGGATTTTTCCCAAGCCAAATTTAAATAAAACAAAATTTTCTCAAAGTTGAGTCCAGGCACTGATGCTAATAGAAAAGCATTTTGACTGGCAGAGTATGAGATTGCTAAACATGTCCAACTGCTTTGTTGGTTCTGCTTAGCTAAACAGGAAAGAATAGAAAAGTGAAACAGAAGTAGGTTTCTCAGTTGTTTTGCTGCTTGTTTCATAGAACAGGTAATCTGTAGCCAGGACCCGACTAGCACTGACCACTCTCAGCATATCCAGCTGAAACAGTCATGGTTTTCTTGTCTTTTTTTTTTTTTTTTTTTTTTTAAATTTTAGGTCTTCTTAAGGGATTCTGGCCATCTAAAGTACCGGTGAATATTTTACCAACTTTTTTTTTTTAAATATCATGTAGGTAGCAGTACTAAGAGCATAGTATTTCAGGAGAGATGTTATGAAGGCATCACATATCATCTGTTTGTACCCAGGTATTCAGTTATTTTTATCCAGGCTGACAATGGCAGGCAAAATTAATTCTCACTATGGCTTTGCCTTCAACTGTGTCAGATTTACAGAAACCCAAGTCATACGGCTGTTGGTCTCTAAGATTTCTTAACAACATTGATCAGAAGCTGGTGTTTTGCTGACATAAAACTGGGTGCCATCTGCAAGGGAAGCAATATTTTGCTTCTTATAGAGTGTGACGTCCTCTGCCTCTTGAGAGCCTCTTGAGGGTTCCTGCGAGTGCTTCCGTGGATAAGCAGATGAGATATCCAATGCTGGCTTTAAGGAGAATGAGTCTAATGGGGACTGCACAAGAAAGATTCACACAAAAATTGTGCAGAAGGGTCTGAATTGTGTCCTGAATGCAGTCTGAAAAACTGGGAAGAGTCCCTTTTATCTAATGCTATGAGATTACTTTTATTAATTTTGTTAATGGGATGAATGATTAGTGTTTGCTTAGGATTATAATTTTGTGATATCACTTGAATTGAGCCAAACTGGACAGTACAAATTACTAGTGGTCAAATCTGGCTGACTTGCTAATAGATTTTTCCAAAGTAATGAACCATACAGTTTGGTATAATGAATGGTCCATGGGTTCTGATATTTTTAGGTGTATGCTTATATTGGTTTTTGATCAAGAAGATGGTTTTAACCATTTTAAAATATAGAATATTTAGTGCTGGATATACTGGAGATGCACTGGTAAAAAAATGTGCAATGCCCTGTTCATTCCATTCTGCTTCTGAAAACTTTGTCAAGAGAAGGTCAAAGAAGCGTTTTGATTTTTCTTTGAAGTCACAACATTTAGTTACAAATGTGATTTTTAATTATGACATTTTAGATCTTCAGATTTTTTCAACAGCTTTTCCTTATTTATAGAGTGAATTCAGAGGAATACAAAGAGGTATTTTGAGTGTAAATATATTCAAATTAAAAAGTGTAAGAACTGCATTCTATTTTGTAATCATAGTCTATCTGTTCATGGAAACAACTGTTTTTCTTGCTGGCTGCTTTTCTTTCCCTTATGGGAAAAGGATTTTGACTGTCTGTATTATTGTAATGTGTTCTGATAAACAATCTGAAATAAATATCTGGCACTAAGAAAAAGAAATGCTAATGGTGTTCGCCTTTCATAAAAATCAGATCTACTTTAGCATTACCAAGAATCACAAATTTTGTAATATAAAGTCTCAGTTATTTACTTTCTACAGGTTTTTCAGAACAGCTAATTTTTGTTCCACAGGCAGATTTAGGCTATGTTACATTTCAGAAATGCTGGGTAGTTATTTACATCTAAGTAAAATTAAAGGGTTGACAAGCAGGCGAAAAGCCACCACTGTAAAATTGTAAAATATGAGGAGAAAAATAATTAGTAAATACATTTCATAAAACCAATCAGAACTTCATAAATGAAATCCTAAAAGTTAATCTGAGGTTAAACCCTAGGAGGATGGGGGTCTCAGCAGGCTGTCCTTGCCTAGGGTGTGATCCTGGTTGGAACATGGAGCAGGTGATCACCCAGGGGTTCCTTCCCATCCACCTCCTGCCAGGATTCCCAATAACAGCAAATGTACTTTTCATGAATTAATGCAGCTAATTTCCTTTCGATGAGAAGTCTGAGGAAATACTTATCTGGTTCAACTTCCTCTTAGTCTATTTATATTCAGAGATCTGATGTGCTTCCTGCGCTCACACAAATTTGTTCTCTTCTAATGAACAAACTCAGACCACAATTCATGTTGCTTGTTGTGCTGAGAATGTTAGGGAGAGAAATATAAGCCAAGCAGAAAGCTGTATTTTCCTCATGCCAGTGTCCAATTTATTCTGATGTAAAGATATCTATAGAGTCCCTTCCTGAGATACACACAGCAGGTATGTGCTTGGGTAATAAGTCTATTGCCAAATAAATAATTACACAATACTAAATTTAACCATGCTCTTAAGTGCAACAACAACATGTCACAAAACACCTTGCTGAAGGCAAAGTGAGCAAACTTGCTTAGACCTGGCTGAAATGGATACCCAGGAACTGTAGCTACTGAAAAAAGAGCATCATTTATGCTCCCAAAATACTCATAGTTGCTCTTGGATGTTTGACAAAATAGTAACCCCTGTTTTCAGGAAGCATTTTCTACTGTGGTACTCACATTCTACACTTAAACATTATTGCCATTAAATAGTTAATGTCAGATTATGTGGAGGTTCTCTAAGTGAAAGGGTGACCTCTCAATGAAGCTGGGCAAAATGTAAATGATTCCATGTGAAAGTAGCTCAGTAGTACACTAACACATATCAGTAAATCGAAAGAAATGTTTTGTGTAACTATGTTTTGCAGCCAGGGTCAGCTGTGAGGGTCTATAATCATGAAAATTAGCACTGTAAGGTGCTGGTAAAGGTATTAAAATACTGTAGGAGAAAAGGAAATTTTATTTAGATCTCTACAGCCAGTCCAGTCTAGAGAGGCAGTAGAAAACACACACTTGTCCCTAGAACTACTGTGTAAAAGGAGGTTTCTTGAATATACAGATATGAAAGTCCTTTCCTTGGCTGCTTTAGTGAAATTCTCTGGCACCAAGAAAATCTGGGAAATAATTTTTCTTAAGACAATTCTGTGCTGAGGTGTCTCTTTTTTTAGAAACCCAGTAAAACTGATTGCATACCTTTAAATGTATATACAGGTAGAGAATAATTAGCTTGGTAAAAAATGTTTTTTGCAGTTCCAGATGGGCTTTTCTATTTTTATCTGCATTTATTTTTTAGTCCCTCACCCACAGGAGGAACAGCCAGGACTGTTTTGCTGAGCTGTGGGCTTCTCAGTTTCCCCCCCAGGAACTACAGATGCTTTGTTGTTTAATTCAAAAATGGACCTTTTTAATCATACAAAAGTGTTCTCCTCATACAATGATATGAACAGGATTAAGATGAGTCTGTCTGTAATACAGCATTTATTATTTGCAGTGGCCAATTCCATAATGGCCCACATTTGACTGCAAGGTAGTGGCATGGCCACCTGCCCTGGATCTGAATCCTGAGGCTCTTTATCTTTTCTGCTTTTCTCTGTGTAGTAAATCTTGAACGCTCACATTTAAATTCCCAACAGTGGCAGAGAAACCCTGGTACAGAAGTAATAAAGACAATATTTCATTGTAACCTTGGGCTAGCCAAAACAACACAAATCATTTTGCCCCAAGGCCATTAAAATGTCTTTCAAATACAGCATCAACTTTAAACCCTGGTTTCAATCTAGATATTACCTAGGCAGCCCCTCTTGTAAAGCTCAGCAGAATCAATAAACACCTCCTAACATTTCCACATGCTGTGTGAAGAGTACTTGATGATATTACTTACCTGTCTCATTCTTTCACATTAGATGTAATGTATAGCCTATGCATCAACACAAAGGTCTTTTCCACCAGAAAAGGGAAATTAGTAGGTTTCATGTCAGACAATAGCCATTTGGGTAGCCAATCAAAAAAACCCACAAAAAACCCAACATGTTTTCTTGGGGGACACAGGAAATGAAGAAAGCAGGAGAAATGCAGAATAGTGAATGATACCAATTTTAATACTGAATTCTGTTATATTAAATTCTCAAGCTTTTCCCAAATGTATAGGAAAGAAATTAGGATAAAACAACCCGAGGGTTCAAATATTTTTAATGCTGTGCTCTTGCTGCTTAGAAGGGACAGAATCTAACTCTAGTAACAAGGAATCTGTGGCCACCAGAACTATCCTTCCTTGCTGGTACCACTATCAACACAACTATGTGGATGTGCCATACCTGCAAAGGAAACCTGGTGCTTCTTAGAAGGCACTGGCAAAAGAAATTTGTGTGACTGAGGGAAATCATCCATGCAGGTGATTAAGCAAAGGGGATGGCTTAACATGCCCAAAACATTTGGCACCATAGCTTCCTCTGTGAGTTTTTCTGGTGTTCAGCTAACAAAATAGTTATGGATTTAAAAGATCAAGTGCTCCTCCATACTAAATTCAAAAGGGATTTATTTTTCACTTTCGTATTTCTCTAGAGATGTGTGAGTGAATTTTCCTAGCAAACCTGAAGGAAATGTCTATCCAGTTCAGCTGAGGCTATCTCACAAAATGCTATTACAGCATTTGTCAGTCATTCAATAGTTTCTGTAATTGTAAAACTGACTAAACAGAACACAAAATTAAGAGAAAATGATCAGCAGTGGTTCCTTTCAGCGAAAGCTAAGAATTACATAGCAAAATGTGTTTGGAAATGTTCTACCGAGTGGTCTGAATTCAAGCAGAGGACAAACAGCATAAAAACACTATTGTCAATACAACAGCTGCCACGAGATCTGAATTAAACTTGATAAGAACATAAATTATAAAAGTCTTCAAACTGTTACATGGAGCCAATGCAGTCATCATTGTTTTCATGGCTGAGCCAACGTGGAATGTGGGTATTTATGGTGGGAAGCAGAAAGCATTTTCCCATGCATATCTCTGCAGAGCTCTCCAGATGCTGCTCTAGGAGACAGCCCTAGCAGTGAGAGACTCCTGTTTCCTCCACAGAAATACATGGAACTCAGTGAATCAGCTGCACTATTTATTTTTGTAAGATTATTTTTTATTCATCACTATCTCCTATTTGCTGAGGTTAATAGAGATGTAAATGTGAGTTCTGAAGCACAGAATCCTATCAGGTAAGGACTAATCCAAAGGGCACATTCAACAATTCTAATGATGATGCTGATGACAATAATAATAATAATAATCTGTAGATTGAGCACACATCAAGGTAAAATAGTTCTTCCATTATCTACATAATCAAATAAACTTTATAATTTAATTCTGCAAGACTACACTGGTAAGAAAGGCAAATTGCCACTACAAATAATAAGTGGCATTGCCAGTGGCATAATAAGTGTGAAATTGCCACTACAAATAAATAAGCCTGACAAAAATAGCATTTTGCTTTGTAAAGATGAACACTATTCATGCTTTGTCTTCAACAACCATCACCAAGACCATTAGGCCATGGGTTTTTTCTGAGTAAAGCAGCTTTCGCATAGATCCTAGTGACCTTGGTAGTTCAGGGAGAGAAATTTGCTGCTAACGATTCACTACCCCGATGTCTTAGGGTGAAGCAGGACATGATGTGAAAATCCTTTTGGAATCATTATGTCAAAGATCTGCATCCAAATCAGTGACCCATACTCATATACCAATTGAAAGCAATCAATACCAGATTTGAAATAGTTTTCTGAATTAGAGGACTGTGAAATCAGCAGCATTAAAAACAGACTGTAAATAAACTAAGCCTCATAGAAATCCTTGGTATGTGCATTGCACATACATCTCACCACCTAAAAAACATGACAGTATAAATGTAAATCCAGCCCAGGTAACACAATTACTCTGCAGATAAGTACAGCTGATGGTCTGATGGATTTTAAAAGCTCACAGGAAACCTGAAGACAGGGGTGATTACTCAACCAGAAAATAAAGTTGCAAGAGTGGAAAGTGTGTTGAACAAGATTGGAGAAATTATTACTTCTGTTACTGGTTTAAGTGATTATACTGTAAGATTGTCAATGAAATATTTATGCATGTAAAAGCAGAGAGTTTGACATTTTATGTCTTTTGGAGGAAGATAGAAAATGGGGAAAACGTGGGTACTATAGAATGAAGATCACCCCTAGCAACATCTCTGCACTGTGAATTACCAAAAAGTCCTGAATAGTTGAATACTAATAGTAGTATTTCTCAATAATATTTTAACCATATTAAAACCAGTAGATACAAACATTTACCCTTACTACAGTTCCATTAGAAAGATACTAAGGGACATTGATAAACTGCTGACAGGTATTGTCAGTGGTTGTAACAGATTAATTTAATACATGTGGAACCCTCTATGGAATACTTGTCAAATGTTAAAATCAACAATTAACTTGGTCAAATAATTTGGAACGATGGAAGATGCAATAGCAATAAATGGCAGAGAAGAGACTGGATGATGTTAAAGAAGCTAACAACAAACTGTAACTCTTGGTCAGCCTTGAAATAGTTGGGTGGCTGATCATTGTAGGTCCCTCCCAACTGAAATTGTCCTATCCTGTCCTGTCCTGTCCTGTCCTGTCCTGTCCTGTCCTGTCCTGTCCTATCCTATCCTATCCTATCCTATCCTATCCTATCCTATCCTATCCTATCCTATCCTATCCTATCCTATCCTATCCCAGAAGCAGCAGAAGAAAAGGGCCATTCTTAATCTACAAGTAAGGTCCAAATGCTTGTGGTTCCAGACCAGTGAGCAAATCACAACGTGAGTGACTCATCTTCTGGGTAATATCTACTGGGATTTTCCTGAGAGGACAGAGTCCATCCAGCAAAATCACAAAGCACTCTCACAGATTAAAACCTGATAATAAAAGCTCATCGAAAATTGTTTTTTACTGAAGGTTGATGTCCTAGATTTGAATCATGTCAAGGCTCATATTTAGCAATAGCTGAGACATTAAGCATATGATCAGTGCAGCAAAGATGCCTAAAGAATTTCCAGTGTCAAGGCCTGACAGCCTTCAGGCTGAACATCACCTTTGCTCATGCATCTTCAAGCCTTTCATGTTAACAGCAAATAATTCTCCCAGAGAGCAGCTCCTTCCTTGCCAGCTCACTGGTATTCTCAGTGTCCACCAAAAGTTTACTATTTTATTTATTGCGGCAAAAGTATTGTATATCGTATTGAGATTCATGTAATACATTTCATTTGTGAAGATAAGCATGTACATTAATATTAGACACATGAAGTGACCATAACTCAGGTCACTCATAATCAGTTAGAAAAAGATAGTTTATGATTACAAACAACTCTTAAATACTGCAGGTCATGTATTTGCCATCTAAAGGTAGTTTTGAAGGGGACTGAAAATAAGGATTAATAGTTGACTCAAAGTAAAACCTAATACATTAGGGAACCCAACTTCTGCAAAAGTTTGTTGTAATAATATTTTGGAAGGGAGAGACCAAGTCCAAGCTTTATCTCAAAATAAAGCAAAAAAAACCTTTTGAACCTGCATCTATTTCTTTGTTTGCAAGACTAATGGCTTGATCCTTAAGAAGCAGAGTGGAAGTGCCAAATGTTTGTAATATTTGAAGGTGTATTCCTTCTCAGATTAAAAAAAACCCTTCCCCCAGAAACCAATTTTGGTTTAATGCAAAATAATAGGGAAGTTAGATTTTTTTAGAAAATTAGGGAGGAAGAAGAATTGTTAATTTGCTCTAGTAATGACAGAGGATCTTTGTGAAAATGGCGTGAAAGTTGAAGGGAAAGCAATTTTAAAGTAGGATTGTGCTTTACAAACCTTACGTATTTATCCAGTGTATGATACTGACAAAGTCATCCTGTTTTCAAAGGACTATGAAGGAATTTTCATAACAAAGCTGAAAAGTGGGAGGTTTCCTTATCAAGTTATTCTCATTTTCAAATACTGTTAAACAGCCAGAAATGATCTAGTAATACTAAGACATAAGGAGAGAGCCACAGGACAAAGTTTTTCAAGGCAGTATTTTCCATTAACAATTTTCACGTTGTTACACACATGGCTCCAAGGAGCACCTGCCCTGGAGGCCGGGCTGATGCTGATGCTCATCACAGCATCTCCAGCTGCAGCAGAGGCCCTGCAGAGCAGGGAGGGATGGGAAGCACCTGCGGTGCTGGACTGCCCACCAGAGCCTGCACAGCACACATGCACCGCTGCCTCCAGGGCTGGAGAAGAACACCTTAGGAACAAGCATAAGCACAACAACTTGCTCACCTCACACCTTGCCATTGCTCCCTCAAAGCCTTCCCCTTCTCCCCTTTGGGATTTTATGTCTCTTTCTTCCAGTATTTAGCTCAGTTGTTAATCTCTCAGTACGGTGACAATGAGTCACCTTCCACCACAGTGACCCATTTGAATATCAGATCATGTTCAGCCCAGGGGAAGCCCAGGGATGCAGCTGAGGGGAAAAGGCTCAGATTTGGAGTGAGAAATAGAGAATATTTCAGCTAATGAATCAGACTAATGTTGTGTGGCAGCTGAGTCCAGAGGCTTTTGTGCAATATCCTGCAATTCCCAAGCTGTTGAATCAGATGTTCTGGCCTGAGAGAGCCCAAAGGTGTTGCTTTAAATATCTCAATTAACAGTCCCACTGAATATTAAGGAAACTTAGATATGTCAGTGTTGGGTCTTGGAGAAATGTAGTGATGGATGATTAAGACAGTTGAAATAATCAAAATTTTCTGCACACTTGGGTACAGAGTTCATGAGTGTAAATATCACCCCATCCCTGGACCAGCTCTGAGTGGATGCTGCATGACAGACAAGTTCTTCTCATTCAGAAAGGATACTGCACATAGATGTTGTCCTGTGTGTTGAAAAGGCCTTACTAATTATCTTTTCATCCTAATTAAGCCTTCTTCTTAAGTGCACCTTTCCAACTGCCCTGGCCTTTAAAGGGTAAAACTACCAAATATATGATGCATGAAGGAAACCACACAATATCAACTAATGAAAAATTCAGAAGTCTGTTACCCTCCCTGACCACAGAGTTTAAAAGGATCTGGAATTCATGGTGAAAACAGAATTTAGCTTCAGAATTTTTAGCTTCATTTCATAGTTCTGTAGTGCCTATATATCTGCAAATACAAAATTCCATCTGATAATTAGCGGCAAGAGAAATTTAAATGTGCATTCTTTCATGAGGCCAAAGATATATGACAAATTTAACATGAAGACATCCTCAAAAGCCTACAGCTTAAGCTGTTACATGGGTGATAGAAAGTGGTAATCATTCTTTAAAAAAAAGAAAAAAAGCAATTCCCTTGGATCAATCCCTAAATAGGGTTATGATTAAATCAGACATTTGGGAATAAGCTGGAAACTGGATTCTAAAGCCAAGTATTGCTGAGCTCAGCAGCAGTCCCCTGGCTCACGCTGGCTGCTATCAGTTACAAAACCAATCTGCATTGTATTTCAAACCCAAGACAGGCACATGGGGAAATATGATACATTTTCAACTGGAGGCTGAAATTTGATTTACTTGGGTGTGCATCCACCTGTCTTTGCTCCATCATACTGAGGATTTTACTGGTTTCTACTGGTGTGGATTCAGGAATTCTTAAGATATATTCATGAAAATGCTGTCATATAGACTATTTCCTGGGTAGCCTTTTCTTACTCCTTTTTTATTTGACCCTTCCCATCTGATAGGCACAAATGCTCCTAGTAAAACATCAAGTCTCATTTTGAAACTTCTGGGAGCCTGCACCATTCTGCAGCTCACCTGCAGCAGACACCAGACACTAGGCTGTGACAGCTAACACACACCTACCCTGCTGTTAACCACCCTGGGTCACTGCAAGAATAATCCAAAGAAGATTTTTGTAAATTTTCATGAAAAGTGAAAGCCCTCCATCATCACAGACTTGCAACTTTATAGAAATCACCTTGTGTTTCTGTTGGTGAGCAACACATCTCAGTGGATCAAGTGAGCTGCTACTCTTCCACTGTCTGAATGAATAGGCTGGTTTTCATGAGGCACCCAATATTTATGCACTAATTCAATTGAGGACTGGATACATTTTTCTGGCTTTTTGAAATGAGTCATTCAAAATAAAAGGATAGATACCAGTCCTTTGATGTATTAACATTGCAGTCAGTTGCAGGTACTGATGACTTCCAATACCCAAATGAACAACTTCAGGTAAAAAACAAATTTAAATTATGTATTTCTGAGCCTTCGAGGATTTTGATTTCCAATCCATTAAAAAACCCAAGCTGTTTTCCAAGCTACATGATTGTTCTTATTTTCAACTGAGATTTCCAGAATTTAATCACACTCTCTTGAGACACTTTTGGAGAATTACTTTTTTAAAAATAGCAGTATGATTTGGAAACACATATCCAGAGTTCCACAGAGGAAGAAGGCTACATTTCCTGCTTTCGTTGTTATTGAACCATTTATATCAAAAGAACATTTTTCCTTCATATTCTGAACATTGAGACATGAGTTAACAAATCAGGTGTATTCCAAATTTACCCTCAGCTCCAGCCACAGCCTCTACCATAATTTATAGCCACAAGTGCACAGTGAAATTTGTGATAACTCACAGTATTCTAGGTATTTTTTTAGAAACTATAATCATACTTCAGAGAAAGAGCAAGAAATTACAATAAACATCAGGTTATAAAATAGGAGAAAAAAATCAAAACTTAAACATGGCTCATCAGAGTATCCATTGGAGTTTTTTCATTACCAAAACTTAAAACAGGAGCTCCATATCAGGAACTGAATAAATACACTGCAGTTTTTAACATATTCTTTTAATCCCTCATATTGATTGTATCATCCACCAAAAAAGGCAACCCTGAACTTTAGTGCCATTTTCCTTTGCAGAAATGATTTTTTGCACTTTTTTGGGTGAAAGGGTAATGTAAACTTACCAAGGGAAAATTGAAGGATTGATGCAGTAGTTGTGTTAAGGCCAGTGGTGGTCTATTGGAAAAGAAGCAAATATTTTTGTTAGATCAGCAAAAAAATACATACATCACTTTTTTTTTTCTTTGAAAGCATGGAAAATCTCTAGATACCTACATCTCCAGTGCATAGGTCTGTTAATCACCAGCCCTTTCAGGCTGAGTGATCATGGACATTTTAATTTCATTCTGATTATTGAAGTCTCGTCATATGTCAGAGTCAGATTTTTTTTCCATCATACTAATGTCTACAAAAAAAGCGCACATTTATGTGCAACAGGGTTGCTTGACTAGAAGATTAAAATCTTTAGAAGATTGAAAAATGAACTTTGTGCTTTATAGTCAGCTCAGTGTGAATTTGTATGTATGTAAGGGTTATCACTTTTCCCAGCACAGAACAAGGACTAAAAATGATCATAAATAAATAATAAATAATAAAAATAGCATTAAGTAACCCTAAAATAATGAAATATTAAGGGGAAACGAAGAACTTAAGTCTTACACACCAAAGCAAACAAAACCCCTTGGTGATACTATACAGTGTGTACAGTGCAATGTTGTAGCAGAATCTACCCACTGCTGACATCCAGCCAAGACCTAGAAACACCAACAGCTCACCCCGTATTCAGCAAATCACCCTCCTTTGAGGCCTCTCTTTCTCCCTTCTTTGAATGCCTCCATATTTCAGTAGTTCAAATTAGAATGGTTCTCCTGAAAATGCTACAAAATAAAAAGCCCTAGTGTGTTGTGAAGGACAGCTATCAATTTATTTTGGATGTTGGATTTAACAATACTGCTATGTAACAAGCAGGGCATCCAACAGCAAAACATACTGGATTTCTTCCAGTGCACACCTGGTTGAGCTATTCATTAAATGATGCCTTTGAAAATAATGTATGGAGATCTGAATGAATTGGCATGAGTTTTGGTGTGTTTTATTTCTTTTCTACATAAATATTAGTTACAGAAAAAAAATTCTTGTAAGTATTAAGCAATGGGATCTCCACTGAAATGCATCGAAGATTAGCTTGTAAAAAGACTACATGTCCTAACATGTAATTTTAATTTTTAATCAATAATAGGAAAGCTGCATTTACATAACCCCTTTAAAAATACAGTCAAATTCCCATTTAAGTCATTCTGCCAGGATCGATTCAGTATTAGGTATCACACTTATCCTGCCAAATAATAAATTGCTTTCTGATTCGAGTTAAGAGCACCTATTATATTAGATTTCATTCAATTAATTATGTTGTGCAAGTTGTAATTTAAAAACAAAACCTTTATCAAGGTTCAGTAGCCCATATCACCAAGAAATTAAACATACGCTTTGGGAAAAAGCACTAGACTCACTAACAAGTTTTGCAAAATTCTGCATAGGACTGCTTAGTTCAGACACTGCAGAGAGCATTGTAGGGAGTCTTTAGTAGGTATTTTCCTTTTCTTGCAACACCTCTGATGCTATATATCCTCCCAGGATTTTGCTAGCAGTAAATTCTCACCAACAGACAGAGACAGTTGGCATAAAAATCCCTCTGCCTGCAGTAACAGGTGGCTGTTGGAAATCAGGAGAAAAGAAGGAGGTCAAGGTAGCAAATCAGCAGCTGTTAGAGTTGCTGATGTAAAATATTTTGCAAATTCAACTCTTCTTGACTAAGTATTTTAAAGCAGTAATTCATGTACTAGGAGCCATTAGCAGCAGCCATTTCAAGCAGGGACAGAACAGGATTGATAAAAATAATGGAGAAATGAAACAGGTATAAAAATTGTGACAGAAGAGGTATATTGTAAAATTGCCAAAACAACTACAAATGAGAGAGAAAGAGGTTAGTTCTAAGACAGTAGGTATTTAAATGTATGTCCATAATCAAAAATAAAACTAGATCACACCTCTGGCCTGAACACTCTTGTGCTCATCCATAATGTTAAGCCACTAGCATGTTCCTGCAGAAGTGTTTGATTTCTCTGCAACACCGACATATTTATAAATACTTTCATTTTTAAGTCTGGTAACTCCTTATAGGCATGACAATTTTTTTCAGATGATTATTTAATCACACCACTTTGGTAGAATAATTTTTTTTTCCCAAATTCCTGATGTCACAGTAGTGCTAGTTTACCACACAACAACATGACAAATGCAGTCCAAGGCTGGATTCTGAAGCCTGTTCCTGATTACTAAGGATAGCTAAATTGCATATCAGCAGGGAGAAGACAGCTAATGAATGACAGTTCAAAACCCTCAGAGCTAGGACCCTGGGTTGGTTAAATGTCATAAATAGATTTTTTTTTCAAATAGTGTTACCTAAGCTCAGTAGTACAACTAAGAATGAATGTAAAAAAATGGGAAAAGCACCCCAGTGGTGTGACTTCCGTTTTGCACAGTACATAAACCAATGCATGCATTCTCAAGGCAGTTAGCAAAGCACAGCACTTTCAAACGGGATGTGAAGCAGCAGAGGCCATTTAACAACCCTGACAGGATTCCCTGGCTGTAGCTGGCTGCCAGGGAAATCCTTCTTTATCTGTAAAATCGCTAAATTAGTTTTATATATGTTTATGACTTTTATGGACCACGTCAGCAATATCTACATCACATTTGTCTAATTCTGGTCCCAGTTTAGAATGTAAAATTAACCCTGTGAAAAGAATTGTCAGTGTCTGAAATGGAAGGAAGATGCTCGGCCAAAACCACTTCTGTTTTATGGCCCTCTTCCATGTTTGCTCTTCAAATAGCTCTAATCAGCCTCCCCCTCCATTCAGAAGATTGTTGAAAACATGAAAATTAATTTTGAATTACATGGGCTTTGATGTGGCCTTTTAATTTTTCAGTTCTTTCCAAAGTTCCCCTTATGTACACCATTGCAGCTAGCTGCCCAGCATCAGCATGTGGGCATTGGTTTATGTATTGCAATTCATTTTCTACACTCAGATGACCTCAAGTTAATGCAAATTGCACCATGTTGTTTCTTACAGCAATTTTATCACCAAACTACCCCCCAACAAAATTAATTCTGTTCCATTCATCATGACTCAATCTGTTACATATACTTTCCTGCAACTGGCAGGTACTTGCTCCAGGCTTTATTTAAGTCTGTAGGATGCATTGTTCATAAGTGATGTTTTACAACCAAATTAACATTTGTCAACAGGGACAAGAAAAAACAGGACAAGACTAATAAAATAATAAAAGAAAAATGAACCCTGTCTCTATTTAATTGTTGGTTATAAAAAGAGAATGATGCCAGTTTGAAAACACAGTTCTATGTCCTTGACTTTTCAGTATTTCAGAGATACTTTAAATTACTTGAATGCATGCAGGATCAAGAGACTGTCCCTCGCCAACTATTGCAATAATCTTTGGTTAGCATCTACAGTTTCAAACACTGGGATGTTGGTGGGTCACTTCTATTGACCCATCACCTTGTTCGAGAGCATTTCTGCTAAATACCAAATTTTCAAAGCACACCAACATCCCTGCAGCTGTCACAGCTTCACAGCCCCAGCAGAAGAGGCAGCCCTCACTTACCAGTTCTCTGGGACCATATGGCTCGCAGAACGTGGCAGCGCTGCCGTGCATTATCACTCCGCAGTGTTCCCCAACCTCACAGTTACTGCACCCAGACCTGCAGGGAGAGCACACCGTGTTCAGAATGGGAATCAGAGACTGGATGTTTGAGACAGTGTAAATTGCAAAATCAGGCTGAGGTGTCCTGGTACTCAAAGTGGACTGTTTGCTCTCATGGTGCTGAACACAAAGGGTGGGTAACTCTAAGTATGATCCACTGGAGCTGCCCCTTGTGAAAGGCCCTGGTGATTCAGCACTTGCTCTCTGCAGGCTGCCCCTCCTCTAATGTGGGGTGTTCCTGCTCATTGAATGCAAAACCTCTCACCATTGGGAAACTAAGTTGAAATCTTATATATATAATTTACCCTGAAGCTACTCTTCTTACAAAATCCTTGCCAGCATTTGATTTACCCTACGTAAACCCACCATCATGGAGTTACCATAAAGAACAGCCGAGGTCAAGTGGCTGGGATCATCCCCATTCCTGTTTGAAGGGTTATTTCCCCAAAGGCCAGGCTTGAGGCTGCAGTGTAACATGGTATTTGCTGTTGCTTCTATTTGTATTTGTCATATTCCATATTCCTAGTAACAGAGTTGCCACCCTGCTCACCTTTTAGGGGAAAAACTATGAAGAAATTCTCAGAGACTGGTAAGTGCTGCACAGACAACTAATTACACCTGTCCTGATATTTCTTAATTTAATATGGAAGACTTTGTGGGCAGCCTGACTGCAGAACATAGAGAAAGGGCTGCCTCCCCCACCTTCTAGGATTGGGGTATCAGATCTTGGTATGAGGAGCACATTTTCAAAAAACATTGGATACACTCCTGGTCCCCAACAAGCTGCCAGCAATGGTGCTGACCAACATTGCCTTTGGGCATCCAAAGCTCAACTTAAGCATCAAACCTACAGGGAAATGTTTACTCCAGAAAAAAAGTCAGACATAAAAATGTTTGAGAGGTTTTTTCTGTATAAGCATGCCATGGAAGTAATTCAGCAATTCACACTGATAGCACTTAGGATTTTGAATTTAAGCAGCAAAATAAAATATTCTAATAAAGTAGTATAGTTCAAATCAACTTCAGTGAATTATTATTTACTTATAGAAGTCAGAATCAGTAAATAATTTTATTTCTCAATAAAAGGCAAGAAGAGAACACATGAGTGAAAAATGATACTTTTAGAGAAAGCAGAGAAGCAGAGTTCACAGAGGACATGTTTTGTTGCCATCTAAATTTCACTTCATCCTGAAGTTTCAACACCTGAAGAGCAAAGGGGCAGGGACTAGAAGAATTCCTGGGATTCTGGCTGTAATAAAAATTGTTTTCATTGTCTGCCCCTACATTTTTGAATTTTATAGTGGAGCATGTACCTGGACTCTGATATGTGCAAAGAGACAGACACAGCAGGAAAACTCTGCCTTGAATACTTTGTAGGGACCACTTAGTCCTTCCTGAAAAGTCAGGCTACATAATCCAAGGCGTATTTTAATTCTGTAATTCTCATATTTCAATGAATAAAAAGTGATTCATCTGTTCTACTTCTGTAATATGGTCTATGAAATATTGTCTGGAAATCCAGAAACACTGTCCTGCTAATACAGCAGTTCCATCATTGGTCGTCTTTTCTAGGATGACTCCTCTCATATGAAATTGGATGGCTGTTGGTAATCCTGATTCAAACCTTTGTGCTCTCTTTGAAGTGCATTACCTTTGACAATAAACTGCTCATTAGTTTGACAAGAATGCATGAAGAGCAAGATAATTGATCGGCTGTTCCTCAGATCATCGTCATAGTATTACGTGTTTAGAAATGATCCAATTTGCTCTTCTCCTAGTGCAGACAGGAAGGTTAATTTCTTTTCTATTTATACAAACAGAAGGCACTATTAATTGCCCTGGCTGGGTGCAGCTTTCTACAATATCTTTCTCATCTGCCTGGTCAAAAATCTTAGTACATTAAAATCACTTCAGCTTTCTCTTCACAGCTGGTCCTTGCTGCCACTGCTGACATGTGTCGCAATTATTGAGATGACTTCTCCACAGACCTGTCATCTCTCTCATCTCTGGCTTGGAAAGTCCCACCACTCTCTGCTATTGTTCTTCACTTTGCTGAAGGGGAAACATCTGCTGTTTCCCCACCCCTATTTGTCATTTCTTTTCCCTCTACAATACCTGAGTATGTGGACATTATATTGACTGATGTCTTTTGTGATGTCTGAACCATAAAGAAGATAAACATCTCAAACTGCCAAGAGATTTTTTAAACATAAATCTTTCTGAAGTTTAATCCCACAGTTTTAGTGCAATTTGGAAACCACTTTAGGACCTCTCCCTCCTGTCACAAAGCTTTCCTCAACCTCTTTGGCACTGGAAATATCACTGTACCTGTACATTTCTTATATGCCATGAAGAAGTGATGACCAAGAAAATCTCTTTTTCTTATTGATTGATTTTACATGCTCAGCTATTCTTCATGTCATCTATGACAAGTGTGCCTTCTGTAAGTGACTGCTGTTTGGTGTGCTGATAGGCTTTGAGAAGAAACATGACATCAGATTGGGAAGGAGACTTTAACCAGCAACACACCTCTGTACTGGCTCTTTCTCCTTTAAATTTACTGAATCCCCTGCTTTCTAATCCTACTACTTAAACCTCTTTATACAGAAACATGCATTAATGCCAACTTTATTTACTTATTTATGCATCTTCTTAACATTAGGTCATTTATCATAGGATTAAACAGAATTTTTTTACCTTCTTGTTTAGCCTAGTTTAGTTTTTATGTAGCAGCTCTTTTATGCTCTCCACTGCAGTTTTATGAGATTACATGGAGGCAAGATGATCACAAAAACAGCTGCTCAATGACCTAGACAGTCTCCTTCATACTACACATATTGGTCCTCTACTCATCCAGCCATTCCCTGGCAAGTGGTACCTGCTCCAGATTTCCTTTCCCTACTGAAGAAATCAGTTACTTCCATGGTTCCTGAGCTTTTAAAAAGTGTCCTGTCAGTTTTCAGAAAGTCTCATGGACACTAATTGCTTGCATTATTTCAATTTTATAATTGAAAAATGTACTGAACATTTCTAGTTAATTTACAAGTAAGCAGTGGCTGGCTGAGCATGGACATTGGTGTTGCATTTACAGTGGTGTGGGAATCACCTTAACTTCCACAGCTAGTACATGTCAGATACATAATACATTGGACATCTATGATTGTGTGAAGCATATTTTTTTCACAAGACAAGAGATCTTTGCAAGGTTGGTGGCAAATAAAACCCAAGAAATGAGGAAATCTTTGCTTAAGTAAGCAGGCTTTTGGCTATAGGTTGGGGACTTTGGGAACGACCATATTCTGACACGAAGAAAATATTGTAAACATTAGTTGGACATACCACACAAGAAAATTCTCATAGAGGGTGGTTTCCCAAAAAAATGAGAAAGATGGGGCATGTTCCCATTCCTGCATTCCCAGCAGAGAAATCCTTCTTTGTTCTATGTTGCTTCTATGTTCACATAAGGAAGTGTCCTCTCCTATTACCTCCTCCTCTCCCTGTCCCTTTGCCACTTTAGCAGTTTCTCCTGTTTTCTTTCAGTCATCAAATTTTGATTTAGGTCAGGAACTGTGGTGGTGTGACTTTTCTTTTACAAAGAGCCTTATCCCAACCTTCCCTTTCTCTTCTTTCTGCCGCTCCAAAAACACTTCCAGCCACTCCTTCCCTGTTTGTGAACCTCCAAAGAAAGAGATGGCTGCTGGGAAGGATGTGTCTTATAACGCATTTAAAAGACCAGGCAGTCACTCTCGAAATCATACAGTGCCCTTGTGCAAAATAGTTATTTGATGTGAGGCCTCTCCCAGCGATGGAGTGATACACAGGCTCTGCTGGGACTCATAAAATTGGACACAGGAGACAATATAAACTGCTTAGATGGTGCACTTGGATGGTGCATCTCTGTCAGAGCTGTACATGCCAGAAGGACAATCAGGAGGAGTGGGAAAATATTAATCACTTCCAAGCCAGTGTTATGTAGGATTTGGGAAGAAAAGGTAGGAGGAAATCACAAACACTTCTCTTTTCATCTGAACACAAATAATGGCTTCAGAAATGATTAGATGGCTCAGTGTAAGTGGCCCCGTGGCACGGCCCTGCTGGGATGTCTGCACATGAGGCAGCTGCTCTGCACAGACCAGACCTAGCAGAGCTGCAAGTACTGCTCCAGCACTCACTGCAAATGTCTGTGGTAAAGATGGGATTTTAGCAGCTGTCAGGGGAAAAACCACAATTTTAGGGTGAATGGGAACAACTGTTAATAATCCCTGATTTTACTCCCACTAGACAATCAAATGAGAATGAGCTTTCTGCCAGTAAGTGGGTCTTCACTGCAGGCAGAGCTACTACAGAAATTCTTTGTTCTGAGAAGCTCATGATACTTCATTACGGTTTTCTTTTATTTGTGCTCCACTTCTGTATGGCATTGCTGAAAATGCTGGCTTTCTGCTATTCCAGGAAAATCTGTCTCAGGATTGTGGTGAGTTTTGGGACTCTCTCCCAGCACTCACCTCTCTCTACTGACTCACCAAGCAAGGTGGTGAAGTTGATTCCAGAGGGACCAAATTCAAATCCTGGGGACAAAAGGAGCAGAAGACTGGGGGCTCTTTTAATCTTTTAATCTGAATTTCTCTATTGAGACTTCTATAAGCAAGGATGAATTTAAAGTTGAGAGCAATGGATAAATAAATTATGGAGGCTCCCAACAGACAAGCCCTCTGTGAGTTATGAGGCATCTGCAGGGAAATAATGCCTCTTCTCATTTCTTTCCACTCAAGTCCATTTAACACACTGCTGCTAAAGCTATCTACCTTGGCAGCTATTCTGTAACCCATTAAGAGTCCTTGATCTGTTCATAAAGAAAGAGGGGATTTTATGCTGTAGTATTGCAGGTCCTTAATGCCTCTGGTCTGCAAAAAACGTTTAAAGAGCTGATACAGAAGGAACAAAAGGAGCAAAAATTGTAGGCACTTATTTAAAACTATTATAAGGAGTATGTACAAAATAAAAATATCCACAAAAATCTGTAAACTACAGTATTTTTATATAAGATGGTTAAGCTATGAAAGATCTGAACAGATGGAAAGTTGTGACAGTCCTTAATAAAAAGGAAAATTAAGTCAAATGTCATAGAATGAATGTATTAACTAACAAATGCAGGTAAGTGTTAAAATGCTCATCAAGGATTTCTTTGAACAAGATAAACTAACCAAGTAACATATTTCTGTGTCTTGTATGAATTAAAACAATAACGTTAGTGATATTTATGAAATAGGATTGAAAGAAATAGAAAACTCAGAAACAATCTTATATTGAAAAAAGGAGGTTCCAACCTTCAAAACTTCATATTAAGACCAAGAGATGTGTTTATCTGGGTATTATATGTTGTATATATACTCACTATACAGAATAGAATTAGTTTGTTACTAAGAGGGATGTATAACTTCCTCTTCTGGCACATTGTACACATACATCATACAAAATTGTCATCTATCTTTATGATCACTGTGATGGTAAAATTATTAATACTTAGATTCAGAGGTCTGTCTAAGAGTTATCTTTGCTAGAAGAACACTCCTTTTGACTAAAAGCTGACAGTCTGCCACTGTTTCCAACTCCCCTCTTCTGAGCCAAGAGACCACTGGGGGGTCTCTCCTACAGGCTCCACCAACATCATCTCTCCATATTGTCCTGTTATTGAGTCTTGGACAACTTAGGACCGTGGCAGTGACTTCAGGAGTCCACCCCTCCCAGGGACTGATATTTGACTTTATTAACATTCAAGTGATGATTTTTCCTCAACTCTTCCCTTGTTTCCTAAACCAGTGCATGGCTTGGGTCTCTGCAATCACTTGGCAGAGAAAGAGGGAGCAGAGGGAGAGATGGTGTGTGAGAACCCCCTCACTATGGTCACAGTTCACAGAGCTGCTGCCTGACCCAAGTCCTAAATTGCACTCACCTTATTATGCATGGAAAGGTTGAGATTCTGCTATAGCATCTATTAAAGAATGATAATGTCTTGTGCTGGCTGTTTCATAGACTGTGATAATATGAATGACCCTATTCAGGAAAATCCCCAAAGCCCCAAAAACCTAGCAATTGGAAGTTGCTGTATAGAACTGAGAAGCAAAATGTTTTCCTTCTTATACAATACAAAAGTTTTGAAAAACTGTGCCTTCCACCAGAAAAAGGAAAAAAAAATTCAAAACATTTTCATCACATAAAAATTAGACAGAGGTATTTAATTCCAGTTGGGTTTTTGGAGGGGTTTTCTTATGATGTTTAAAATAATTTAGAAACACTTCATTTCAGTTTGGAAGAAACTATTGCTATAGTTTGCTTCACCAAAAACATGAAATTATAAAAACAGCATGAAATTTAAAAAAAATTGAAACAACAAAGTTTAATTATTGAAATTCTTCTCCTTTTTGATGAAAAGCTGTGTTTTCAGGAAACCAAAATCTTCATTCATAAATATTCACTGAGCTCAGCTCTAGTCCTTCTATTTTTGGATTAGTTAAAAATTTGAAATTAACAAGAATTTGTCACCCACTTCAATGTGCTTAGAATTTCTCAGTCACTCATTAATAAATTATTAATAAACCAAAATATTTAGATCCTAATGAAGCAAACCAACACTTTAGTTTATACTTCATTTCATTCAATAAATGTTTTCAGTTGCTCAAATGCATACAACGGAGTGAAGAAACTCACCACATGGTAGGATTCAATTCTTGCTGATAGTAAGAGTCAAAGTCATCTCGTAGGATAATGCTGTCACTGTGCATTTCAGCTGCAAAGAAAACAAAGCAGTATATGAAAAACAAAAATCCAGTGCAATCATCCTATGCTTTCTAAACGTTGTCTTACCTAGAGTTAAAGTAGGGATTAATTAAAGTGCATTTTATGCACTTTAGATTTCTAAAAATCTGTTTTTCAGGATGTGCTACTTATGAAAGCCAGGGTTTCTTCATTACAAGGTTTTTAGCTTACTATGGATCATAGTACCACAAAAAAATAAGTGCCCCTGTCATGAATAAGTGACAGCTATGGAAAGATAGAGTCATCAAGTACACACTAAATCTTTTAAGAACTTTTGTTCCAAATTGTTGGTTTTCTGAATGTTTAGAAAAAAATCTTTCCAAATCCTGATTTTGCAAACATTGGCACAAGAATGGGTGAGAAGTCCTAGTGAATATATTACAGCCCTTACAGTTGGGGGATTCATTTTGACAACTCATAAGCAAAAATCCATGAGCTCATTGGAATTTCTCTGCTGCTATCAGCAGACCTGGCAGTAAAGGTCAACTTATCTAAGGAACATTAACTGTGGGTTATGTTATGCAAATATTTCTCACCACAGTTCTGAAAATTTTGGACTCCAATATTCCACCTAGATTTACTGTCTCATTTATGTATGATGACCATTAAACTCACTTAAAATCCCAAAACTTTGGCACCTGTGATTGTGTTAAATAGACCATTCTCTACAAATACTTCCACTAAATGGATGAAGTAACTGTCACCTGCTATTTAAACTGAGGAAGAATGCCAGAATCTATCCTGGATGAATCAAATTGCAGCACAAGGGTTGGTGGATGCAGAGGTGGAGAGTAGCAGCAGCAGTGCCTTGCTCCAGGGTCCACCTTGGAGGTGCACTGGGACAAATCTCCCTCACAGTAACCCTGCTCTGGTTAGGTGAGGTGCTGTCCCACACTGAAGGTTATGGGTCACAGAATCAGAGAAGGGTTTGGGTTGAAAGGGACCTTAAAGATCATCTAATTCTAACACCTCTGGCATGGGCAGGGGCACCTCCCACTGTACCAGATTGTTCAAAATCACATCTGACCTGGCCTTGAACACTTACAGGGGTGGGGCATCCACAGCTTCTCTGGAAACGTATTCCAGTGTCTGACCACTCTCACAGTAAAGATTTTCTTCCTGACAGCTAATCTAAGCCTGCCCTCTTTCATTTTAAAGCACTTTCTTCTCCCTTGTTCTATTACTACAAGCCCTTTAAAAATTCCTCTCCAGATTTCTTATAGCCACTTAAAGTACTGGAAAGTGGTCTAATGTCTTGCTGAACCCTTCCCTTCTCCCGGCAGAACAGTCCCAATTCTTCCAGCCTGTTTTCATAGCAGGGGTGCTCCAGTCCTGGTTCTCTTGCAAACAGATGCTCTAATACATAACTAGGACCAAAAGGTCTGCAGCATGATATACTCACACTGCAAGGATTCAAAGGCAATAAAGAACAATAAAAGTCACAATGAAGAAACAGCTAATCAGAATTAGACATAATTCAATCCATTTTATATGAATCTCATTTTTATTTGAATTCCTCAGACCTAGTTTCATGTGACTTTACATATTTTTTATTATAATGAAGTCAATGATTCCGAGTTTAAGTAGTAAGAATGAGAAATTACCTACCGAGGTGAGGATGTAAGGGAGCTTCTGTCGGGGCTGTGGAAAACAAAGACACACAGTGCATGAATATATTCTGTGAATAGGGCTCAACTGCAGAATTAAAAATCAATTCAGCTTAAAACAAATTGTACAGCATATATTCTCTTAAATCAGCTGACCCAGTAGTTTAATTGTGAAAAATGTGATAGACCCCAAAAGTTACAAAAATGTAGTAGGAAAACAAAAATAATTATTCTCTTAATTAAAATAAACATTGAAATAAATGGAAGTTAGTCCTGGTTTTACAGTAAGGTAAAAGGATCAATTCTAGTCTAGAATTTTGAGACATTGTTAAAAATAATTTGGATTAATATTCAATAGCTCAAGGACTGACAAAGAGAGTCGAAATTAGGCTCAACAAGAGAAATTGTCTAAGAGAGGCAAAAAATGCCATACTTGGATCTTTTATACTGCACTGAACAACATTTTATAGGGCTTATTACTGGGGGAGGTAATCCAAATATTCCTTGGGCAGCAAGTAACATATCAACCCTGCCAATCATGATATCAAACATTTATATCAAAGCATGCTTTTACAGGCAATGCTGATCAATCTCCCAGTAGGTTTCTGCTGCACAAGAAACACCAAAATGTTGTAAAGACACTCTGCTTGGGGGGTACATCTACATAAAAATAAGTGGGGAAGTTTAGAAACTGGCTACACAGTGTGTTAGATACTCCATGGCAGCTGCTCCACCCATAGCCTTGCTCGATCTTAAATCCAAAGTAGGTTACATCTCTTTGGTGAAGGCCAAAGGGATGCATATAACCAAGCTCCTGGGAAGCAGCTACCTATTTGTCTATCAGTACTTCAGTCATGGATCTATATTTCCATATCTTTTGGACTTTGGTAAAATAAAACCACCAAAAAAAGAGAATTTTTTGAAGCCAGGATTCATTTGCTGATTCTGTGGTTTTTTGTTGGGCACTGACCTAAATTGTAGCAGTACTCCTGATTTCTTCAGCATATTTGCAATAAAATACTGATGTACTGCAATTTCTGTCATAACATCTGACAAATTAAAAATAGATTAAAAATAAACATAAAAATAAATGCAGCAATCTGTGTAGAGCTCTCACACATAGTCATCTAAATATAAAGTTCAATACAAATCTCAAAATTTTATTTTGCTCTTCCTGCTTGGTCCTTAAATACTAGGTTTCCAAGGAGGCATGCCATTCTATAATGAAATGGCAACATTTCATGGGGAAGCATGTGATGAAGACTGAGCAGTCAACAAGTGAGATATCTGCAGACCAGAAAATGATGGCAAGCAATCTGGATTTACCTTAGACAGAAAACTTCTATTTAACAGACTTACCAATTAGAGAAGGGACACGTTTTACACCATCCACTAACCATACAAATATACACATATATGTGTGTATATACATATCTCCCCTAACCTTATGTACATATATACATACATATGTATATATACACACACATATATGTACATGCATACATAAATACATAGGCATATATAGGTAGGTATGTATGTATGCATACATAAGGGGTTTGTGTATATATATATGTGTATGTTGTGTACACACAACACTGAAAACCACCACTAAAAAAATTTACTACAGCTGAGAGAAAAGACCTTCTTAAGAGCCTGTTGTTTCAGAAATCTGAAATCTTTTTTCCTTTTCTTGGCTAACTTGTTCCATTTCTTATACAAGAAATTCACTCATGCTGCTTTGTTTTCCCTAGCAAAAATGCCAATAATTTTTCTAGCAATGTCCAAGATCTCTCATCATGCTGGTAAAAAATCTAAAGAAATACAACTATTCCATGTTAAGCTTGGCACTGTCTCCAGAATAATGCTGGACTGCACTGGTGAATCCTACATTGAAAAAGACTATATTTGTCCCTTGCAGCCCCAGGTATTGTTTTTCTCCATGGTAATGTGTAAATTTCACCAAAAGCCTTATAAAAATTACTTGCACAAAGAAATGGATTGAACTGGATTAACTGAATTATTTCCCAGATTGAGAAACACAAACTGTTCTGTATTTAGCCTGCAGGAAAAGAAGCACACTCTGGCATGAGATTTGTAATACTCCTGTAATACCCCTGTTCTAAGAGACTAGGTTTAAAATAAAATCTCTGTCCCTGATGTTCTGAATACCCCCTTTTCAGTAGCTCCAGAGCAGTACTGAGGGGTGATCTGCTGTGAACACAGGGGTGGCTGAGAGCCCTCTTGCCCGTGTTCACCTACGAGAAGCATGGTCATGCCAGGACACATCATGGGCAGACCCATCAGCTGCCAAATTTCATTGGCCTTTGAAAGTAGCTCAACTGAGAAAGACCTCGGCAAGGAGAGCAATTCAGACCTCCAAGAGAAAACAAAGGGTTATCATAGGTTGTTTGGTATGGTTCTTTGAAAGAGGCTTTCTGTGGAAAGGAGTCCAGCCAAGGAAACACACAGTTGTGAATGACGCTTCCTGAAGTTACTGTGCAAAATTTCAGCATTCAGCAAAAAGGCACAAACTTGGCATCTCTACATTTGCAAACTCTTTCAACTTCACCAGTATTTAATGAAACTGGCTGTTTATGTGATTAAAAAATATAGACTTGGGGTCTGAGATTTTTTTACTGAAATGGCTCTTCTGCCATATGCACAGTACATTGGAAAACAAAACTGTTTACCAATGGAATGAAGGAAGGAAATTGTGCTTGTGCATACTAATGCTATTGATCAATCATTTAAAAATTAGAGGTGAACTAAAGCAAACACTTCACGACAGACAAAAACATTGTTGGTACAAGTACAGATTTTATGTTGGGGAGAGGTTACATTTCCTAAATCATTACAGGATCTAAGAAGCCCAAGTATTTTTGCCTCAAGTATTCTGATTGTAATTCAAATTCCTGAGCTGAATATGACAAAAGATTATGAAGGTACCATTTAATGAGTGATAAACATAGACTTCCTTCTCTCTATAAATAATTTCTGTATTACATTTTATATTTCATTGCAAAACAGCACCGTGTTTCTTTTCAAGTGTATTTAAGGCCCACAAATAATAGAAATTCAAAATGTAACACAAAACTAACTGCAGTTGTTTTAAAGTATTTTCAGATCTGCCTTTCTAATCAATTTATAGAACTACTTACTTTAAAGTAACATGGACTTTTCCATAAGCCATACAGTGTGGCTAAAGTCAAATGGATTTTTTTTTGTACAATATGACAAAGCTGTAAGAAATTATACCATGCAGCTTAGCCATACAGCGTAAAGATATATATTTATAATTTAAAAGGAATTTTACAATACTTCAGACTGAGAGGGAAAAAGAAAGACCATCTCAGTTCATGTTTTAAACCATTATTCATTTTGTTAGATGCTCCTTAGGCACATGGTTGGATGGTTTTAAATTTAAAATCAGTATTTTTGTGGCCCCAAAATGCATCTTTGCTTGCTTGAGAATGTCATACCTTTTAAAAAGTAAAGTAAATGAATTTATTACTTGATTTTTAACTAGCACCCTGGGTATATACAGAGTTTTACAAGAGATGAATTGTACTGAGAAAAGAATGGAAGCAGAGCTCAACTAAGGTCACAATCCAAGAGGCATCAGCAAATACAATATGAGAAAATGTGAAGAAACGTTGAGTGCTTGCCTTGTCTTACAAGACAATCCCTTTGGCAAGAAAAAGCAGAGAAAAAAGTATACAATACAAAGTAATTCAGAGAGAGAAAGGCCACAGTCAAGCTGGAAGCATGAGAATCTTGAGGAAGCTAATGGGGAATTCAAAAGTCAATGGGGACATTGTGGGGCTCTTTGTCAATGAGATGAGAGAGGATGAAGGCATCTTTTGGTGTAAAAGGTTAAATTTTTTGGTGGATGAAGTAAGGCTACTGAAAGGTTATGCCAGTTTAAATACACCTCTTTTTGGTTAAACTGGAAGGGAGGGAATTATGAAAGAAGTGGGAAGGGAATGCCATTTTCTAGAAACCGGAATGTGAGGAGGAAAGAAACAATTTGCTGCTGGTCTTGTGAGTAAAATAATAAGAAACAAAATCATCAAACATGGTCATAGTTAACTGTTAAGTAACACTAGTCCCCATTCAGATAAAAAGACCAAGCATAAGGCAAATTAAACATGTCCCAGAAAACATCCATTTGTACTACGGACACTCATATTCCATAGGGTTCTGTGGTCAAGACTGTATATAGGTTTAGGTAAAAAATGCAGCATAAGAAAATATTCTAAAAACATACCTTCTTTTACACTAAAAGGGTAAAAGGATACACTAAAAATACACCTTCTTTTTTACCTTCTCTGAACTTTGTGGGTTTTTTTTTATATAAAGAGAAAGTGAATTACAGTAACACACATGCCCACATGCTCCCAGACAAACATCATGCTCAGAGTTCTACAGCCAGGGGCCATCAGCTGTTGCTCATCAGTTCATGACAGATGAGTTGTGGACAGAGATATCTTCTGTTTTGCAGATTATGAAGTCTAATCTCCTTGTCATTAGCAGCCAGATGAAGGTTAAAAAAAGGAAATAAATGCTTTTATTTAGACTCCCTACTGGTAAACAAAGTTGCAATTGAATGACAGAGGCTGAGCATTCCCTAGGGAGAGTCAGTGAGTTGTCTACGGGCTGTCTTATTCTTGTTGACACATGAACGGAGGAACTTTACACGAGTCCTCTGCTATACTCCAGTCCTCTGCTCTGTAAAATACTGCTCTGAAAGCTTGTAAAATACAAGTCTGAGATTCTGAAATTAATTTTACATTTTTTCAGAGCATTCCTAAATTTTACAAGGTACAAAACACACCTAAAAGGTCTTGCACAAACTTTCAGGCAAAAGTTTTCTAATAAAAGAGAGTCTGGGTGAATTCTCGGGATTTGCTTTCAGTATGGAGATATCTGTCAGACTGCAGAGGGAAAGAAAGACTTTAGAAAGGAAACTCAGTTCTATAATCTGTGGCATTGACCATGAGATTGGAAAAAATTCTGGGAATTATGCAGAAGGGAATGATACTGCACTGTGGGGAGAGCTTTGTCTGTTCCGTCTCTTAGGTTTTACTGCTCTGAGATTCTCTGCTAGTTAGAACTAAACTATACAGAAATCTCCCAGTATGCTCTTTTTTCCAAAGAATGGTGCTACTGATCTAAAGGAGAAGGTCTCCTTAAGTGATATCACCCTGCTGGGTGTGGCAAAGGCAGGTGGGGTTGTGCACCACAAGATGTTCTTCCCACCATTTTTATTTTCGTGCAGATCTAAACTCTTCTGAGTTCTACTGTGCAATGCAGCCAGGTCTGATATCTTGTCAACTCCATTTTATTTATGCCACTGTTTACTAATGAATGATTTTTGTTCTACTCAAGTCAGAAATAAATATGAATCAAGATGCACAATACTAAGTTTACCTTGTTTTCCATTTATTTTACTAATACATCAATCATTAAATATATGGTTTATAAATATATTTTTACTGGCAAGAATATCATCAGTCATTATGATCCCTATTTATCCTTAAAAGTATTTACAAGACATCTACCTTTTCTAGCTTCTCTTATACAGTTTTTGTTTGTTTGGGTTTTTTTCTTGTGCTAGATTAACTTTTTCTATGATAATTTTTATGTCTCCTTTCTTCAATACAATTTTCATAAAATTTAAAGCTTACATCAGCTCTCAAACATATCCCTAGCTTCCTAAAATATGTATTATATTCTGAACACAGAGCTTTTTAAGCAATTACTTTACTTTCTTTGGTGTCATTCCCTACGGCATCATTTCTTACTCCATTTACATTATACATATGGCATTGCCATCCCTTAACACTACCCTTTATTATCCACTAATTCTCTTCAAAATACAGAAAACCACTTTCCTTTCACTGTGCAAATTCCATTAACTCTACTAGGATTTATTAATGGACATCTGAGGGTGGACAGCCACAGTGAACATGATTTTTGAGACTCCTTGCTACTTTCACATCTTCATGTATATCCTTTTTACTAGACATTAGGAAGACTGATATCACCTCTAGTGAACATACTTATTAAGAAGATGTCCCATAATAAATCTATGAAGTTGGCCTGTGGTTTTATTTTTCTTTACTTAATATGTCACATCATTCAGTGCACTATTTCAGTGTAGTAAGGTTTAGGGCTACAAACAGACTATAAAACCTCATTTATGTCAATCTACCTTGCTACTTTGCATATATATTAATATGATATTTGCATCTAAATAAATTCACTAATTCTTCCTGAAAGAATCCTTTGTTTACATTAGTGGCATTGATGAAAATGGAAAAAATGAAGCAAGGTCTACTTCAAAGAAAGCCTCTTTTCTTTGAATAGGAAAATTAATTCTAATAGTATAAGGATGATAATATTATGCAGTGGTTAGAGACTAATGCAATGCACACTGTGCTGAAGAAATAAGAACCACAAGGCAGAGGAGAGCCTGGTGCTGGGAAGGGTGGAGCAAGGGTAATGGGCAATGCAGTGGTTGAATATCCAAGTCAAGGAAACTGCCTGAGCTATCTGTATTGCAGGGAAATCTGATCACTGCTACTGCTGTCATCGGCTTTCCACTGCTCACAGAGCAGCACCTCTGGGTAATCCCTGCCCAAGCCAAATCCAATAGCTGCAGAGCTACTGCAGGGACAGTACATATTTTGGGGATGATAAATCCAGGATGTCTCTGAAGCGACTGTGTATAAAGCAAAGAGAATTGCTGGGAAAATCATGGGAAACACAAAATTTGTAAAGATGTGAGAGTCTGTGACAAGTTGGGGAAGCTGAAGGGCCTTTTATGGAGCTGGTGCAGGACTTGACTATCAGTGGCTGGATGGAAGGAGGAAGCAGCAAAGGGATTGTCACAGCTGAGCAGCCTGTGAGACATCTCAGCATCCTTTATTCTCTGCATATAACCAATATCCAAATTCTATTTTCTCGTTGTTCTGCAGAGTTCCTCTGAACTCAGGGACAGCACACAGCAACATAAGGACTTACTGTTCTAACCAACATAAGTGTTGCTAAAATGTTGATCTGAGGTTAGGTTATGCTCCAAAATTGCAGAATGTAAAGCAGAGAGGAGTGAAAGAATAAAAGTTTCTTTTGTCAGCTCTCCCAGTAAAATCTTAGCGAACAGAATGTCTAAAGAAGGACTGTCAAGTCTGCATACATGGATATTTTCTTCTAGCAGGGAGAAATCTTGTTGCTTTGTCCATATATTCCTTGACCATTGCCAATTCTGACACTGACAGTCATGTATTTCCACTCAGCTTGCTTGTGCATAGCTTTCACCTTCCTGGGCACTGCCAGCTCTTTGTCATTGTCATCAGTGTGACTCCTACTTCCCTCTCCCTTCCTCACCTCTTCTGGCTGCCCCAGACTGTCCTTGGCTGTGGCATGCTCATCACTCTGCAGTTATGCCTTGGAGAATTTAATCTGTTTATGAGGAGTTTTGTCACTTTATTCTCATTACCCTGCATATTCATTTTTCCACTTTTGACTCACATCCATCCAGCAAGCAGCCTGTGAGATATCCTCCTCCCCATCCCCTTCAGCACATCCCAAATGGGATCCTGCCAACACTTCTATTCCAGGTTCCCATGCACCAGTCACTCAAACACTGTGCTTTCACACTCCTATTACAGGTGCACAATTACCTCCTGTTAATTTCTCCAGGTCTTCTTCCTTCCCTACAGCAAAAACATGTCTGGACCAATCACCTTCCATCCAGATGACCAGAACACTCCCTTCTCATTGCCAGAACTGTGTTACACATTTCCAGTTCCTCCAAAGCATAACTAACATTCTATCCTGCTAGCTGACATTTTTTACCTCTCTGAATCCCTCTTCCTACTTCCATTGAACTATGACGAAAGTGAAAACTCCAATATTGAAGTTGATAGTTGAAATATTTTCCTCTTATCATCACAGAGCTACTATTGATACCTTATATGAATAACTCAATTTATGCTCCTGAAATTATGTTCAACAGCTTTCTCTTCCAAAAGCCATATTCCCAAACTCAAAGAAAAAAAAATCACAACCCTATTAGCTCTAATTTCCCCAAGAGATGTGTTTTATGGGATTCTCTCTTGTGTGTAATTATGAACAACACAGTTCCCATGTAAAAAATATTTTATTTTAAATCATTTGGCCCAGGTTTCATTGTTTCTTCTCATGTGGAAATATCACTGGAATTTTGCTGATATAACTGGAAATTTCTTTCTCTCCTGTATCAAAATGATGGATACCTCCTCTACTTCTCACTGTCTTAATGAAGCAGGTACAAAGCAAAGTACTGTTTATAGACAACAAGTGATAACAGGACATTTATTTTTTAAGTTATTCATCAAAAGGGTAAGCTGTGAAAACAATTAGATTTTTAAAGTTGGTGTAAGTCAAACATTTTGTTTAGCTATAAAAATGATCAAATGTTGTATGTGACAGGCAGAGATTCAATGGCCTACTTTCACAAAATGGGAAGGCAGATTTTTCAGAAGGACATGTGTGAGCTGGATAGTAAACAAAGTTTTTGTTACAGCCATGTTGCTTAAAGTTAATACAGTGAGGGTTAAAACTCAGCTTGTGGTTCTGACAGAAAAGAAATGTTGTCTATTACAGGTTGATTTCAGGCTTGTGCATAATGCTACTTAAAGTTTTATATATTCCCCAACACTTAGCAGAGAGGAAAAGTGGGATTCCTGGATAGATAATGGGAAGTATGAAGCCAAAGAAACTCAGTTTCAAGAATGTAAATAAGAACCTCATATGAGGTTTTCTACAGAATAGCTTTCATGAAGAGTAACACTGACATGCATGTACAATGCAAAACCACATTTGCCAGATATTTTTAGAATTATGATGACTCTTACCTCCCTGTTCACACAGCTGTTGTGCTAAGGCATCCTTGAATATAACTTGGCCCCTATGAGTAGCTGTAGCCCTGTGAACATAAAAAAGACAACAATAAATAATATAAACTTATATCTATATGCATATGTATATGTATCTTTATGCACGACTAATCAAATCAGAAGTCCCATTCTGCTTTCTTTCTGTGTTCTTTTTGTACTCTTCTAAATTTATAGATTAATTTGCAGTGATTATTTTGTGCATAGCAAAAGAAATTTCCTAAACCAAAATGGCTGGGTTGGTAATAAAAATCACTGGCATGTAATGAAGAATGTCTTTGATATATATGTGTAGCTGCACATGGAATTTATATACTTGAGGTCTCAAAATTTTTGTCTAAGAATAATTAATTCCCATTAGTGACCCACAGTAATGTACCACAAAACTTGTTATTCTGTTTCCTCATGATCAGGTAGAAATATAATACAGTGTGATTTGTTTTTCTCTTACAGAGCTCTCATGCTAATAATCATTTTGCTTTATTTCCAGTTGCTCATATAACCCTTTTCCAAGTGCAGTACTTCACAACATCAGTTTTATCTGATATTTCAAATTCTTTTAGTATTTGCAAGTGTTATATTTGAAGTCTGATTTCTTTCAGCCAAAGATCTTCCAAGATCTGTCTAGACTCATACACACTTTTCATACATGTCCTTTAGCCTTTCTCTAATTAATATGAATGGGCTCAGTATAGATCCATGTGAAGTCCTTGAAATAGCCTCTCAGTTCAACAGTAAGATGTTGAAAGCTACTTTGTGAGTGCAGTTTCTCAGCCAGCAGTGTGCCCTCTCTAATGGATCATGCCTAGCTTGCTTATGAAATGTCAGAAAAGACCAGAAAGGAATGGTGTGAAAATGAAAGTCAAAATGCATTATATTTTTCTTGGCTACTAGGTCAGTTACCCTGAAAATTAAGAAGAATAAAAGGAACATATCTATTACTATTTTTCATATACAGTGGATCCTCAGGGTAAAACCCATCTTCAAACTGTCAGAATACAAATAGGAGTGAACAAAAGCTTTTCGGGGATCTACTTTGCTTTCTGTACACGTAGGAAAGCTCTATTTACACCAATGTGTGTCCCCTGAAATGCAAAACTAGTGTCACCTGGTGCTCCTAGAGCTTTTAGACACTCTTATCCTCTGCCTGAGGAAGGAGAACTGTGATGTCTTTTCCATCCATCTTGGACTTTCAGAGGGAGATGTAAAGCTGGAGCCTTGCCTCACCTGGCATTGAGAGTATTTTGGCCACAGTCCCAGGAACTCATTACCAGTGTGAGGTTTTGGTTGCACTCCCTGCCATGTGCCCTATTGAAACTATTTTAGAATTTTAAATACTTCCATAAAATACAGCAGAAGTTCATGCCATAGTTCTACATTAGCATTTCTAATCTGTTGACAAGACCAGTGACCATGCTAAGTACAGAGTAAAACAAAAATAAATACACTGCACCAGCACATAAAGGCAAAGAGCTGAGGCCCTAAGTCCCATTTAAAAATATGAATTAAAGTACTTATTTAAGTTCTGTTGTGATGAATATGCACAAAACTATGATTACCACATACATTTCTGCAATTTAACACAGTTGTATTCAGTCATGCAGGTCAGAATCAGACCAAAAAATCTCCAAAATCAAACATGTGCCCAGATTTCTTCAGAAGGCCTGGATATGGTGGCTTTCCCTGGCAGCTGAAATGGCACGGTATCCCACAGCCAGCTTTGTGGCCAATGCAGCACCAACAGATATATTTTGCATATGTGTTTCAGTGTGGGAATTTCATGTATTGAGCTTCCCTGGCTCAACACACAAGAAAAATCCACACCTAAGGCATAGAAGGTATTTTGTTCAACAGTTCTATACCCCAAGCTGTCAGGATGGAAGAGAGGACTTTTTGCAGACAGTGGGAAAGAAAACCTTTATTAGCAGTGGACCAGGACTTCAGAGATGCTGTTTGTGCAACAGCCCAGGATACAATTCAGAATGTACACAACAATGATGGCAACCAGAGCATTCCTTTATGAGGCAGAGAAGAGCAAACCCTTGGAACACAGACCACATGCAGAGCAGAGCTTGAGTATGTGTCTGAATGCAAACAAATACCAAGTAATACCGATAATACCAAACTCTGTGTTGTTTACTGGATCTCTGCATGCGTGTGAGAAAAAGGAGACTCGGGCAGAGAGCCAGCAACCAGTTGAATATCGGCATCTCTCTGTGTCTGTCATCCCTTGCTTGATAATGCAGACTAGGAGCCAATTATTGCTGTTCCATAGCAGGGGTGATCTGCTCCCTGGGGACAGGAGTGCAGGGCAGGAGGGGCACTGCTTGCTGCAGCGTGTGCTCACATCGGATTTGTCCTGCCATGGACATCAGCGCCAACAGCGCAGCTTCAGGGACTTTTTAAGGGTGTTGCTACTGCCACTTCACCACTATCATCTGCTCCATTTTCTCTGTATTTATGCTTTATTATTGGAGAAAATGAAAATAATGCAGGAAAATTATGCGGGAACTGAGCTACTTCTAGAAAGAAGTTCAATATACACCTTTTCTTTATTGAACTTTCTTTGTTGGTGATGTTAATACCTGACAGGTGAGGTTCACAGAACAGGACTATGAATTTGGATTCTTTTCTTATAAAGACATGCAACATATTCAAACTCATTTTAATTCCTATATTCACACTCCAGTCTAAAAACTACATAATATTTATGATAATTATTACAAAAATAATACTGGCAATGCCTGAAAGAGACTCTACTGAGGGAAGAAAAGTGTTCAACTATTAACTCTGGGGTTTTGCTTTTGTGGCACACATATATATATTCAGTAACTGAATGTTGTGCTTTTTTGAAAAGTTTCTATGTTGTCTTAAATGTAGTTAAATATTGCTTAGAGGAAGGGCACTTACTAACTACTATTTGGTGTTACTCCACACCAGTCCCACTCTGACATTGTGTGTTATTTATACCCAGCTAAATGGCAAGTGTTTAACCAGATCTAATGTGTCAGCCAGCCAAAAGGCAAGATGTATGTTCCATATGCCCCCAGAGATAATTCTAAGTAGGAATTAATCTTTCCAAAGGGATGAGAAATAAAAGAAAAATGGAAGAGAACAGGAACATCCTAACATGGTAAGTGAGAGCTTTGAAAGAAAACCAGCTTAGAGGTAAAAAGGCTCTTCTTTATATTAACCTCACTCTTCCATTAGCCTACATGTATTTTTGTGCTTGGGGCTATGCAAGAGGGGATGAACTGCTTATAGAGGAATAAAGAAGTCTGAACACAAAAAGACTACATCAGATGCCAAGGCTCACTGGCAGTTCAAGGCATTGCTAACTCCATACTTCAATTACAGCAATTTTTAAAAGAATTTTCCTTCCTAAACCACAACTATTTGAGTTAAAATTAGATGCCAATAGGGATTTCCAGATCATCTGTCACTGAAAATAAAAAAGAAAGAATAAAAAAGATTTGCTGATTCTCTACTTAAACTATTTATAATCCATGTCACCTGTGAAATGGGGCTTGAAGTGCCACCCTGCTCAAGTGCCAAGAAGCTGAAAAACACTTTGCAAGTGCAGTATTGCCAGCTTCTCTGAACTAGTCCCCAGTAGTATCAATTTGTCTCCTGTGTGAAAAGACAAATCACTCCAGGTGATTCGGGAGGAACTGGGAGAAGCCCAGAGACACTTCCCCACGGTAGAGAGTCCTCCCTCCTGCCTGCTGTTGACTGGATGCAGCAGGCTGGGTTCTGCGTCCAAGAGCAGAGTACCTGGCCTGGGCCTACCTCTGGAGCTCTTACAGGCTCTGGGGTTCACATGCTTGGTGCTTCTTCTGCCCTTACACAGAGGCTTGGCCATCTGCACCTTTCCCTGGTGAGAGAAGGCAATGGGACAAATTCATGTGAGAGAGGGCTTCAAAAAGGCTCTACAGTGAAATACCCCATCTCATGATGCACCAGAAAAAGGGTTTTCTACAGGATCAAAGAAAAGGAGGCTATTTCTTACCTGCACTAGCAGAGTTTATCGTTGTGCCAGCTACTAATGTTTAGTGGCTGTTTCTACTCAAGGAAGTTCAGGGTGACAGCCACAACATTGGCTCCAGAAAAATCAGTGAGTGACTATATGAAGCTGAGATTTGTCTTCCCCAGCTCCACTTCCCCCAAAATCAGGTCTGATGTCAGCACAAAATGTGTTGTTTCCCCACCACTGCAGGGGACATAGTTGATGCTGGGCAAATTATGAGCCTGGGCTGGAGCAGAAAATAATGCATACCCAATGACTGCTGTTGGCATTTTGTGTTGAAGTATCTCATAGTTTCACATTGGCTTCACATAGATTGCTAACATGCTCCTGTTAACAGGTTGCATTTTAAAGAGAGTGGGACTGACTCTTGTGTGCTGCCTCTGCTGCCTGGCTTTGCCACCTCCGTCTGTTGGAAGGATGCACAGCTACACTGCCCAGAGGTGGATAGTTTCCCTCCTTATGGAAATAAATGGGTTTCTTTTTAATAATTGTCAAATTTGCATGATCATCTCTGTAGGGTTGTCTTATTTAACTCACTGTCTTTAAAAATATATTCTCCTTCACTACTGCCTGATTGAGGGATGTCTGAATAAAATAAGTTCAAAGCACAAGAGAGAAGAGGCTTTCTGGAACATGGGGCTGTGGTAGGCACAGCTTTTCATGGAATTTTCTTCCAGTACCCTGCAAAGATGGTTTATTGACCATTTACTGTGTGTGGCAGGAGGTGAGGTCAGGCTGGGGTGCATTTTGGATTGTGTTTCCCACCAGGGCTGGAACTTTCAGTGACAATTTCTTGAAAAACAGTCAGACCAACATGTTAAACCTGGGAGGTGGTGCTGGTTCTAGTGCTGGGGCCAGTAGGGAAAATGCACAGAGCACTTGTGGCTGCTGATCCAGAAGGCACTCGGGTGGGAGGCTTTCATCTATTGGTTAAATGCCTCCAAGTTGTTATTTCAGTTTTCACTTGACATGCAAGTTCAGTCTAATTAAAGCAGCAGAAATGAGATCTGTGTGTTCTGAAATACACATTTTGACTCTGCTTTTCTCTCCTTGTCCCCAATGGTTTCCTCACTGAGATGTTATAGAGAAAGTCATCTGTCCTGACCATATTCAGCTGAAATTGTCAGAGAAATTTGGCAAGTAAGATGCAATTACTTATGTAGACATTTGTTCAGGAGACTGGAATTAGCACACTTGCTCTAAAAACCTCAATCAGAGGTGAAAATTCTTCAGGGGGAAAAGACAAAAATGACCAGCAAAAGCCAGGATGTGTGCTAGAGGGCAAAGAACAATCATTTCATTTGGGGCAACTGCCCTGAGTTGAAGTTTGTGGTTCAGATGAATAAATTATGCTCATAACTTATTTCATGAGGGAGGCTTGACATAGGGTAACTGCAAGAGGAACAAGTGCCACCTGGCTTTGTCTTTTGCCTCTGAATTTATCTCTGGGGACCGCACACATGGGGACTTTTAAAGACTGATTTAATAAACATTTAAGGATATTATTTAAACGTGATTTGAATAAAACCAACATTCTTAAATAGAAAATAAATGAGAAAGGCCTACAGAAATTCCATTCCAGTACCTAAAGAGAAAGAAGGGGAGGGACTCCTTACAAGAGCATGTGGTGACAGGACAAGGGGGAATTACTTCAGACTGAAAGAAGGTAGGTTTAAAATAGGCATTAGCAAAAAAATTTTTACTGTGGGAATGGTGAGGCACTGGACCAGGCAGGCCATTCTGTGATTCTATTCTAGATTCTATAATTATAATCCATATTATAGAAGATGGATCTAAGGCTACTGCACTGGAAATGGAGGGGTGCACAGGCACCTCCAGCCCCACATGTTATAATTTATAAAAACACTTTTTTGTTGTCCAAAAGAATGCCAAACTTTTGTTTGGTTGCAAGGCACATGTATAAAAGATGGACACAACATAACAATGTATCTACCTTATAAAAAAAGGTAAAAAATAAGACTTACCATTTTAAACTGTATTTTATTTTAATTATTTTAATTTCTCTTCTGTCTCAGGAAATAAAAAGACAGATTTTTAAAAATTCTCTCTAGTTTTATGTGACTGGAATGATTAGAGCTTCTTGCTAACAGAAAGCAGATGATGACAATACTTTCTTCTCAGATACAGGAAATCCAACATTTTCATTAGTACTTTGTATTGTGTGATTATAAAGGAAAGCAAGTTCTATTTTTTCTATACTTGAAATAAAGGGTTATTGCAGTGGCATCTGCCAAGTAGGGAGCTCATATAAATAATAGAACAAGCATCCATTGTCTCTCTACCAACTCATTGCCAACAACTAGGTCCATGTTTTCCACCTTTTTCAGTCTTTGGGAGAAGACTCTGTCCTTTTTTAGGTTCTGCAATCTATTGTATTATATTGAATGATTTTTAGGTTTTTAATGCATTGAATATTTATAGCTATTAGAAATCTATATTTAACACTAAGCTAACAATTACACTTTTTTGGTATTAAAAAATACTGCTTTTCCTAAATTTTGCTACAAAGCCTATATTCAATAAAGATATTATTCAATCACCTAAATTATGCTTCAAGAACAACAACACCTTTGTCATTTCCAGCATGAAAAGAAATGTTGCAGTTACTGTGGATTTTAAAATTCTTGAAATTTTTAAATGAACACAGAGGTATTAAGTAAATGGACTTGCAGTATGTTTCTACAATGACCCTCTTCTTTATAAAATGTACTAATTAAGTTTGGAAGTGCTGATCAACTGGGGGGAGTTCAGCAAAGGCCACAGGGATGGTCTGGGCTGGAGCACATACTGTGTGAGGAGAAACAGAGGGAGCAGGGCTCACTCAGCCTGCAGAAGAGACGATTTGGGGGGAACATGGCAGCAGCCACCAAAGGAACTTGTGCAGTTCCTCTCCATTATGGCTGCATTTTAAAACCAGACTGGATTAAAGTCCTGAGCAACCTGGTCTGGCCCTCCTTTGAGCAGGATTTTGGACTAAAAACCTCCCGAGATCCCTTCCAGTCCGTATTTAACTGCAGAAATGAAAGCAAAGTTTGCATCTAATCAAATTAATTGTCACTTGAGAACTGATTTTCATAGATCAAAAGAATGAACCAATTCATTATATTTAACATTTTGCATAAATATCTGTGATACTGATTCTCCCTAATCATGGATTTATGACTGGTACCTCAGAGTATCCAACCAGAAGTGCCAAAGGTTTTACATGATCTCAGAAAACCAGGAGTTTAAAGGTAGTTGATGCTCTGGGGTTTTCTAATGTGATATTCTTTTAAATGAAAGCTCAAAATAAGTAACATACTCAGCTACCACAATGAAAACTTAAAATATTTAAAATTAAAAAGAAAAATCTGAAACAGCATATGAGATGCTGGGATGAAAACAACATTAGTTTTAAAAGATCCTAAATAATGGGAAAAAGAATCATTTTAATGCCCCCTTTTCAGCTCACTGCTGTCATGCCATCTGTACTCACTATCCATTTCCTAGTTAAGGTTTCCCCAAGCTGCTCTATCCTGATTTAGCTGCCCAGTGCTCCTAGAGGATATTGCCAATAGCTGTGGATAACCTGGACCACATAAAAATCTGGAGCCGTATCCCCTGTGTTTGCTTTACAACACCCACAAAGAAATCTCCAATAGCCAAATTAATTCCCTTTCTTAAAAAGACTAATTTCAATACTAATTACAGATATGTAACTGGTGCATCCACAATGTGCAAGCCAGTTTGCAAGGGAAGGATAAAACCTGCCCTTTTACTCTAATGCTAGAAAATAATACATCAAAAATCAGAATTTCCATAGACTGCACCCCACAGCACACAGGGCAGGTTTCCCTTCCTAAAGCTTCACCATACTCTTAAATATAACACTCTTTGTCTAATATTTCTTTGCATCCTTCTCACCAACATCAATGTTTTCAGAGGACTGAAAAACAAATGAAAGATGGTAATCTTTCACAGACTGATCAAAAGCAAACTAAGAGAGAACCTGATACAGTTGTTAGTGAAGAATTTTTATTCTTACAGTGAATATGGTGAACCTCTGGAAAAAAAATGCATGGTCACTAATCATACAATGGACAGTTATTTCTTCTTCATGGTTTTTAATTTTCTTCCAGATTTATGAGTTGAAAGAAAGCATATATCCCTGAAGACCATACTAGCTTACAAATAGAAATAGGCAAGTGAAATATTGCCTTAGGAGAGTAATTAATTCCAACAGCNAAAACAAAAAAAAAAAAAAAAAAAAAAAAAAATCTGAGAAGTATCACAGAACTCCAGACAAAAGAAGCAGGTAGAATGGCATCATGTACACAGCATAAACTGGAGAGATGGTGGTGTGGAGCCCTGGCAGGAGCTGGTTGTACTAGAGAAGGGTTATTTGGGGACCATAGAGGTATTGAAGGCAAGTTTGAGGTGTAGTGTGAGGGCCTCTGGAAGTACTGTGGTACTATTGGGGTTTACTGTCCAAAGACATGGATCCTGCTGCCCACAGTAAAGTTTGGCCTTTCTTCAACACTGACTTTTTTCAGAGATGCCCATTAGAAGGCTGTTTTAGGGTTGGGATTAAGAAACAATCAGACATGTGGATGCCTAAATCACATCCAGCCTTTCCCACCTCGACTAGAGAGATGAAATTTAAGTGAAAAATCTGTTCTCTGTGTCCTTCCACAACAAGTCCTGTCCTCCAGCCCTGCTTTCCAAACCATCAATTTTTAGCAGCTCTTAGGGCTGAGCAAAGCCCCTGAGATGCCCTTGCAGGGTGTTGGCAATGGCTCAGCAAACCTTAGTGCTGACTCCCAGCTGTGTGTGGGAGCTCTGGGAGCCACAGCTGGGGTCAGGACCCACCCTCTGCCCCTGCTGCCAGCTCCAGAATGGCTGAATTCAGATGCTTGTGAGTTATGGACAGTATTTTCTTCCTCCATCCAGAAAACTGTGGCCTTCCCAGAGACTCACCATCACACCCCAGAGAGGATCCTAAGGAAATCCAGTCTGGAAGGGTTGTTGGGAGGTCCCCAGACCAACCTGCTGCTCAAAGCAGGGTCAACCACACCAATAAAACACAAACAGCTCTGCTGTACCTTCTACCACATTGCTTAACAGAACATCTAAGCTCACAATGCTGGTATTTGTGAATGCTTTTGTATAATAAAATAATAATAAGATTATTAAAAATTACATTAAACGAAATCTGAACTTCACCTTGAATTGGTCAGTCACTTGACACTGGCATAGTTGTAAATACACTGAATTTACAACTCATTTGGACAGCAGCCTCCCATATAATATACTGTTCCACTAATAATGAGTTTGAATCCATGTTTCTCACTAGGAAACAATCCATGATTTGTCTTACTCAGAAACAAATTACCTGCTAAGCTACATTGCTATAATATCTCCTTTTGATACAGTGTGGATAATAATTCTTTAAACTCATTATTAAAAAAGACATCTAAGTCTAAAACCTTTCTCTTAGAGTAAAGTAATAATGAAGAGATTTATAACCCTAGCCTTGAAAGAAACCAGAGTAACAGAGAATCTAAGCAACAATGCAAAGTACCTCCAGGATAGATGGTTGCTCTTGCTTTTTTATTACTGACTAATTTTTCCTGAGCACAGATTTGTTTTCAGAAGCCTCTGGCAGAATGAGCACAACACTAGAATGAATCTTTGTAAGAAAATATCCTGTTGATGCTCTGAGATCCTTTAGCACCAACACTGGATTCCTTATGTCCCTGGTGAACAAAAAAAGGATGATAATGGGTGAAACACAACCAGACTTCAACTCTTCACTTATTTTCTAATGACAGTTCCCTGTCAAAATGAATACACTGGGAATTCAGTTCAGTAAAGTTGCCAGGAAGGTGAACTTTTCAAATACACACAAATGATTATTGCTTTTTTTACATGAAATATTGCTTGGGAGCTCAAATTCCCCTGTCTGGCATCCCAAATTCCAAGTACTACAGATGAAGGCATTCATCGGAGACTTGCACATCTGCTGCTGTACACAACAGAGTGGTGCTAGAAATTAGAGAAATTCATCTGTAATTTGTGTAGCTAAGAAGTTTATGGTTGATTAACAAAACATCAACTCAAGCTAATACTTAATGATAAAAGAGGATCTCTTCTCATAACTGGCATTCTAATGGGATTTTCAGAGTGATACAGTTTTTAAGATTTTGTGAAAATACTGCATCAAGTAAACAAAAACAAAAAATATGGGTTTGCTCTAGCAAATGTCTCCTGTTTAACTGAGGAACTTTGGGTTCCACTGTTGGAACCCAACAGGTCCTGTAGGTCCACTGTTGCATTTAGTCCAGTTGCCTCTACCCTTATGGAAGGGACATTCCCCATGAGCTTAAAACCTTGGTTTTCTGAGCATTCTCTTTGTCAAAAATATCCAGAGTATTAGCTCCAGAGTCCTCTGGAATGGGAAGCAGTGACATCCTATATGTGACATAAATCTTCCCAGTGCAATCTAAGTAAAACTGACCAGGTACTAGGTTTCATGAAAAGTTACATAAAGATACCACTAAATTATAATTAGCAATTTCCTGCTTTCAATGATCATCAGGCATCTATTGATCTCTGGAAGAAAAATCTCATGTCTGCACAGAGAATGGCTGAAATCTTGAAAAACTGCAATGGAAAAACAGTATCAGCTAGAAGGTACCTTGTTGCTATGAATTGGATGCATGTGGCAGTGAGTCACAAGAACTTAAGCAAGACCCATCAGAGGGATGGAACAAATAGCAGTAAACTGTTAGCTGGTAAAGATGTGTGGGTGACAGAGACACAATTATAAATTTAGAAGAAAATCAGACATATCCAAGAACAGCATCTCGAACAATGCTGTAAAAATAGCAGCATTAACTGTGCTGTACCACTTGTTTGGCACAGGCTAAGAAAACAGGCAGACTTCATCCACTGGCAAAGATAACTCTATATTATTCTTCTATAAAGACTGTTAAAAACAGTATATTGCAAACAACAAATAAAATGTTTTAAAATATAGTTGGTGGTGTGTGGCTTTTAGCTTCCAGGTGCATCCATTTCTGTGGATCCCTTAATCTAACAGCTCACAGTAAGTTTGGACCCTTGCATGATACTAATGCCCTTTAAATTTTTTAAAATTAATTTTGTTGGCCTGAGGCCAATCCCTTGCATTTAAACTAAAGACTTGGGTTTATGTATTAATAATACTCAGTGGAGACATGTTAACATATACCTTTTAGCTTAAGAATTTCAAATGGTCTATTTATTTCTATCTCTCAACATGTATTCCACTTGACCATTGTTCTGGCTGTATTATTGACTTCATAATTCCTAAACTAAGAGATAGAGAAAACATTATAAATATTTTAGATACTCTTAGTAAACCAGAACATGAGTATTTTCTGAGTTTCCATTCACAAATCTTTTGATCTGTGCTTACCACAAAAATTTACATGTTGACTTGCTGCAGAGAAATACCTTCCTTTTTTTTAGCTGTGTTGTGGAAATTTGTTCTTCAATACTTCTCATGCTGTTGCTTGGTCTTTTGAGGGGTTTACAATAGGAACACAATAAAGAACTTTGACCTGTTGGTTTTAGGAAGCAAGAATGAAACTGCTTTTTTTTCCCAAGGCTATTTCATATGCTTCATTATGCACAACAAAATACATTAAATTTCAGAAAATCTTTGCTTTTCAAATTCTGAGATTTGTCCTGTTGAATGGGATTTTAAGTGAACCACACCTACATTTCTTTAAAATACTAGGTATAGTTTGAAAAAACACCTACACCAATTAACACTTCTGAATTTTGTATCAAAATAAATGAGAAAGTGCCATTTTAATTTTTAGGAACATACTAAAAAGATCCTGTTTAAAGCCTTGCATTCCTGAACTCAGGAATCCATGTCTGCATTCCTGGTGTCAGGTATGCTGAATGATGCTGCCTCATGACTTCATGACAGGTATGGGTTTATATGGTACTGGTTTAAGTTAGTGTATTTCCCTGTGGCCCTCCATGCAGCAGGAGTGTGTACACAGTGATTCCACACCTGAAGTAAGGAGAAGTGATTTCTAAGCCACAGAAAGCTCATCACTTGCAGCCACACTGGTACCATCTTTCTCTTGGTCTCCCAACACCATCCCTCCTGGCTGGGGAGGAGTTTGCTGAAACCTGCTCAGCTGGAGCCTCTTGCCAAGCCTGAGCTTCCTCAAATTCTCCATTTGTATATAATAATCCTTCCCAATATGGACCTCTATATTCAGACATCCAAGATAATATTATTAAAGACAGCTAAGTTGTTGTCAGCTTTTATTGGAATGGACCTAAAAGCTCAGAAATAATTAATGCAGGGAGAAAGTGGGATGGACAAGCAGCATTTTCTCTCCAGAAATACATCCTATGCTACATTAAATTGAATTTCCCTATATATTTTGTCTTTCTGTTTTTAACTGACACGGGCACCTTTTAATGCTGGTGACAGAAAATTTTAATATCAGTGACTGGAACCTGGACAGTTGCCCAGAAAATGGATCTGGACTGTGTCACCATGTACAGCAGTTACTCCTTTTAGAACAGCACCCTCCTAACCAAAGGACACACAACATAATGAAAAATTACCTCAGTCACTGTTACTGCAGAAGTAGTAGTAAATGAAATGAGCTTGCAGTTAATTTTTGCACCATTAACCTCTGATCCTAAATGAGCTCTGTGGTCTTGAGCACATTAATGACTTGAGGTAGGTACATGACATCTCTGTGCTGAGCACCTTTTTGCCGAGCCTAAGGATGCCATAACTAACAAGATTTCCTTTTTCTTTCAAAACTGAGCAGGTGTTATGAACTACTCTGCTGCAGTTTGGGCATGGCTGCCAGTAGAGATGGGAGAGATGCCCCTTGTGCTGAAGGAAAGACCTGGAAATCTCTGGGCCCCAAGCTCCTGAGACCAAAGGATCCCAAAGAGCCCACACACCTTCCCAAAACTCACCTTAACACCCAGCACAACAATGGGAGGGAAGGCTACTTGATGTCAAGTGGTAGGATGAGCATTTTTGGAAGATTTGGGTAAAACATTAATGAGAATTTCTAATTTTCACATATATATGCCTTTTTTAATAGAACAGTTTCTGAGTTCTGTTTACAAACCAAGTAGAATTATCCATTGCAAGTGTCCTATTGCAACTTATTTTTAAGTTAACAACCTCTTTCAGCTTTGTGTAAAAATCATCATATATTTCAATTGTTTTTTCTCTTGTTCTAACAAATGTTAGAAAATATTAATGGAAGGGCACACAGGATATGGCATGAAAGCTTGGACAAAAGGCCCTGAAGTCTAATTTCTCTCTCCTTCTCCAGAGATATGTTGTTTTACTGTCCTTTGTTTCCACATGTGAGAATACATGTTTAAAATATTGAACAAAAATAATTCCTTCATTTTCACAAAACATTTTTTCTAGTTTTGATTTATAAGTAAACATTAGTATTCTCCTATGAATGTAATTCCTTCCAGCCATTTAAAATACATGATGACTATTTTGTTAACTCCAAGAAGTGTCAAAGAGAACATGTCCCGCTTCTTGCAGTGAAGTGATGAGAAAACTTCTGGCAAATGACAGCCCTAGTTCCTGCACAATTAACACTTCCAGTAAACTGTGTCCTAGGCACAGAGATTTAAATCTTCTTACTTCAAAATTGTCATTATGTATGAATGATACTGTCAAGAGTTCATATGCACTTGGAGTAATAGTGACGTGAAAGGGAATTTTCAAGTCAGTGCCAATCCTAAATTTAGGCTTTATAAGAATAATTCTTTTACAAAGGCCAAAGGGAAAAGAAATATTTACATAAAATTTATAAAAAAGTAAACAGATACTAGTTAAATATTCTGACGGGTTTTTCACTGCTCTGGATTTTAATGCACTAATTCAAGAGAAACTTCAATAGTTAAGAAAAGAAAGACTAAAATAAAAGTTTATTTATATTTCTGCTAAGGAGTAAAAATAACAGAAATACTATAAAATATTGGATTTTTAAAGTGTAATTTATATAGTTAACAATTGTATTTATTGCAGAGAATAGGCAAGACTTGTCTTTAAATTTATAGATTCCCTTAAGAATAGTTTTAAGTATATTCATGTAAATATATTCCTTTTTGGCTTGTGGTAAAAATAATGATAGCATTTGCACCCAAATATATAAAACCAGAAATGTTATTCACTTGACAAACTGCACTGTATTGCTATCTATTATTCTCGCAGAGAACATAAGGGCATATAGAGAGGGTCTGAAATGCAATCAGAAGAGGTATTGTAAAGCATATTTTTGACACCATCTAGCCCAGCCTACACTTAAATGAGAGATTGGAGCCTCTTATGAATTAAACATAATTCTTGATTTATGTTCTGTTACCTTTGTATCAAAACCCATAGTTCCAGAGCAATGCCACTGTGGATTCATTTAATGATATTGATGATACACCTAACACAGAGAATACAAAATAACAAGCAGTGCAGAGTATGGCTTTATAAATCACTCCTACAGAGCATTAGGCAATAAATAACAAGTCATTAATTCACTCCAAATTATGCTAAAACATGAAAACTACTTGTGCAGCAAATTATAAATACCTGCCATTTCTAGTAAAAATGTGAAACTTCTGGCCAAGAAATTTTATCAAACTGCAGCATACATACCAGACTTCAAATTAAATGGGTTTGAATTAGACCTCCTTTCTTTAAAACAAGAGACAGATTGCAAAGACAATAGAGCAGTTAAGTCATTCTCAAGGCAGTGCAAGAGCCCAGTGTCTCAAACTGCTTCCAGCACCTGTATTTCACGTGTGATTCTCAGGCTCCTGGCTGCACAGGAACTCTCCCAACAAACACAAGTGTTGCTGCAGCTCTTCAGCTCAATATGAAGCCCCAGGTCCTGAGAGTTCTTGCACTGTGAGTTATCAGTATCACATGGGAAGCTCTCATGTCCTGTGTGTACACCAATACTCACACTACCCACACAACACCATCCTGTGCATGGGACTTAGAACAGCATAATATGGTCTAACCGAGATTAGGAAACATTTTCCTTGAGAAAATTGAAATTGGAGGGCAGTGAATGATTAATTTACACATCATCTGATGCTGAAGATTGTTAAGAGTTGTTATGGTTGAGAGCCTTTGGCAGAGAAACCAGATGATTTGTTTCTTATGGTCTACTTTGTATTATTTGAGGAAATTATATTTCAAGTGTTGGCTTTTCTGCAATTACTCAACATGAGCTGAGTATAATTTTGGCTGACTCTAAGAAATGGTAAAGCAACCTCCAATTATACTTACTGGTTAAAAGTTTTTGAATCCTTTAGAGACCCAAATTTGTATGGTCTACAATTCATGAGGTAACAACTGTAGAGTTGGATTATGACCCTCTTGTCATGAGCAATGTTATGAATGTAACAACCATAAAATAAGTAGTTTGATTCCCTGGCAATCATCTCTCTCCCTCCTTGTTGGATCTGCTACAGGCTACAAGGGACATGATGAGAAAAGCAATTGTGCTAAAAAAAGACTGGAAACCTAAGAAATCTGGTTAATGGACCGTGCAATGACCATGCTAACTGAAGCTCAAATCTTTCAGGATACTTAGCCCGGCAAGACAAAAAACAGGGAAAAAAAGCAGTCTGACAATTTGTATGCTACTGAACTTAGAGTGGCTCCATTAATCTATTAACAAAAAGGGAAAATTCTCCTATTAAAAATGATAGTGAGAAAGCTGAAGGCTGAGTGCAGAAGATGAACACTGTCCCCATTTCATATAAATGAAGATAAAACCTTTTCATGATCACTTTCTACCTTAGTTAACCAATAGTGCTTAAGTAAAAAAAATAAAATTGCTTGAATTATTACTACAATGTCAAGCCTTCATTTGGGCTTCCCCAGACTGTTATGGCTCCTCTATCTCTGCTCCTCTCCCCAGTAATCTCCAGTACTGAGTCACCTTCTAACCTGACATTTTGATAGTGGAAATTTGAGGATTGCCACAGGCACAGACCTGCCACTAAAATGAAACAAAACAGCTCAGTATGAATAACAAAGTTTTCTCTCAAGGGTTTTTTTACTTTTCCCAAGTTTCTGTAGGCAAGGTGCTGACTTTCTGCATGAGGTCTTTCCAGGCCTGGCTTAACCTGCACCCCTAGGAGCTTTGCTGTCTCATCAAAACCTCTCCATCTTTTCTATTTCCCAGACTGTATTTTTGTATCCCCACCCATTTCTGTATTTCCCAAAATAATCTTAACAGTATGTCAATGAGAAACACAGTAAGCAGTTCTTTCTAACTATCTCATCTGGAATTATATCTCCCATTTTAACTTTTCCTTTGAAAAGAAACCACTTAGTCTAACATTGTTTTAACAACATTTTTAGAATAAAAATGTAATTATACTCTGCATATATGAACCTCAACGCTAAAATTTAGCTTCATCTATCCATAACTGTGCATCAGTTGCTGGGAGACCAAAGATTATGCACTCACTGTCTTTCTCTTGCTTTGTATTTCAACTGCCTCCATCATCCCTTTGCATACTAACAGCTGCATAGTACTTTTGCTCTTTAATTTGTTTCAGTGATTGTGTGAGCAGATTGAGGTCAGTATAATGCCCTCAAAATTCCTAGTGGCAAACCATTTCTGTTATGGACATTAAATCTGAGATGCCCATAGCCCGGACTTTTCTACATAAAAATATACTGAGCCTGACCCAGTTATCCAGCTTTGTCTCAGGTTATTCTTAAAAAAAAAAAAAATAATGTTCCAAAGAAAGTCATCGACAGAAACTTACATATTGCAAACATTAGACATAGGCAAAGCACCAGGATACCAGTCTGTAGAGACTGGGTTCAACTGTAAAATTCATCAAAATAAAGTTCTAAAGTATGAATACAGACTTTCTATATGGACAATGACAGCCCAAGCCATTACTGGTCTTCTAGCTACCATCTCAGCTACATTTCCTAATTCTCACAAAATCCTGAAATTAAGTACTGCCAGCAGTAGAAGTTACACTTCTCATGTTTTGCCTTAGTAATAACTAAGCAACTAGTAATAACTAGTAATAACAACTAATAACTAGTAATAACAGCAATAACTCTGTAGATGAAGACAGATATCCTTAATTTGATATTATTTTTCTAGAATTGCTGCTGATTTAACTTTGCCCATGCAGACTCTCTGAATCCATAACTTCACATCCATGCAGCAGACAGTCAGCTTTTGGGGGTGCATTGTCTGGGTGTGCTGCCCAGCCCCAGCTGGAAGTGCTCTGGTCTTTGGCAAGTGCTCACTGACAGTGAATCTGCAGGAATGCACAGACATGAAAGGTATTATTACATTGCTATTTGTTATGCTAATTTTGTTAAGGGCCTGTCGGAATTTCATTATAAACCATATTTTCAAGGAGCTCATAAATCAACCATGAAATGTATTCTGTGCTCTCACTTTCACAGACTGAATAAGACCCAATGACTTGATTTTGCCAATTTAAAAAAAAAAAAGAGAAAGAAAGAGAGTGTATTAAAATTCTATTTATTAATTTTTCAAACATAACTTGAAAATTTAAAGATACTATTAAAGCACTGCTGAACAGAGTAGTGCAAAGCTTCCAGCACTTGCACACACTGAGCTGCGCTTACTCGATAATTTTGTTACCATCTGAAAATCTAATTAAACTCATGAAAACTTAATAAACTTGGCTAATATCCCTGTTTTGGCTGAGGTTTGTATCTCTCCCTTTCTCTTTTTCACTGGGTGTTCAGTGGTCCTGAACCTTCCAGCTTCACACAAAAAGCCCCAGGCAGCTGAGAGCACCAAGATGTGCTACAGCCTTTGGAGATCCAGGGCATGCACAGCTCCAGGATGGGCTCTCAGGTCATAGGGGCCATTAGCTGCCTTGGCACTGCCTGGTAGCTCCAGCTGGGAATTCACATTCCAAGTCACATGCTGCAACAGAGAATGCCTGCTGCCAAAAGTGTGACAAAAACCCAGCCTTGAAATCCATCTTGACTACCTGTGAGATAGATGAGCATCAAGAGCACTCAGTTGCTGATGCAAATTAATGACCATTACCCAGTTAAACTGCCTTTACTGACCACTGCAATAGCCATCCAATAGTGATCTATATCACATTGCATGACATCAAGTAGCCTCAGAAGTACTTGCTTATGATTTTTAAATTTATTTTTATTTCTTCTCCTAGTCCACAAGGCTCATAGCCAAAAGTATTTCAGAGGTCTGAACATAGTAACAACCAGCAAACCTAGCTACTAGTCAGATGCCTGGTGGGTTAGAAATCAACAACAGAAATATCCTTCCAAATACAAGTAGACATTCCTGGCATATCCTAAACACTAGCAAGAGCGAGATCTATTTTATTTTTATTTCGTTCAGCAAACACATACTAAAAACCTCAAATAGTCCTCCTGTGAGATGCTTTGTTTTTCTATCACAGCAAAGCATTAAAAGATCAATCCTTAAAAGCTTAACAACAAAAAAGGCCAAGTGCAATCTACATACACTGAAACTAATTACTTTTATGACAATCTACTTATCCACCACATAAGTCTGGCAAACTAATACATGAATTCCCAGAGTCTTAGTGTCTACAAGTTGTGCCATATGGCAATGCAAAGTTAGATTTAGATGTGATTTCAGTATCACAATTGTTATGTCTTTAAAAGCACAAATAATTGTACTAATACATGAGGAATTAAATAATTTTTAGAAATTTAACACTAAACAGTTTGCACCTTTCTGAAGTGTGACTCCTGGAGCTATAGTGCTCTGCCAGAATTATGAAATTTTTCCCTATTGATGGGTATGTTGCTGCCACAGGAGAATGAAGAAATTACCTCATAAGAAGGAGAAAACACTTGAGATGGATGTTCTGTGCAATATTGGAGAGGAGTTGAAAAAAACAAAACAAAACAAGATGAATTGTTATGTTAGAGAAAATACCAACAAGGAGAAATATTTGTGAAACCACATTTCATATTGCCTAATAAAAGACACTGAAATCTTTGCAGAGACTAGATGAAATGTGATGTATCCTTGATGTACTTCAGAACAAAAACATTGTCATCATGGCTTCCAGATCTGCTTGCTCTCCCTCCACGAGAAGTAAAGCTGACATTCCTCATCCTTCAGTATGGACAATGGCTCACAGTGATAAACTAGTGGTTTCCAGTCAAGGGACACCTCATGTGGCTTTGAAAGAGAGAGAAGGATTGGAACACCATGTCCTCCTCTTCCCAGGCAATACAAGATGCAGATCTCTTCTGGTGGAAGTCAGGAGCCACCACAGTGCAGTTGTTGCCTCCAATCCAGATGGGCAGAGACCTCCCAGCAGTTACAGTCACAGCCAGGTCAAGCAGGAGAGAGATGTGATCTACAGACTTCAGCTGACAGTGCAAGAAGCAACTCAGAGAGCTGTCTTTTCCAACCTCTTACTTGCCTGACTCTGGGACTCTTGATGCTGAGAAGAATCAGGAAAAAAAAATCCATAAGAAGCTAAAAGCTCCACAGAGTAAGAAACCCAGTGCTCAAAGCCACTGGAAGACACACATTAAGAAATGACATTTCATCGTGTTCAGTAACAGCAGAACTCCAGCCTTTTGAAATGTTTTTTGAAACAAAAAAAAAGACAACAATTTGCACATAAATAATTAGAATGATGACCTAATTGGCCATACTATTTAAAGCACAAAGTTCTGGCTAAGAATGCTGGTGACTCACAAAACAGTGCCAGCTCCAAGAGCAAAGGAACAGTAGCTCCAAAGCTGGGCACTTCACCCGAAGGAAAGGTCAGCTCTCCCTGGCAAGCAGGAAAATATCCGAACAGATTTCATGGCTTCTGGCAAGGTAAAGTGTCACAGCTGAAATGTTTGCCCTTGCAGAAATCACAGTTGAAATTTTGTATGACTTTCAGCACGATTCAAGCGCCGCAAGGGGACCAGGTGGTATGCAGGACACATGGGCCTGGAAGCAGCTGAGGAAGCCCAGCTCTAGATGCACGTGGGTGCCTCACTGGAAGTTTCCCAGGCATATGGGCACTCTCAGGCACAGTTGATGAAGGGAGAGGGCCTCTCCCAAAATCTCAGAGGGGACACCAGTAAGTGACCAGTTGTGCTCTCATGTGTTCATGTGTCCTGAATCCAGGACCAAGAAAAGAGGCTCAGTCACCTCACTAAGCCATGTATACTCATGACCCTTTTCTCCATCATGCCAGTAATAAACCAAAAGGCAAAGCTTTGAGCCTGGAAACAGCTGATATTGACTCAGTTCCCAGCTTGGTCCAAGGTTGGTCCAAGGATCTCCCCTCACAAAAAAAAGCTTTTCCCATTTATGTACAAGTTAGAAACTTTCATTAAACCCTGGCACCACGTAACTTCTTACAGTCAGAGGAAGGAGTCAGAAAAAAACAAAAAAAAACCCCAAACAACAACAAAGAAAAGACTAGAAGATAGAAAAGGGATCTAATATTTAATCCTTAATCTTTCCATGGGGCCAGAGGCCATGTGTCTCTGTGTCCTACCATGTTGTACACAGCAGAGAGCTGGGCTCCCTCTCCTCCTCACCCAGAATGGCTCCAGGAAAAACCACCTACAATATTTCAGCTTTCTCCATCCACTTCTTAAAGCTTACACCATGAGACTCAATGAGCATACCCACAGCCCAGCCAGAGCAGCTGCCACCACCTCCAAACCCAGATTCAACCCTGCAAATGCAGGTCAGGTATCTCTGAGCCAGTCACCAGCACACCTTCCTGTGACTGGGTTTAGAAATTTAGCCTATATAGCAGCAGAGAGCAAGTTTGGAGCAAATATTCCCAAAATGATGTTGGAAAACATGAAGAGACCCATGCAATGACTGCTACCTGAGGGGCTGGATGCTGCAGGGGTTGCTAATTGTTTTCATTTGCTATGCTATGAAATATCCATTCTACCTTCCTCCAGACCAGGGAAGTACCAACTATTTAACATTCTTTTCTCACTTGGTTGTGCTTCACTGAACACACACAGAATTAGCAAACTGAAAAATCCAGAATTCTAGTTGATATTATTTATAAAGGATGACCATTGCTTTCACTCTAATGTTTTACGAAAATAAACCTTTTTAATAATTGTGAATTCCCAGCTGGAGCTTCCAGGAGTGCCAAAAATCAAAGAGGAAGATATGGCCCCCTGTTTAAAACATAATTCAAACAGGGTTTGGCATGTTTGCTTTGCTGTTGTTGTTTTGTTTTTAAAGTTCAGTATCTTCTAGAGATGTCATTTTCCCTTTTAATTTTGGCAATTTTCCAAATTCTGAGGAAGTTTCCCAGTACTTCACATGCTGTCACAGCATCTTCAAGCCATCTTTACAGCTCTTCCATCATATTTTGTGTAAAGAAAAACTTTTAGCTCATCATTGCAGCAGCTGCTAATGAAGGTCTTTAGACTTGCTTCTAATTGATGAAGAGAGAATGACAAATATTTTAAGTATCCATTAAACTGTGCTAAATCAATGGTGATTTACCCAGAATTTCTATAGGAACATACAGCACATCCACTTTAATATCAAGTGAGTTAATTGTGATCAATGATACTACAGCAGAAGGCAAATGAATTCTTAATGACAAGAAACTTCGCATGTAACAAAAATAGAAGCTAACAAGAAACCTCTTTGCTGCATTTTCCAAATTACATCATTAGTAACTACTGTACTGAAGAAATTAAAAGGAAAATATGAACATTTTAAAGACTTCTATAGATCAATCAATTTTACAAGACATAACAGGACAAGGAAAAAAATGGTAAGTTTTTCTATCATTCTTTTTTTACATATATATATTTTGGAAATTTATTTTAATGAGTATTAGATTAAATAAAGAGTTATCATAACAGAATTCAGGGTTATTTTTTAGCCACTGAATACAAGACTCAGGTCTCTATGGGTGTCCTTGTCTCACTTTTACAACCTCTTTTGTTTGACTTGTAGGTTTTAATGTGCATCATAACACCTCTCATCCAGCAGTAAGAAATTCTCTGGGGAACACTTGCAGAAAATAGGACATTGAGTCCATAATTAAAGTAATCTCTTCCCAGGCAGATGCTTCAGTTGGCTCTGTTATCACATATTACAAAAGGCATCTTGAGGCCTATAAAATGTGTGGCAAATGGCTTTGGAGATGAGAAACAGCCATTTTTCATCTAATTTTGATCCATAGACATGTAAGTACTGTATTGCCACTTTTTGGTGCAAAGCCAAATAACTATTGTGGTTGTTGAAATAAGCTTGGCAGTAACCAAAATTAAAGAGTACTCCAGCTTTTATCATCAGTCGGGAAAGCCTTTTTCTAGCCATCTTTGCACTTAGCAAATAAGCATGCCATCTCAAATATGCGAGTTAATGCCTACATCTGGATTTAGAAGAAAGGCTTTATGCAGCTTAACTCACCATACATATTCTCTCTCTATTTGTGTGTTAAAACCATCGTTCAAATTATGGCCCTGACATCTTCACTGCTTTGCCAAACTGTCTGTGATACTGATTGGAAGTGCTTCTACTGTTTATTTTTTTTGTATTTTAGGATGTTTAGTACATTGCTCCTTGAATGTGTAAGTAGGTTCTGCAAAGTAATTTGTTCATATCAGTTAAATCCTTTGCACAAACACTAATGGTGATAGGAGCTGGCTGAATTTGTGGAGCATGTTTTTAGCTCCTGACTGCAGCAATGTGTTCAATGTGGGCAAAATTTGACCTCAGACTACTGAAGCACTGAAAATAAAGACAGAGAATTACTTTCTTCCATTATTCATTTCTTCAAAATTGTTATTTTAAACTCTTCCCTATTTGGGTGCAAAATCACAGAGATTGGTGGTGAGCTTCTTATTCTTTAAGACTTTAAAAATGCATTCTTCACAGAAAATCGCTCAAGTGAATGTACATTACTACTTGAGCTAAACAGCTTATGTTGATCTAAGAGGGATATTTGGAAGGCTATAAGAGAAAATGTATTTGTTACATTTCTAGTAAGAACTAAAAAGATTCAAGCCACTCCAAAACAATAAAGAAAACAATGCCATCATCCTTAAAACATAACGTTACAGTGCCATTGTACATGTAAAATGTGAAATGAAAACAGCCATTAATCACCAAAAAGAGCCACAAAACTGTATGTGAAATACTTCAATAATATGCTTTTAAATAAAATGTATTATTTGAATTGGTGTAGCATCTGCAATTCTTCTTTTAGGTGATAACTCTGCTGTACAACAGAGTTCATTCTGTCAGATAATTTGAGGTCCTGGTCATTCTGAATACTAAAAATCAATTTTTCCCAGCAGAAGGGCAGCAAAAGGTGATCAATGTTTTTGTTATCTTCAAGTTAAGGCATTCTTTCTTTTTTTTTTTTTTTTTTTTTTTTTTTTTTTTTTATTTTTTTTTAAACTTTTGCTAGAACTCACCATGAGGAGATGGTTGTTATACAGAAAAAAGGAGAATTTTTTCCATTCTGAATATTACTGCATGTCTACATAATATTTTGTAGGTCATGCTATTAAAGTTCCTCCCAAAAAACAAGGTGAGAAAAGTAAGTTAATTTGTGTGAACTGAAAATATGGTCATAACCTGCTTATATGTCCTTGCCTGTGTACACAAAAAAAAGCAAAATTTAAAAAAAAATATTGTGAAGGAATGAATTTTAAAAAATTTTGAAAAGCGTTGCTGTACCTTTGATGACAGCATAAATCCTGACTGCCCTTCTGGATCAAGGGCAGTGCTCAGCACCCTGCAGAATCAAGTTCTACACCAAGTCATTTATTTAGCAATAGTCCCTTGCAAGAAGTCAAGGACTTCCCAAAAACAAGACAATGCACTTGACTCCAGCTCATTCATGCACTGGACACATTATCTGCTTAAGAGATGGCATTGAAATGATCAGTCTCTATCAGTCCACCAGGAGACTCTGAATCCAGAGTTTCCAGGGGCTTCCACATAGACATGGTATTTAGTTGTACAGGCTCATCTGCAGTACTGAAATTCATCTTCCTAAAACACCTTTTACAATTGTCCTCTGACTTTACCTGCACTCATCTTTTATGCCCTATATGTAACCTGTAACAATAGTTTAATGTATGTTTAGTGCTGACTCTTTATATAGATAAAATTTCCAAAAGAACTCCCCAAAACTGGTTTGTGGCTGTTTCATTCAACATATTACTTCTAGGATGCCATTTTGAAAGGTTTTTTATTGATCGATTATTACTAGGCTAAAGAAATTTCGTTCAATTGCTCTGATACAGAGGAAAACCTCTTAGTGGAAACAGTGTTGAGAGTGTGTGTAATATGTTCTGTATTCCAGTCATGTTTTCAAAATTAAGCCACTTTGAGAAAAGGGGAAGATAAAGAAATGCTTTGAATGAAACAAAGGTTTATGCTAACTAAAATACATTCAGAAAAATCACCCAGAAGTTAAATTTCAGAGATATTTCTACCAAAATTCAGGAGAGAATTTTAAACACAATTACTGATAACTGATTCACAGATTGTGAATTGATGGTCTCGTGCACAAAAATAATGAGAATGTTCTGCAGAAAAAAGAAAAAAGTAAACTCTAATCTGTGCTTCTAGAATTGCTAAATGAACAGTTGTAAGAAGGGAAGAAATTCTCACCATGACCATTTTATTATTTAGATAATACCAGTAGAAAACTACTAAATTTCATTTAATTTCAGGCAGGAAGTGCCAGAGTCCTATTTGAAGCCACAACAAAAACTTAATATAGAAGCCAAAGGCTATACTGAGTTTCCTTCTGCTATCATATATTACAAACACATGATATAATAAATTTGCATCACACAAAGAAAAGAAACCATCCTAATACTGTATAACATTGCTGTTTCTATTCTGGTATTACACAACATTGACAGAAGTAGCATTTTATGCTTCTTGCTTGTCTTTGGAATTAAGTTCAATTAACACCAATAGAATTTGCATATACTTTTACTTTAAATACATGCTCCCATAACCATGTTTCCTGCCTTTTTTGGTTCTGCTTTTCTTATACCTGCAACACAGCATGAGGAGTCTAAAATCCAAAATGTCCAGTTGAAGAAAAGCTTAAAAATGAGCAGTCCTCTCATTAAAATGGGCCTTTAGTAGGAATCTTACTAATCTGAGAGAATATTACACAACAGGTTTTACCTACAAGGAAAAAGGGAAAAAAAATTGCAAGATTTTACGAACTTTACATAGTTGCCATTTTTATTTATACCCTTCAGCAGATTTCAGTTATTGAGCAGCCTACTCATTGGAAATCCTTGGGACAGACAAAGTTACTTACTGTTGAGGGTGATGGGGATAAAAACTTTATTTTCATGACTTGGTACAGGATGCTTATGTTTAAGCAACTGAGTCTGGGTGAGATTCCAATATAAATACAAAGGTCGACAAGCAAGTTATGCGACTAGTGATCTGTTTTGGTCAGTGGAGATCTAGATCTTAATTCTGTTGCCTAGAAGTATTAAAATAAAATTAAATATCCTAAGGAAACTAGTAGAGACCTTCTATTCCTGAGGTACCTTTCCCTGGATGTAGAACTGAATGTCAGGCCTAGATATCTATGGAACCAGATTGCACACCCATTAATCCTCAGGGGAATTACAGACAGACAGCTCACATAAACATTTACATGGAGATAGGCACATATCCTATATCCAGTTGAAACAACTGAAAACCCCTTTTCAGGAGTGGACAATTAGGTACAACCAGCTTTTATCCTGTCTCATGGGTTTTTTGCTTTGCTCTGGACACTGAGTATTCACCATCACAATACCCTTTGTGTTACTATCTTCTGTTAAAGAAGTTTCTGAAAACACCCACAATTTCTCATTAGTCATCTCTGTCTGCTTTACACAAAATAGACAAATCTGAGGCAAAACTAACAAACAAGTTAAATCTAATTCCACATAGTCAGATGAATCTTTGCTGTTTGGGGTCATAGAGGAGCCACAACGATCCATGCACAGCGTTTGCTTTTCACTGGGAATTAACAAACACAGAAGATGAAGGAGGTAATCTGGGCATCATATCAAAATGGGACATGAGAGCAGAGCCAAGATAGGAATCAAATATTGGCTAGTGATTTTCAGAATATTACACATAATGTTGATTGACGGCACAACAATGCCTCTACCCAGGGAAGTGGAAAACCAAGCAAGGGAGTAATTTTTCTTGCAGTTCCACTAGACTGACACACCAGCAAGAAACAATTACTGATGGGGTTTTTTTCTACAAGGCAGAAGCAATACAGAAAAATAAAAATTACTGCAACACTGGGCTAATGTTGGAACTACTCTGTAAGCAATGACTGTCTCTTGTTTAGTGCTGCCTATAAAATCCCTGACTCAGAGTCCACACCAATATCAAAAAGAGTGCTATGAAATATCCTCCTTCACCCTTTTGTTGCAGTAAAGAGTAGGAAGAGAAATGTAGCACTTACTGAAGCAGGGAGCTGCTTCTTTACAAAATCCCAAAGTCAAGGGTATCTGTACATTAAGGTTTCCATATGTGTTATGGCACTCTCCTCAACTGAATGCAGAGACTTCAAATCATGGCAGAAACTAGAATGCTGTGAACAACAGTGTATTTCAGTGTACAATTCTGTGTCATCATAAGAATGTGAGGGAGATGTACATGACTATACAACTGAGAGTTGATTATACATAAATGCAAGGGACTTAAGGGACCTCACTCCTGATAGATGCTGTTATCTGTTTACTTTTATGTTATTATTTGTGTGTATTATCATTGTGTACAAATGTAACTGTGCACTTAATCTTGAAGATTATGCTTTGTACTTCTTTCAAACAATTGAGAAAACCACAGTAAACAGTGTCTTAAGTAGCAGTTTAGTTAAGTGGTTTACCAGGGGAATGTGGTTCCTTCAGACAATATAGACCTTTCCCACCCTCGCTAGAGGACTAATATAGTAAAGCATGTAATCTTCTTGGATGTTTATTCAATATTTCCATAATTATTGTCATAGGTTTTCCATAAATGCTTTAAATAGGTAACCAAGACTTTATGTTCTGTAGAGTTTGTACAGTGTGGTATTTTGAGTTCATACATTAACACCATTGCCAGTTCCTGAAACAGGCTTAAACACATGGGCATGAAAAGACCAATTCTGGGACAGAGTACTTCAAACTTCCCAGAATGGAGTTGTAACTTGATGTGATTATGGGAAAAGAGATATGCTCAGTGAAAAACACTGAGATTGATTTTCAATTTCTTGAAAATTTCTTCCAATGGTGCAGCTGTCTGTCTCAGCATTCAGTCCCAGACGTTTTCCAGGAGCTGTGCTGAGAATCAGTTTCTCCTGCCTCAACAGGAGCAATGTGCCAGTGCCCTGCCTCAGCCACCACGGCTCTCTTACCTCTTGCCTCTACAGAGGCACCTCCACAGCTATTCCCATTCCTACTGAGCCATTTGCACCATAAGCTTTGCTAATTAAGTGTCACATAATATGCGATTGTGCCTTTTAGTACTTACTAGCTTATTAGACTCTGCCTACAGACTCAGGCAGATAGGTTTACAGAAGTCCAGTCTTCTGCTAATAGAAGTTATAGTTAATACATTATTATTAAACACCTGTTCAGTGACTAACACAAATGGTTACATAAGAAAAATACTTATTTTTCTAGGTACATTCTGCAGCCTACAATTCAATTTAATACAATAGCTGGAACTTCTGGAATAAACCCTGCTGGTGGTCAAAACACAATATGCTTTTGCTATTTAGGTCAGCTTTATCACTTTTGCAAACTAGTAAGTTAAGCCATCTATAAAACAACAGGCTTAACAACCTAAGATGCAGCCCAGCATGCCACCCTGCTTAACAGCCATTATTATCCCTGCTGTCAGGCTGAGCTTTAACTAGGTTAGTGTGAGCTTAGAGCAGAAATTACAAACTGCAAAACCTAGCTGAAGGATTATAAAGATAATATTTTACAAATTTGCACACAATCGCTTGTTAGTGTAAAGGAGGACCTGCTATTTTGTGGTGGTAAAGAGAATTTACAGATCCTGGCAATTTGCTTGGGAGGCCCTGTGCTCAATACCTGTTTAACATAGTCCTAGGTTATTGCTAAGAAAACTATTTCTAATAAATAATGCACTTTAGCTTTTATTTCCTCAATTTAGCTGGAAAAAACTAGGGTGAAATCACAAAGGCACTAAGATATGCTACAGGAACACCAGCAGCACTCAGTGTTTCTCTTAGAAGTTTGTTTCATAAAAAAGTACTTTTAATATTCATTTAGTATTCATTTAGTATTTTAATATTCATTTAGTACCATGACTGGGAAATGCAAGATGAACTGGGAACTGATACATTTATGGCAGGAGTATTTCTAGCAATCTATAAACAAATCACATTGTAGCAGGGAGGACTGTTGCTGGGAATGTCCAAATTTACAGGTATGAATGGTCTTCCTGGGTGCTGATTTTTATGAAACTTAGTATCTTAATATATGCCTTTGTCATGTTTGTTTGGTTACCAATGGATACAAGGGCTACAAGGAAGAACAGGCTGAAAGCATCACTGCACAAATCTCGTGTCTTAGGGCTTCTGTCTTTTTCACTCAGCTTGGTGAGCTCTAGAAGAGCACACCAAAAAGCACAGATGAAGTGAAAGGGAATTTTGCCCATGATGTCTACAGGGTTGTGATTTTGTGTCACATCCACAAAATTCCACTGCTTCAGTGGAAACCAGAACAGGTCATCAGTGTGTGAAGTTAATAAAAGCTCTCTGTGCATCTATAGCAAAGCTATCTGGCCTGTGAGAGATTTTCCTGGTGACCTTTGTCCAGTTCCTCCTGAGAATTGTCCAGGGAGAGGTGTCAGCACTCAAAAATCACACGTCAAAGCTAATGCTAATTAATAACCCTATTATCCTTCCCCAGAGAGGTCAAAGACTAATGAGCTGATCTGAATCACAGACATATTGGCAGCAAACAGTACAGGAAGCTCTTACCTATACTGAACTGTTGTCAGAGTCCATAAATTCTGTCAGAGTCTACATATCTTTTATAAATACTTTCAATTTATACTAAGTTTTAAAAAAAATTAAATTTATGTATTAAATTTAATCAATATTAAGTTTTAAATGTTAAAAACTTTGATCATTATTTGCTATAAAGGCACAAAGAGACAAGACAGAGTCCTCTGGAACTCTTGTATTCAGGGAACTGGGTAAGGTAGGCAGACTAACACTTCACCACAGAAATAGCTTTGTTTACTGCAACTTGTGATTTAGTAAGCAGGAGAAGCACCAGCTGAGGCAAGAAAGTGTGGGCAGCTGAAGAAAAATTGAGGAGGAGGATTAGAGGTAAAACATATTTCTTCTCTTTACATTTCCTTCAACTGATGATCACGTTTACCCAGTATTCCTGCAACAAGTGTGATCCTGGAGTAAACAGCCATGTCAGGGAAACTGAGCCTTTCCACTCTGGTCTGAATTCATTCTACAGGAAAGCAAAATGACAAAACTGCATCATTTTGCTCATCCTCAAAGACAAAACAGTATCACCCATGGAGCATCCTGAGACTGACTCAGGGGCCCTGGGAGCAGCTGTGCTGCTGAGCTCCCCACTGCAGGATCAGACCCCTCAGCCCTGCCAGATGTAGGTTTATATCCATGCTGCATATTACCTAGCCAACAATAAATTTAGATTTCTGCTATGCATGGCTTAGGACTTCACTAACATAGTGCACACACCAACCTTGTTCAAGTGGTGCTAATGCCAAAGTGCAAATTATGACATAAACAAACAGGAAATTACAGGTTTGATTTCCAAAACTGTTCAGTGCTGGTCTGTTTCCACTGAAGCCAATGTTGAACTTTCCATGGATTTCAAGATAGCCAAGCCTTAGAAAATATCCCTTTAATTTCACTTAAGTGAGAATCAACATTCATAGTAGTATCTGTATTTCTGCAGAGTTATTTGTCAGCTCTTCTTCAACAATGGCAAATATGAACAAAAAACCCAATACAAAACCATGGAAAAAATCACCCACAGGAAAATGAATGACTGGTTAGAAATTGACCTCAAAACTCACAATGGAGAGTCACATCTCATAACAAGTACATTTGCAGTCATTGTGCAAGTTAGGACCAAAAATTCAACAACTATTTTTTGAATACCAGGAAAACCAAAAAATTCAAGAAAGAAAGGGAGTAAGCAAGAGTATACAGAGAAGATGTACAGGCAGCTCAAACAAATTTTAGCTGCTTCAACTTTATCAACAAAGGAAATCATTTTTAGAAAGGAATTAAAGTTTGCATAAACCCCATAGTTGACAGATTTCCTCAAGGTATATGCAACTCTTGTATATACAACAAAAACCCTCTCACAATTTAGATACCAATCATCAAAACTATTATTTCCCAATTTACTGTTAGATATTTAGAATAAAAGAGAGCTAGAAATAAAAATGTCTTGACATTGCCATCTAATGTCAGCTAATAAATAATGTATGCTGACAGTATAGGCAAAAAAATGCATTGTGTAGGTAAGGGGAATTATCAAGGACACAGGTAAATCAATCTACAGGTACTGTGCTCACCATCAGCAACTTACATTCTCAAAGAAGCCAGCTGCTCATTTTTAGTTTTTTACAACAGTCAAACAACTTGATTATGTGGGGCACTTACCTGCTGCTTCCCAGTATGGATTGAAAGGGAATAATACTCAGAAAGTTTGCTTTGACAACAGGGCAGTCACAGAAACACAGAAACAGAAACACAGAAATGTGTCTCTGAAAAGTTGTAATTATTCACTTATTGAATTTGGGAGCCATCTGCCTTTTTTTCTTTGAAAATGTCAAACTTACAACATTTTCTACTTTTGACTGATTCTTCGTGAATTTTCTCTCTCAAATCTGATCTATAAAATTCTGGGACAAATAATTATAAATTCCTTGAAGGTAAAAGATAGTCATATATATGCTAATAATTTGAGTTAAGCTGTTTTGTTGGAACTTTATTTGGTACTAAATCATCAAATGATAACTTATGTCTTTAAAACTAATTATGGAAAAAACTCACTTGATCATTCTTGGTTCATCAAGTTCAGAGTGTTTAAAATTAGGAACAGTAAATACTTGAGTATAGCTACTCTCAAATACTTGCATTTTATATTGATGCTTACAATATGAATAATATATTTGTGCAATGTTCTAACTCATATTAAATGCAATAGTTACAAGACTGTATCAGTGTTAATGGGCTATATACTTAAAGGATCAATGATATGATTAATTACTAAGAAGAATCCATTTCTTTTAAATGCTAGACTTCCCACATGCTTTGAAAATAAGAAGCCCCAGTATGCACAGAAACTCTTCAGCCAGGGAGAACTCAATATTCTTATTTCAAATTACATTCTGCACTTGGCAGTGCACTCTGACTGACTTTCATGCAGGCAGTGCAAGCAGGTTAGATGGTTTCATTGCCCCAGGTGATGATCTGCTCACGGCTTTGTGTGTATACGTACATGAAGTTGACACAGCCCGTCCCTGCAGGTGGAGCAATCCAAACAAAACTGAGGTTCGTGGTTGGGAGATGGCTCACATGGGACGCAACCACGCTGCACATGAACTGGTTTCCAAACTGGTGGTCAGACATAATTCCTAGGAGAAAGACACAGAGGAAGGAAACAGTGACACGTGTTAATGGCTCATTGCGAGGTGCTAACAGACCGAGAAATGCATCTGCCATGTGTTTCATCATGGCAACACAGAATGAAAAAAACCCCAGGGGTATGCCATCAATTAATTAGAATTAATGCCAGTGAAAATACTGTAGTTGGCCTTTGCCTGAGCCAAGGCTGACTTTGCATTTACTGTAAGGCTCTGTGTATTTACTGCTAATGGGCCAATTGGCCTATAATTAGCCAACTTCATGAGGCCAATACCAGAGGAATTATTTGCATTTTTGAAGGAGGAGCTGGATCACAGCTACTGTAAATCAATATTTCATTACCTCATTTACACCCATTACAGATGTAAAAGAAAATAAT
>WEIU01017015.1:561739-639367 GCA_013389925.1 Aegithalos caudatus | reverse complement strand
AAAAAAAAAAATAGGGTCTATTTTAATAAGAAAAATGAAGCTCTTAGAGAAAGGTAGTATCTCTTACTAGACACCTATTTGGAAAAAAACAGATGAACTCTGGATTCATGAACTCTTCTGATCTGAAACAAAAGCAGCAACCTTCCACAGGTTTACCAGTACCCATTCCTTCAACTTTTTTAAAATTTCTTTTTCATACATGCCTGTAATACATGAATTAATGTAAATGTCATCTATTAATCCCTCCCTCTGGAATTCAGTGCAGTTCAACATTAGACAAAAGAACTGTATTTTTAACACAAAACAATATCTGACAGCAATCTTTCTCCCCCTGGAGCCCTTTTGTAGCTTCCTACAAAGCAGTGCAAACTTGGTTGTTTGACACCCTCTGGCTTAAAGGAAGACAATCTTACCAGAATGGATCACTACACCTTTACTCCTAGCACATGAAAGAGTAAATGAGGAAACTATTCTTTTAAGTGCAATTATCAGAAGAGAATGCCTTGTTCCAAGTTACTTCAAATATTGAATCTTCATTTCAGAAAATAGTGACATGGGCTGAAGCATTGCTAATAGGATCAAAAGAAGGAAATGGCACCACTGTGCTCAAAAAGGTCACTGTCAGCTATTTGATGATTGCATCTCGAAGTGTATAGTGGCTGGTATTTCCCAAATTTGCTTGTTGCAATTTAAACAACAACAGAGAAATAAAACCCATCTCTGACTCTCAGAATCCTTTATTACTGGGTTCCTGGTAATTCTCCTGTAATGTGAATGCAGCAGTTTCTTGTAAGCCCCCATAGATCCAGAGATGGAAGGAGATTGTAAGTGAGAGATTTACACCAAGGAGAGGGATGAATTCTTCCTAATGCAAACAGACTTGTCCACCTGGTGTCCCCAAGGGCTGGATACCAGCAGCACCTTTCATGGAGTGAGGGCTGTCTCACAGGTAAACCATTTCACATTTTATAGACAAAAAGCAATGTCTGAAATCCCAGTCAGGTACTGGTGAGGATGACAGACTATAGCTCAAGGTTATGGATGTTATTTGTCCTCAGGGCTATGAAATTCTAAACTAGCTTCAGTTTTCTGGGGGGAGAAATGAGCCACAGTGAATTTAAGTGATCCATCCCAGGAGTGACAGGAGGCAGCAGGTGATGGTAGTGATGCCTGCATCTTTTTCAAACAACCACAACCTCCTCATTCAGGGTTTTTCAGTTAGGTCCCCACAGAGAATCCATATGAGATTTTCTGTCATTTACACAGAAACAGCTCAAATCCCCAAATGATGCTGAAACTCATCATGTCAGGATAGTCACAGAGAAGGCTCAAGCTCCCCTGAATGGAGCCTCTTTTCTGGAGGTCAGTAGTAGGGAAATCTACAGAGATGCTATTTTACTGACTTCTTTATTGCAAGAGACTAGATACAGATGAGGTTTGGCCACTTCTTGCCATGCTGTACTTCTTTATTTGCCTTTCTTGGCTAATTGAGAGGGGTGGCAGTAACAACCTTAAGGAATCCTGCTTGACTGGTGCCCAGGCTCCCTGCCCTGCTCTCACTGCTGAAGTCCTGCAGCAGTGCTCTGCTGGGACAGGTGTGTCCAAAAATATGCCCAGAAAGGTCCCTCACAGAGCAAATGCTATTTAGACAACTGCTTTGCTTTGCCCAAGGTGTCAGGTGCCAACTCTGATTCTTTCCCAAAGCCTGTCCCTCTCTCTGTAGTCTCTACTAAAGCCAGTGAGTTCAGTGCTGTGGGCTGGGCTCTTGGGGCTGCTGCAGAGCCCCAGCTCTCACCTGTCATCATCCCTGGCTGTGCAGTGGGAAACAGAGCCTCACACTATCAGGGTAATTAAATAACTGGTGCTGCCAGGGAGAAGCAGGAACAGCCCTTCAGTTTGATGAAATCCCCCTTTCTCCAGAGCCAGCCAAATACAAGGGAGCATAAAGGCTGCCCTAACACATCCCCCAGCCAGGGGACAGGCAGAGCAGCTTGGGAAATGGGACTGCTTCCCTCCTTGGCAGCAACTCGTGAGTTAATGAATTCCCTAGTTTTCAGGCGGTATACTGCAAAAATGTATCTAATACATCAAACATATACAACATCTGTGGAGAATTTCTCTTTCTTTTGATTTACAGTTTAAAAAAAGAACAATTTTGCAGTTACTAGAATAAATTCTAAGCAAGCAAAAAACCCAAGTAATTCAATTTTTTTCAGAAAAAAAGTCAATGAATAGTATAGCAATCATTCCAAATCCCAATTTTATAATTTTATCACTATCTTTTTATATTTTTAATTAATAATTGATTGTTATAGTTTTACAATAAAAACAACCCTCCTCATCTATCTGCTGGACCTTTACTGAGGACATCAACTCCATTTAGGAGTTCAGAGCCTTCAGGACATTTAACATCAATTAAATACTGAAACTTTGGTGAGTGACAGCAATATTTTAAAAAAAATTTTTGATGCCTAAATTCCAATGTTTCCTATTGAAAAGGTGGACATAAAAATGGTAATGCAAAAAAAAAAGGAAAATTAAATTGATACTAAGAACTTGCTAAACTATGGACAAATAATGTTTTTTCACCCTTTTCCTTCCAGTCTTTTTGCAGTCCCTTGTTGTGGAAGGCAATTCCTCCCTTCTCCTCCAGCCCCTCTCCAAACTGGTAAGTTACTTTCCAGACTGCATGTTTGCCCCATAACAAAGGACAAAAATGAAACAACATTCTGCTACAAAAAATTGAAATGACTGTGAGACATGCCCGATTATGCAGCAGCTCTAAGAACAAAACTGGATCCTGTATGTGCCTCTGACAGCTTCAGAGTGGCTCAGGTCAATATTGTGTAACTCCCTCACACCCTGGTGACCAGTGCAACCACATATATTCAAGTCTAGTGTTTACAAAACAAATAATCTTTAGGTAAAATTTTAAGATCTCTCTGTATAAAACTCTATAAACACTTGAGCAAAAAATCAGGTGGTTCCATGTGACTTAATGAATACTGAAATGTTCAAAGATTTGTGAGAGGTACCCATCCACAGCTCTAAAATGTGCTGCATAAAATAAGCTGTTAGCATCTCTCTGAACTCCTTTTGCCTTGGTTTTTTACAGCGTGCACTCATCATAATGACATGTTTCAGACATCTGCACTTTCTAGATTCCCCATCCCCTAAAATTTCTGAGGCTTTAGGAGTCTCAGTATAATCAGTATAACCATTCAAATCCCAGACATGCTTTGTACCTGCCAACAGCACTGCTAGGAGAGGAACTAGGCATTCTCAGTCCCTCTCAAGAGGGAACTCAGCAGCTGTTTTTATTGTGTAAACTTTAAAAAATGTGCTTAGCTCTATTCAATAGCCTATCTATAGTCACTGTATCAAAGAAGGTAGATTTCAAGGAATAAAATTAATACAAGAAATGCAAGGATAGAGAAAAATATTGGAAGGGAAAGCTTAGGTAAAGTCAGATGACAAATGTATAACTTCAATCTTTAAATGTTTAAAATTATTTTATTGACAATAAGAACCACTAGTATGGCTGTAATGGTAATTACAGGTAATGCAGGGAAATATTTTTCTTCTTTTATCTGATGGCATACACAAAGGTGAGCAAGATGTGAAAATGGTGCTCCATAAATGCCCAAATTCAGGTGTTGATCCTGAACTCATTACTTTCACCTTGTTGTGTAGCTTCTCCAAAAGGGAGAACCATAGATTATAGCAGCAATTCTCCCATTTGGGTCCCCAGAAAACAAAAGATGATATTTTCTACTGATAGATCTTGGGAAGCATCTAATGGTACAGATACATGCAGAAAAGAGTCAGATCATTCTGTGCTCTGTAAGTCTGAGAAACATGGATCTGCAATAGGTCTGACTTTCACCCTATGTTATGTAACTACTTAATGTTCTATATTATAACTTGACATATCCTCCTTAGAAAACAGTTTTCTAAAAGGAAAACTTCATACAAGGAGCTAATCTGCATGTCAAGGTCTTTGGTAAACCCTTCATTAAAGCTAAGGCTCAACAGAATTTCCAGTGATGGAAATACCATCCATCTGGAAATGCCATTTCCAGATGGCAGGTAGCATACCATTTCCTATTTATTACATTAATTGAGTATGATATTAAATGAGAGAATGAATGTTAAATACAGGTGTAAAATGAATTAACACATTTTGGCTTTGCTGCTTCTAAACTGATTATCTGCTACGTGCTTCCATTTTCAAAGATATGTGTAAGTGACAGCAAAATGCCAAACATAAAATATTGATGAAAAAGCTCTGTGCAACAAAATAACTCTGGCATATTTGAGAAAGCAATAATTCCTGATTAGGAGATAATAATTTGAATCAGAAACAGACATTTTCAAAATGCATTTTGCATTATGTAAAAATAAAATACCAAGTCCTGGGAAGCATCTTTTCCTTTGGGAAACAGAGCTGGAGGCCTACATTCTCAACCCAGGCTCTGGCATCTCAAAGAGTGATCCACAAATCCACAAGGTAAGCACAGTTCTGTCTGGTGTTACAAAGGAGGGAGCGATGCAGAAGTGACTGTGCCTCAGAACACCTCCTGTGCTGAATCCCGTGCTGAAGTGGCCAAACCAGGGCTTGCTACTTGTTATCCCTATGCAGCACCAGGGACTTGTTCTGAGGGGGGAAAATAGGATGATGAAGTTTTTTCTTCCTAATGGAAAAATGCTGGTAGGCATTTTTTTATTATTATCAATTAATCACTTTGGCAGGGAGCTTATTGCCACAGTCTCTACTTTCCAGAAGCACATCCTCTCTCTGAAATGGAAGATCAGTTATACAGAGAGGTGTCCCCACTCTCCTGTCACATGGAACACCACTCAGATGCAGGAGAGCTGGGGCAAGTGACAACTTTGTGGCTGCTAACAAGGAGCCTGGTTCCTCAGTAAAATCCCTGTAGAACAGGTCTCCAGGACTGCTGCAGAGCCAAGGTCCTCCTGCAAGTTCAGGGGAAGCCATGTGCCTCTCCACCTTATTTGAGGTGCAGCAGAGGCTGCAGCACAGCTGGACTGGTGGCTGGCAAAATCTGAACTCACAGAAAGCCAAGTGGGGACCTTAGGGAACATTTTAGGATAAAATCTGAATGTACATAGACATAAAGTGCTATTTACAGCTGCTAAAGTTGCAGCTTTCAGACCACATTTTCAGAGATAGGAACCTCCCTTTGTCCTGTGTATCTTCAGATGTTTAAAGGACCTATTTGAGCCTTACCATGTAAACATGTATAAAAACAAAATATATCTTTTCACTGAATGCTGTAGAGAATGAAATAATCCCATAGTTTTAGTTATTGGAAAAATATTTGAGCAATATCCTTAAACAGTTATGGACCCCTTTCAGTAATGTAAATCTTAAAATTTTGGAACTATTGATGGGAAGGAAATCAAAATGCTTTCTGTTTCTGGTGGGTTTTGTCTTTTATTTAAAGTAAAAAATCCAAAACATGTTTAAGATCAATAATCCATGTTAAAAGGGTACACTGGGAGTAAAGAAATATCTGGTAACTATAATTTCTAAAGCATGAACACAAATGTACAGTTACGAGCTCATGCAGTTTCTACCCAAGCAAGTAGTCAGCTAAAGGTTTCTAAAATATAGATGTAAGTTCCTTTCAACTGGAGTAAAAGTGCAGAATATGGCCCTAAGTGAACTGCACCCACCCAGCTGAAATAGGCTGTTGCCAATTGATTTTGGGGGGGTGACTTTGTTCTGCTTCACAGGAAAAAACAGATCTCATTTGACAGAGTGTAACAGACTGCTAAAGCACTTGGTAGCCCTTGTGATCAATTAAGGGTCAGGCTGGTTTGATAAATTATTAAACAGTATGAAGAAAGAAAAGACCAGCAACTGACAGATACATCCTTCTACCCAGCAATATGTTACCTTTATCTTTCTCAAAGTCAGGTGTTTGTTTCTTTATTATTATTATTTCTACTGCTTCACTATTAAATAATAAATCTCTTTACTGTCTGCAGTGTTGGTGGGAAAATACCATCCACATGTTAATCAGACCACTAGAAGAGAAACAGATACATGTGTAACAACCTAATAAAGTCATACACTAAAATCCATAAGTCCTTCTGTGGTCAGGAGACAGCCAGAGCCTGCACACAGCAACCTGATTCTTCAGAGGGAACCACTGTGCTGAAGTGACTCACACGTGAGATAAGAAGCATGGGTTTATAACCTTTTTCCCCAGATGTGAAATTTAAATGCACTTTCTTTATAGCTATGAAAACTGTAACAATTTATTGCAAGTTCATATTTGAATTACATTCACAAATAGGAATTCAGGGATGAAACAGTTCGGTTTAGGGCTTTTAGGTGCTTACAAGAGAAGTGCTTTATCTCCACATTTGTGAATATTTACTGAAGCAAGACCTTCACTACAAACACAGGTTTGCAGGAATGAACCACTAACAGATTTTTTAAATTTGCTCTGAAAGAGAGGATATTTTTTGCTTAATCTCCCTTTTAATGTTCTTCTTTAAAGGGATTGTTAATCAAAACTTTTGAGCAGGCTTTTGTTAGAACCCACTTAGGGTTATAATTTCATCTCAGGGATTTATAAGTACCGGTCTCATTAAACCTAATAGGAGCTACACATATGGAAATTGTGGAGCATGGGGAAGAGAATATCCCCTTTCTACAGCATAATTCCCAGCACACTGAATGAGTCCCTTGTGTAATGTGTGATTTGGTTCCACGAGTCAGGGGAATGGGGTTGTGAGACCCTGGTCTGTAACGTGTTGGTGGTTTCAGGCCATTGTCAGAAGGGATGAGAAGACAATTTACTGCTGAAATCTAAGTGCTCCATAGAGAGCAACACGGCACTAAGTGCTCCAAGGAAAATCAGTTTAGTAACAGTAAACAGCGACCAGCAGTAATATAGATAGAAAATGTTAATAAGTTACTGTGTTGCTGAAATACAGAAGAAGAAAAAGATCTATTTCCAAAAACTTTAGCCAAAATCTATTTTAAATGTTTTCTTAATACTCCCAGAATGTTTTTTAGTAGCAATTTATATATATTTCTTTATAGACCTGTTAGGCCGATACCTTCATTCTGTACTTTTCACAGTTTCTGTTTTAGCACTGAATTCCAGTTTATTCTGTTTAAGGAAAGCAACTGTCCCTGGTGTGCATCCATTTCTTTTTTTTTAATTGTTACTGTATTTGACTGATGCCTCATCCATATAAACAGCTGTCATACAACTTCCAAAAAATACTACATTGTTCTGAATCCTTCCACTTTGCAAACATAAATCTTTGTCTCATGAGCCAAACATCAGACACTCTGTTTGATAGGGCTTATACCAGTGACAAATGTGACAAAGGGACACCCTGTTATCACACCAGACATCTGCTCCCACCAGACTCATTGTCAGAGCCAGCAGTAACCACATCCTGCTCCTCAGTGAGAATTCACCAAAGCAGCACTGGAGCCCCTGGAATTGCCCAGAATTTGCTTTAGTAGAGGTGAAACTGGGAACCAGCAGCCATAAGTGACAACCCCATCCTGATCCGCTCACTTAAACAGAGCTGTGAACCAACCAAACCTCCCTGCTGACCAGAGCAAGGAACGTCAAATGAAACACTGCTGTGCAATACCTAGAAAATCACTACACAGCTCAGTAAAAATGTAACTGCCCAACACTCATCTATAAACACACACATCTTGATTGGATCTATAAAGCATCTTTAAAGCACTTTTTTTTTTTTTTTTTTAAAAATAAGCCAGTCTTCACCCCAGGCTCAGCTGAGCTGGTTTGAGTGGTTTGCAGTGACAACATCCCTTCTTGTCTATGTGGTTGCTGGTAACACCTCCTGGTATCCTGTTTGCTCTTCTATAGCCTAGCATGACTAATTAGAATAATGGCTTTACCTACAAAAGCCTAAGTCTCCCTTTAATTTATTTCAAATGAACTTAATGGTTTCTGGCAGCAGACTGCCTTGTAAAGCATTTCCTCTGTTTTGATCCTTTGCCCGCAGCCGTGTTTTGCATTTGCCCACATTGCCATCACTGCCTCAGTCACTTCAGGACCCACTCAGCACCTCCTATCTTGGTTGCACTTGCACTGTCCCTAATTAGTCCTTATATCTCTGTTATCAGCAGTACTGGTGAACTCTAATGCTTTAAAATTGATAGTTTCCTCCAAGGCAAATTAAGTCAGTCAAACCAATCAATAACAGTAACTACATAATGAAACCAGAGGGACTTCCATATAAATCTTTCCAGATGGAGTATTTATCATTTGCAGACATCTCTTCCTGTTTTGGAGTGAGGTTGTTATGGAAGTGATCCTGTTTTATCCCCCAATTCCTTATCTCAGATGATCTGAAAGTAAAATTGAAACCATGTTGTGTTGTCTGGGTTAGCTGGGATACAGTTCGTTTTCTTCCTAGCGCTGTGTTTGGGATTTAGCATGAGAATAATGTTGACACTGATTTTTTAGTTGTTTCTCAGTAGTCCTGACCCCTAAGTCAAGGATTTTTCAGTCTCTCATGCTCTGGCAGGGAGCAGGTGCACAAGAAACCAGGAGGAGCATGGCCAGGACAGCTGACCTGAACTGGACAAAGGGATATTCCATACCACAGGATGTCATGTCCAGTCTATAATCCAGGGGGACTTGGCCAGAAGTTGCCAATTTCTTACCTTTTTCTGATTCCCTTCCCCATTCCATGGATTGGGGAGGGAGTTGGAAAGTGAGAGAGTGGGTCACTGTAGTTGGAGTCTGGGGTAAAACTACAATGTGTACAGAAACCATGGTTTGTCCCTCACCAGCATCAACTGCAACATCTCCACAGAGCTGGAAACAAGGGGCACTTTCCATATTCAGAGGAGCAGTCCTGGAGGCACTTCAGGTCTCATGATCCCCCTTCCTACAGCTGGGCTTACAGCATCCTCAGCAATACCTACATCAGGGTGACACATGTAAGCATCCTACAGCCCCAGGTGCCCTTGTTGGGACACTGAAGTGACCAATGGCACAGCCAGTCCCACAGTCTCTGAGAGACTTTTGGGACAGCTGAGCCTCACAAAAGCCTGTCTGCTCTGGAAAGATGGCACTCAGGCAGGACAAATGTTTCTGTGAGGGAAAAGCCAGCTGAGATAATGAAAGGTTTTGTCTTCATACATTTATATGTGGCCATTCACTAACACGTGTGCCATTTGTATTCACAGCATCCGTAACACTGTGATCAAGAGCCAAGGTGTTTGCCTTTTTTTCAGCAGCTGACACCAGTGACACAGTAGTGCTGGTTTGCTACAAATTCCTCAGAATTCATAAATATAAGAACTAGAACCATAAAGTTGCATAATGGGCACCATGGCCATTCTCAGCATCTGCAAAGGGGGGAAGAGAGCAGAGGAATCGCTGACCAAGTTGGTGGGAGAGGTAAGGGAGAAGTGGGGCTGGAAAAATGGTATTATGGATTGAATGGAGGCATTTCAATTAAAACTGTCAATCTCCAGAAGTTCTTTTTTTGAAAATATGTTGAAATTCAATGCTGCTGGCTGAAATCCACCAGTATCTCTGTCCAGATCAAACTAGTGGTGGAAAGAAGCACAGTCCTGTACACCACCTGTATGCTCCACGGATATTCTGATGTCTCAGGAAAAAAACTGACAAATTTTCCTCCTCTGAGGCCACAAATCTATTACATTGATAGTTTTTATAGAATTGATAGCTTTTAGAAGGCACTAGGTCTGGACTAAAGCATTCCTGTGAGGGCGAGTGTGTGCTCTGTGTGCGGTGTAGCAGCAGCAGGATGTGGGAGCCCAGAGGGACAACCAACCTGGCTGGAACCTCATCCCTCACCAGCACCTGACAGACCCCCAACAGGGAGAACTCAGTCAGTCTCACCTCACTGTCATCAGAAAAATAGAGGCAGAAGTTTGGATACTCAGGTGCTCAGGAAAGCTGAAGCATGAAAATCAAACTGTTTCCCTGATACACATTGCTCATGCTTTCTTTCATCACCAAAACAGAAATTTCAACTGTGATTTGCAGACTTTTGTGGTATTTTTGGAAAAAAAAAAAAAAAAAAGTAAAAAGAAAAATTCTTTTTCTACAAACACACAAAAAGTTGTTTTAATTCTCTATGCATCTTTAGCATCTATTTTTACAATTTGCCAGACAAAACAGCAAGCCTGGCAGTTGTTCCTTTTCTCTTGTAAAATGTGCAGTAATTTACTTTGCCTCCTAGTTTATCTTAAATAGTGCAATGATCCAATTCTTTGCAGTTTCATAATGCCTCTCCCCCTCTGGTCAGCAATGGACCACAATGTTGAGAGTATTACAAAGAGAAGGGCAGCATAGTCAGCCGGCTGAATTTCTGCCTACTGAAGGCAGAATGGCACCCATAGGAAGAAAACTGAAAAAATGTATTGCAAACTAACAAACATGAAGAGCAGCAGAAATTTTCAGGTAACAAAACCTAAATACAAAGTTTTACACACCAAAAGAAGCAAAAATAATTACAGCCAACAGGCTCAGAAGGAGAGTAAATGACTTTACTAATTCATTCTAACATTACTGCTTTTACTCTAGTGACAAAAATCACCCATAAAAAAAAAACTGATACATTTTCCCCTGCCATATGGTATATATTAAGACACACATACCATAAACAGAAAATTGTAACACTGTGGTTTTGTTTCTATCTGACAACACCTACAGTCAGTCAAGAGTCACAAGAATGCAAAGAAAGAAATGCTGCATTTCATTCCTTTGTCTGAAACTTACTTCTAGACAAAACATCAGCAATCCTCAACATGAAAAAGCACTTCCAGATCCGATAGAAGAAAGGCAAATAAAAGCAAGCTACCAAGAACAGTAACCCCCTTATAATCTATCAGTCAACGTTAACAGAAACTCCTGGGAAAAAAGATTGCAGTTATTGAAGTCTGTGTCCTCAGAAGAGCACTTCATGACTAAATGGCAAGTGCTGATCTCCTGCAGTCATTTAATGTTCAATATAGGATCTTAAAATTGAGTCCTGGGGGTGCTGCCATGAAGCTGGTGTTGGGTTGTCCCAGAGGCAGGGCTGTGTCCCCCAGAATGGAACACACCTGGTGGAGCTGCAGCCCCTGCTGTGCTTGGTGTTCTATGCTCTTACAGAAAACAAAACTAAAACAGAATACAACATTCACGTCTGAAGCCTGATCAAGCTTCATGTGATAGCAGCTAATACAACAATGTGCACAAAAATTAAGTGTGCTACAGAAATTGCGTGCAGGGGCCTTCTGTTAATGACTTCCAAATCAACTCATGGTTTTGTGAAAAGAAGAAAGCTTTATCCAGACCTATGGAAATATGAAGACATCACCAAACTAAAGATCACGTGTAAGGAGGTCTGGGCTTGCATTTTAGAATTTGGGATGGAAATGGAAAAAATACTTGGACTCCAGATGTGGGGTGTGAGTGTGAGCAGAGCATCCCAGATGCTCTTACTGTATCAGCTAGATGCTTGAATTTAATCTTAAACCTTGTTTTCTTCAGTTCCATGAATGAACACGTAGCTGAAAGCTTGCTTCTCACAGCTGATGCCCCCCACTGTGGCTATAGTAGGATAAATGTTCTGAGATTCTACTGTGGATTTAAAAAGGGTTTTAAAAATATGCTAAGTCAAAGTAACACCCAAGGGACTTACATTAGAGAGCTGCAGTCCCATTAATGTATAAAGAGAAGGCTAAAAAATGTAAAGATAAAACATGGCTCCGCTTTTTGACGTGCTAATCTGCCCTTAACAAGAAAAATACCTTGAAAAGCTGCAGCTCTACAGGGAAGTTCTCCCCTTCATTATTGTTTTGCAATGAAAAAAGTGTGTTTCACTCAGGGAGAAATTTAACTTTACATCTCAAGGTCTCAAGTACACTTTTTCTTGCTCAAGGCAGATTAGCAATTTGGAAAATGAGAAGCTTTCCTAATTTACAGTAATCTCAGCCCTGCCACGCATGTTAATTGAGGTGTTTTCTTCTGAGACTTCCAGATACTCTGCAATTGTAACTTTACTGTTGCACACTCTAACCTAACCTCTCACAAAAATCAGTCCTTCCCCACAGGTCCTCTAACCAGGCACTGATTTTCCTGGAAGGAAATCCTTTGATCATAGTGATTTATGAATGGAGATAGTGCTTCTGGATCCTGTTGCTCATTGTTGAAATAATATATAAAAGGTTATTTCTGGTAAATAAATGCCTACCAAATCTGCATAGTCTAGGGAGTTTTCTAACTGATTTACAACTGTGGATCAAATATGCCAAATAATTTGATCTGGAAGAATGTGGCATCCTAAAGCTGACTAACAGAGCATTATTTAGTGCAGTGTCTAAATCATCATTGAGGAAGGATATTGTATTGCTTAAACTGCTTCTTGGGTAGATTGAAGCCTTGTCATACAAGTGAATCCAAAGGGTGACAGAGCTATTCCAGAGGGAGGCTGAAGACAGCACCATGGTGACCAGCTGGGGAAGAAGCTCCATGTCTACAAGTTCACAAAGACATGGAGGAGTAGGCAGTGCCTGTGTCCTGCTTCCCCAAAAATATTCATAGTAGAACATTTGTGATTGCAAATTGTGGCTGTAATGAATTTATGTGCTTCACACTTCTAACACTGCCTGGTCTTTATTTTGCAATTTATCTCAACAAACTACCATACTTCACTTTGAAATAACTTCCATTACTAGTTTTCCAATTATTTTTCATTTAAATGTTTTGAAATATGAGCACTGTACAACTGGAGCTGCAGGTTGTCCTGACAATATTTCAAAAGCTCCAGGGCTGTCAATACTGTGTATATGGGTGTACTATTTTTCTGGGGTGATACATACAGTTTTATTATTCCTTACACAGGTCTATGCAGTGTAGTAGAAAGTACAGATATCTCTTTGGAAATTACATCTAAGCTTCAAATAGATAGCCATAGAGACATAGTGATGATGGAAAGAACAAAAGCATGCAATATGATCTTCTGGCTTTTGAATGTTCTTTTTCCCTTGTTCATTCTTAAAGTATGCATTTAAGAGATTCTTTAAAATAGCAAACTAAGGAAATAAAGCATTTTATCACACACAAATACTCAGACCCTCACAACACATGATATAAGCAAAGATCTGTCCAACCCATATCAACAACTTTTACCACTTGAACTAGCTATCTTAAGATGGTTAAGTTTGGTTATGCTGAAATCACTTTTCTGAATAATTAGACTCCTGTGAGCAGCTCCAAATTAGCCTTCAGCTAATTTCAGTTTATGTCAGCTTCTGATAAGAATATATAAAATTGCAAAACTTATATTAAAAACTGAATAAACACTTGAGCCCCTGGTAACTCCCACAGGAAGGGTCCAGAGCACTTGAACTTTAGATGCATAATGAGGCAACCCTCACATTGCAAATGATTACAGTCCTTTTATAAACAACATGGAGAGATGAGTGCTTGTTATGGGCTCCACAGAAAGCTAGCTATAACTTAACATCCCATTCAGTTTTTAAGAATTCCTTAATAATAAGGATTACAGAGAGCAAAAACTTAATATATGCAACAAAAAGATTGTGATCCCCATGGTCAGCCCTACAATACAACTATTTCCAGGAATATGAAGGAAAGAAATATTTTTTTTGCTAGCAGGCATCTTTTATTGTACTATCAAAAAAAAAGGACTCTTGGTAGAGATAACAGCCTGTGAGCTGAATCAGATTCCCAATATTCACTGCAGATGTGGCATTCAGAATTTTTAAATCTTTTTGTGACTATTTCTACTCACTCTGTAAATGGCAATTTTCAAAGACGTAACATGTGGATTACTTCAGGAGAAACATGCCATTAGGGATAGCTACCTCAGTAAATTTAATTTACTTTCAGTGTGAGAAAAAAGTAAGATTTACTAAAAAATTGGTCAAAGAAGAACAATAACAAAAAGGCTGAATTGAAGAGAGTCCATGATAGATCTCTGAATAGTACTGGGTAAGGCAGGTTGGTTTTGGTGCTCTCTGGTGTGCTTTGAAATTGTGAAGGTAACAAAAGATGTTATATTAGTACAGAAAATTTGAAAATAACCTTCAAGACAAATCTTTGCTGCTGAAGGGGATCGTTTTAATGTGATGTTTTATTAATAAAAAATGTATGTATGGCTATATTCAAAGCTGAGCCTGAAATGTCTCGGAGCATTTGGACAAGAAAGTAATAGCTAAATGACTACATCTGTACAGGTATGGTTGTAGATATAAGTGTGCTCCACATCAGTATAGGTCTTACAGGAAAAATGAATCAGCCTGTACAGTATCAGATATCTTTATCCTGTTAGAATTGTATCTCTGCTAGAGAATATACCAGTTTGATCACAGCTTCCTTCCTGGAGCTCCTGTTGTTCCATCAGTACTTATTTTTTGTGCATAAAATACATCTTAAAATCCACTATATCATAGAAAATCTTATTTTAGAGCTTTTGAGACTTCTGTCTGGAGGATATTTCCTGAAGGAAAGCCTTTCTTTGGTCAGATGGTCTAAGCAGGAATAGCAGTACTTTTGCTTTGAGGCTTATGCTTTTCCCATGGAGCTTTACTGAGCTCTAATGTGTGTGGTCATGCAGTTCTTCCTTGTAACTACTCAAAGCAAGAACATCCTATTCTTCACTCCTTTCTGAAGGGCCACCAGTGGAATTGTGTTACATTCAATTAAAAAATGCAGCTATGCCACATATTGCAGTACATTCCAGGAGTGTTGACTGTGAATTGAAGGCTGACTTACAAACTTTTTTTGTGCTTTGTAAAAACTCAAACCAAACTCAACATCTGAGTTCTTGGGTTAATTTCCCACACTTTGATTTAAACAGCTTCATTTGAACATGTAATTACTCTGGTCTTGTGTTTACTTCTCCCTCACTCCCATTGCTCCAGCAAACATCTTCCCCTCAACCTCTCCACCATTCTTTCTACTCTGCTTCCACACCACAGAGCTCCGATATCCCTGTTTGGATTTTCTCTGCAGCCCATCCCTTCCATGTCTTTCCTCATGTAGCTCTCAAATGACAGTTCATATGACAGGAGTGCAGAATAGAGCTGTCTTCACCTTCCTTTTTCAGAAGAAGTGGAACTAAGTAAATATCAAACAGCTAATTCCAAGGTAAACCACCAGAGTTCACAAAATCCAGCATATATTGGTCAGATTTTTTTCTGTCATCAGTTTTCTCAGAATGATATGCTCGCAAAATCCAAGACCATCTGTACAAACCTTTCAAATCCTCAGGTGACTTCTGGAAATAAGATGACCCACAAAGAATGAAAAATGTAATTTCATTACAATGTGCTGTCATCAAAAGACCACCTTTCCCTATGCTGTTCAGCCATTTGGCTGAAATCCACAGAATTCCAGTTTGGCTAATGACAATTGTTGATTCTCTTTGTGCCATCCCCATTATTTGAAGGGCTTGTTGTTTTCAGTGTCATCTAAACAAAACTGGCCTATGTTGTAATTAAACTTTGATCAACTTTTTAATGGGATCTCAGAGGAAAACAGTATTTGACTAACATGTATTACCCTGCATGTATTAATCAAGTGAATTCTTCTTTAACTGATGGATTTTCACATAATGACTACTATTCTCCATTGTTAATTAGCAGAGCACAAAAATAATAGAATCTGTTTTCACTGAAATAATACTTTTGTATCCAGAATATTCTGAAACTTTTATTTTAATTTTCAACTTTGATCCATTTAGTTTCAGAAAACCACATTAGTCTTTCATGATGCAATTTAATTAAAAATACAATATCCCTATATTCAAAAGTGGTCCCAAACAATAACAAAACATACACTTATGGCATTAAGCACTTGAATCACTTGGGTCAGCTGTCCTTATAAATCATTACTAAATAGCCCTTTCATGAGTATTGTCATGAAATGTTAGTCAGCATTTTCATCAGAAATATGGAAGATTTGAAATCATCAACTGTGACACTTCTTAATAATTTGAACATTGGCCAGTGGGAACAAATTTTGAGTCAGGTTAGTCACATGGAACATGGTAAAGAGAGTATTTGGTAAACTGAGCCAACCTCAAAANCCCCCCCCCCCCCCCCCAAGTCCTGTAGGAACAAAGAATGTTGCAAGAGCAAGGACCTGCAGGAAGAAGAGACTTCAGCTAAAGCCACACCTGGTGCCAGTGCCTTGTTCTTCTCTAGCAGGTGCTCCAGCCACACAGCCTAAGTGGCAGAAGGCAAAGTCAGGAATTGGCAGAACAAAGAATCAACTGCTTAGGAGAAAGTCAAGTTAGAGATCCTCTAGGGAACCTGAAAGTGCTCAGGTCTTTGGGACCTGGTGAAATGCATCCAGGGGTCCTAAGGAAACTGGAGGATGAAGTCGCTCATGGAGTTCAACACATCAAGTGCAAGGTCCTGCCCCAGGACTTGATCTTGGAAAAATTCACAAACACAGGCTGGGCAGAGAGTGGATTGAGAGCAGCCCTGAGGAGGAAGACTTGGGGGTGCTGCTGGATGAGAGCTTGGCTAAACATGACCCAGCAATCTGCCCCTGCAGCCCAGAAAGCCAAACATATCCTGGGCTGCATCGAAAGAAATGTGGGCAGCACATCAAGGGAGGGGATTCTGCCCCTCTGCTCCACTCTGGTGAGACCCCACCTTCCGTGCTGCATCCAGACCTGGGGCTCACAACAAAAGACCTGCTGGAGTGAGTCCAGAGAGTGCCACAAAAATGATTAATTAGAGGCATGAAACACAATTGGGATTATTCAGCCTGGAGAAGAGGTTCCAGGGAAACCTTATAGTGGCCTTCCAAAACCCTACAGGGGCCTACAGAGACATGGAGAGGAATTTTTTCACAAGGACATGCAGTGATAGGACAAGGGGGGATGGCATCCAACAGAAAGAGAGTAGGTTTTGATTAGATATTAGGAAGGAATTTTTTGCAGGGAGGGTGGTGAGGAACTAAGGTTGTCCAGAGAAGCTGTGGCTTCCCCATCCCTCAAAGTGTTCATGGATGGGCTTTGAACAACCTTGTCTAGTGGAAGGTGTCCCTGCCCATGGCAGGGGTTTGGAACCAGCTGATCTTTAAGGTTGCTTCCAATCCAAACCATTCAATGAGTCTATGAACTGAGGCTACAAGGACACATATTGCTGGGGTTCACATTTTTAGAAGGAAGCTGAAGATTGCCAAATTCAGGGGGGAAAGCTAATCTGCCTTATACCTTCTGCTTAGATATAAAAATTATTCCTTACACCAAAAACTCAGTGTTCAATATCTATAGGTTCTAAATTATTTCTCAAAATTTAAAAGTTATTTGATTTCAGTAAATAAGTTAATGTAATGTAAAGAAAGTATCCCCTAGTAAAGGACTTTTAGATACACTGCTAAAGACACAGCAAGAAACAGCTCCTGGAAGCTCAAAGGCGAAACATTAAAATTAGAAATTAGGCACATTTTTAAACAGAGCATGATTAATGACTGGGAAAAGAAGTACACAAAGTGGATTCTTTACTTCTTGTAAAACATGTAAGGTCATGCACTTTAGATAATTACAAGAATACTTTCAGCTATAAGCTAGAAATTACTGAGGAGGAGAAAGCTCAGTTCACATTAGTCAATCACTGTTTGACAATAAGCTACCAGTGTGAAAAAAGACAAACACTGCCCTAGAATTCATCAGCTCAATTATTTCTAGTAACGATGGGGGAAGTATTAGTATGGTGCTGGTAAAGTACTGCTAAGACATCACTTCAATTATTGTGTGTAATTATGAACGCTTGTGTTCAAAAAAGATTAACTTAGGCTGGAGCAGCTGCAGAGAAGGACTACTAGGATGATGAGAAGAATGTAAAATATGTCACAAAAAGAGACAGAAAGGGCTGTTTAGAGAGAGGATGACTGCTATCACTAAATATCACAGGGTTGTAAAGGAGCTGTTTAAGCCAAAAGACAACCGTGGTATAAGAACAAAGGGTTGAAACTGGACTTGAATAAATTTACTCTAATTTAGATCCTTTTTAATCACTAGGCAAATGAAGCATTGAAACAATCTTGCAATAGGAATTTAGAAGATAAACAACTGTAACCAGCTTTAAGATGGAGCTTAAATCCACACATATTCAAGCTACAGCCTCATTGTCACAGCTCCTGCAGCACCAGGGATCAGAACCAAACTGAAAGGATCCCTCCTGGGGATGCTTCCCTGGCACCACAGGGATCGTGTGCCAAAATGGCCAAACCACCCCAAACTTCAGGGCTTGCTGAAACCACCATCGTGCTTAAATTGTGACCAAGCCCTGAGGTTGTCTTTAAAACTTGCCATCTCTTAAAAAAATAGAAAATTATATCTACATACAAGCAGCCCTGTTTCCAGGTTTATCTCTTAATGTCAGAAATCTACTTTTAAAAATGAATCACTCATTTAATTTTTCCAAAGCAAAGCTCAAATTACACTGAAAATCCCACGGTTAAGCAGACTTGTACCAAGATTCATATACATAAAGGCAGCATTTAGATCATATTGCCAAAAATAAGAATTACCTGGATATAGAAAGAATATTCACTGTTTCTCTTGTACTTTATGTGAGTAGGAAGCATGGCTTCAGCCACAAAGTCAGGTTAGCATTGACTAAAGTGGTTCAACTTAATGTTGTCTGCCTTGTTCAAATAACTCCTGCTGAAAGTACCTTTCTTGATGCATGTGGAGTGATGAAGCAGTGCTTTAATTGCAATCTAGCTGTGGTATGGCCATGCTTTGTTTTCCAAACTCCTTCTGTTTATCATAGAAGGTCATTTCATTATACTGGTTTCCTGAAACCCTTCAGTTCCTTCATTTTCATTATTTGTCTTCAGGGCACAAAAATACAAAATCTTCTTATGAAGACTTTAAGCTATTTTCCCTTGTATTAGAATAATTTTTAAACTACTTATATCTTCCTACTACTTCTTGGATGCCTGCTCTAATTAGATTGACAGCTTCTCACTTTGTTATTCTGAAAGCTGTAGGATTGCATTAAAAAAAAAAATCAAACAAAGAAACAAACTGCAAAGGAGATGGATGGGGATTTAAAGTGCAAGTTCCCTCATGTTTACAATTATTACCAACTTTAATGAATTCAGTTTTAATTTAATAGCAATACCATAATTCAATATACTTATAATAATAATTATTACTCACATGAGAAAGGTTTCTTGTTCATGTGGTTAATGTATCCCACAAAACCACATCTGTGATTATTTCCACTGAAAATACCCACTTGACTATATCTCATTTTTAACCACTCCAGAGTTCATTTTTTTTCCTCTGTTGCAAATACAAGATGTTTTGGGGAAGGGGGGCATTTGTGACAAATAAAGTAGTAGGAATATAATAAATTTTCTTTAACTAGTAAAACAGGGAGGATTTTTTTTTTCAATTAAAAAAGACAATGAAAATAAACACAAAACAGGATCTTATTTTTATTAGATTATGATCCATGAAAGTGAGCACTACTTCAATGAGTTGTAAATGTGTTTTCATATTTGGGTGGGATTTTGAAAATTATTGGCATTCCTTTTGAATATATTTATATTTCATTTATAATAAAAGGCCTAGTATAAGCAGAGGAGACTCAAAAACAAAAGTATGCCACAAGATTACAATTGGTAGTGCTGAAGAACCAAGACCCTCTCATAACTGGTCAACAGATGCCTCTGTTGGAAATTGCAAATGAATTCAGTTCAAAATTAAATGCTTTCTGAGTCACTCCCTGGAGACTGGAATTCAGCCTTTAAATACACGTGAGAAACCATCAAATAAAACAATGCATGAAAAGCCACTTGTCCTGGCGAGACTCTTCTATACCAGCTTTTTAGAAAGTACTTCAGAGGGCTTGCAACAGCACAAATTCCACAGCCAGCATAAACCCAGATTCTGTTAACAGTAACCTTTCCTTCTTTTTCTCACCCTGTGCCAATAGGGTGACATTAAATACAATTTCACTCAAATAAATTCACTTTTTAAATAAAAAAGTTGTTCCGTGTAATTTCAAAGCTATGTTTAAAGGATACTGTAGCTGCACTGCACTTTAGCTATTCCCAGAGCTGAACTATAAGCTGTTTGTTACCAAAGGCAGACAATACCCGGAGTCTCTGAAGGAGAGAAGGCAGGGTGGGACTCGGCCCCAGGCACAGACAATGCAGACGTGCCTGGGCATGAGTCAGGGGTCTTGGCTCCTCACAGACACTGGGGGTCAGTCAGCCCATGGCATGGGACATGTGTCCACCTTTGGACTTTAATCTCCATGTGTCACCAGCCAAAGAAAACTAACCAGTTGCAGTCTGACCTTACCTCATCTGTGGGGAAGGGGCAGGAAGGGCTCTTATTCAAACTTTTATTAGCATTTTACTTAAAGGGAAAGCACCATTGTCCATTCCTTTTGACCAATTTGTAAATTTATGCTTTGGATATTAACTAAAGTAATTAATCCGCCTCCAGTATCAGTACAGGCTGGGGGATGAACAGATGGAGAGCAGCCCTGCCAAGAAGCCCTTGGGGGCACTGAAGGGAGGAAAGCTGGACATGACCAGCAATGTGCACTCACAGCCCAAAATGGCAACCATGCCCTGGGCTGCCCCCCCAGCAGTGTGGGCAGCAGGGCAAGGGAGGGGATTCTGTCCCTTTGCTCTGCTGAGACCCCACCTGCAGTGCTGCATCCAGCCCTGGGGTCCCAGCACAGGAAGGACAGGGACCTGCTGGAGCAAGTCCCAAGGAGGGACACAAATAATGATCAGAGACTTGGAGCACTTCTCCTGTGAAGTTATTCTGAGAGAATTGGTGCTTTTCAGCCTGGAGAAGAGAAGGCTCCAGAGAGTTCTTATGGAGGCCTTCCAATACCTGAAGTGAGCCTACAAAATGGAGAGAAAATCTTTACAAGAGCATGTAGTGACAAGACAAAGGTGAATGGCTTCAAGCTTAAAGTAGGTTTAGTTTAGACATTAAGAAGAAATTCTTTGCTGTAAGAGTGGTGAGACACTGGAACAGGTTTCAACCTCTGGAAATGTCCATGGCCAGGCTGGATGGGGATTTGAGCAATCAGGTCTAGTGGAAGGTGTCCCTGCCCATGGCAGGAGCAGTTGTATCTTTAGGGTCCATTCCAAACCAGGCCATCCTACAATGGCTCTATGATCAGAGATTTACCAGATGGAAGCCCTCTGGTTTGGGCCAGAGATACCATGCCACTGACTTCTTTGTATTAAACTTTTATATTTATATTAACTTTTATTATTCTCATAACATACTTGAAGTAGACAGCTTTTTTTCTCATGGACTACTGCAGATTTTTAACAAACTTTATATACCTCTTATGATGAGATCTTAGAACTTAAAAGCTATATTTGTAGGGAACATCCTAATCAATTAAATTAAAAATGCTTCATATGCTATTAAATCAAATCCAATGTAGTGAAATGTGAGCCTGATTTTCTGATACTGTAAAGGTTTCAGCTTGCCAGATTGCTGATTTCTCTGGCCTGAGAAAAATCCGTTTACCAAGGACAGTTTTCTGTATATAGTAATATTATTTCCATAATATCTCAACTCTCATGGTCACTGCTCTTCCAGGTGTTGTTTCTGTTATTTAGCCAATGAACAAAGGTGTTGTTTTTACTAACCAACTACATGGTTCTTCAGTGCAGCATGTTATAAAAGGGCTGCACAAAATGAGAAATAAAGCCTTCTGAAAGCCTTCTGATCTTTGTAACTACCGGAGTCAAAGTTCATAATTTTCGTGTCCCTCCATGACAAATGGTGACAGTGAAATATTCTAGTTTACAAAGACCCTCAGTCTCCAAAAGCCAATCTGTCCCACACCTAAGAATTCCTTGAATCTTGAGGTTTTCTTTTTGGTGGGTTTTTTGTTGTTGTTGTTGTTTTTTTGGTTTTTGGTTGGTTTTTTTTTGGTTTTTGGGGTTTTTTTGTGTAAAGTGCTCACCACAACACCCTGCCACAAATGAGCATGACAGATGTCTTTCAAAACTCCTCTGGATGAACTGCAGCGAGCATCATAAAATTGCATCTCCAGAGGTACTTTGCATTTCAATCAGTCCTTGGAAAACAGGGCACCTGAAAGCATGGTTGTGTGTGAATGCCTGAGCCAGACAGCCAAGCTCCCCAAGCTATACACAGCAAAAATTAAGTCCCTAATGGAAGGATGCTCAGAAACAGGCTGAAGAGATCCAACTAGGAGCAAAGCACAGAAGAAAAGCCTAAAATTTCCTGGTTTTAAAAACAAAACAAAAAAATCAGCAACTAAATTCCTCATAAATGTTTCTAGGATAGAGAATGTTACTGAATTTTACATATCCTGCTCAGCATTTTTAAGTGGAGAACAAATAAACATTTATTTGTCCCATGTTAAGCAAAAGTCCTTTAGATCATGACATATATCTGATGATTTCTTCAGAGAAAATCTGAATTCCATGCTAAATCTTTACCCGAACTTTCATCAGAATCTAGCAGACATCTCTTTGATAGTCTCAGGGAAAATTTCAGCCAAAGCACAATTCCAGTTTATTTGTCTAATTTTTGGCAGATTATGACTGAGGGTTTTTTAAAGAGTTCATTACATCTTTGCCCTCCTGAAGCAAAGATTATCACAAAGCTGCCTGTTTGAGTGAATTATAACTACTGGGTGGTCACTGCTCCCAGCAATATTAGTTATGACATGTTCAGTGATAAATTTAAATCAGTAGATAACAAGGAGAAATCTCTACCAAGACCTTCATCATGGAATCTAAAAATAGCAAAATTACAGTTACAGGAAGAAAATGATAAGCTTAATGTGTGCTTGTGCTGAGCAAGCAGATGGTGTATTTCAGGAAATTCACTATGCATATCAAAATTAAAAATTGAAACTTAATCCTTCTAAAAATTAAAACTTCCAGGATGAAACAGTTCTTAAAGATTTCCTTTAAATCTTGATTTTGTTAATTTTCATATTCTTCATCCTAAGAACTAATGCTGTCAGCATTTATTGATTCAGCCTTCTAATAATTACATCATCCTTCCAGCATGTCAGACTGTCAAGGTGACTATGATGGCATATGACTGGAATATGACTCTAGTGTCACAAAATATTTGCGTCACTAGTTTATCCAGAAACAGACATATAGCAAATGTCAGAGTGATAGAGAAGAAGAACACTGACTTTATTAATAAACTGCTATGTAAAATGTTTCATCATTTGCTGTAATACTGCCAAAATAGCCTTGTCAAGTAATTATTTAAATACTTTTAGTTAAATAAACGCGAGCTCAGTGAAAGTGCTTTGAACAACGTCACATCTTCCCAAAACACCACAAGACTTTTCAACTTTCAGTTATTTAATCAGATCCTATCTGGAAAAAAAAATCCAACCTTCTCACATAGCTGCAAAGTATCTTTACTTTCCTGCATTGACTACTTGTGTATCTACTGGATTTCTTCTAAAGATAGTTTTCCTTCAATCATTCAAACAGCTCAAGCTAAATCTTATGAAGATACAACTGCTTTGGTTACAAACTGCAGCAATTTTAATAATTGTAGGTTGAAAGGGTTGAAAGGAGACAAGGGCTACATTGACTCATTTGATAAATTTAAATAAATCCTTGCTTAAGGCTTTCAATACCTTGAAGTTGCAGTTTTGACCTAAAAGATACATTTTCTTTCTTTTCAGAAGCAAAAGTCAGTGTTTAAATGACACGATGTCTAATATGTCACCAAAAACAATGAAACTCAAGCAGTAGATGAACTATTAAAGTATTAACACACATATTTTGTTAAAGAAATTTAAAATCATAATTTTTTTCTCCCTCTCTTTCAAGAACTTTAAAAAGTAAGGTGCAAAGCCACACCCAGACTGACATGACCACCCTGGAATTATGCATTTATTCAGTAATGAAATCCAGCAGAGCAGAACTGTGGAGCAACCCTACTCCAAAGAGTAAGGACTTCATGTGAAGGTCTGCACTTTTTCTTCCTGGGGATTTTATAGTAAGAATGACAGGACTTACAGGCTCCTGCAAGGTGATGCTCACTTATGAGCAAGTGTATTTCAGATACTTTACAGATTTCACTTCAAGCTAATCCCATATTTTCTAAGCTCAGTCATCAGCAAAGAGCCCTATTAGCTGTGGCACAAGCTGTAAGAAGGACACTGCCCTTTCGAAGGCAGAATCCCTTCTCTCCACCTGGCAGCAGTGCTGGTGACAGCTGAGCCCTTCCCTCCTTCCCTCCTGTGCCCCAGGAGAGCAAGGAGCTGGCCCTGCTCCCCCTGCCAGCATCAACCTGGAAACCTCCTTCTCTAGTTCATGGATTTTAGCACCCAATAAAGATGCAACCCTACCATCCACTTCCTACAAACAGCAGTCACCTCTCACTGGTATATCCTTGAAAACTGGGATATTCCTTTCAGCAGATTTGGAGCAGATTTTTCTTGTGAGCCATCTCTGAAAACACACAAATGATTATCAGTCACAACACTGACAAGAGACAAGCAAACAGTGAATTCAGCTGGTAGGACAGGTGATGATCAGGATTTAACAGAGGGCTCCATTTTCCAGTAAGCCTGTTTTTTCACCACATATAATCAACTCTACTTCGAAATGTGGCAAATTGGCAGATATGGGGGAAGCAGTCTGATGACATTTGTTTGTCATAATATGCCAGAAATTAGTTTACAAACTTGTCTTCAAAATTATGACAAAAACAATTTCCAATACCATTTCACATTCGCAACAGGCTTCAATGCATCTTAACAGATGAAGTCCAAGAGCTCAGTAAGTTTTGTTTGAACATGCTATCACATCCTGATGAACACGAAATGCAAGGAAAATAATAGGCCTGGCACAACCAGACAGTCAGGAGAAGGGGCTCTGACTGTCACAGCACAACACATGACAATGAGGCATCAGAGAAGCAGGCTCTGGACAAGAAGTGATGCAGGCAGGCACACTGGCAGTGGGAAGCTCATGCAGCCATGGGAACAATTGCTTGAGCTATTCTTGAGGCATACACACACACAGAGAACACAATTTTAAGATGGCCCTAAATTTCTAGATGATGGCCTTTTCCCTCTACTTTATTAAAGATCCCCCTTTGTTACTACAAGTTACCATGCAACTGCAGCCTGTCAATCTTGCTGAATGTAGCTCTCAAAGCACAATGACAACATCTTTTGGAGAGGAAAGTATTTTGTTATTGTTATTGCAATCAATGAAGGCTTAATTCATTTTTCCTTGACTTTTCTGCACCATTATCTGTATTATAAGAACAGTCATGAACAGTAAAGATTGGGCTGTATTGTGGCAGCATGTCTGTACAGAATAATAAAGAAGAAAGTCCTTGCTTTAGAGATCACAGTCTAGTTGGTGAACAAATAGGACAAATGTTATCGCTAAGAAAATAAAAGAGTAACAAAAGGGAATTGAGTCATACATTGACATTTCTCTAATCAACGGCAAACAAGAGTGATTTACCCATTAAAAAAGCACAGAAGATGGATTTTTAAGGCAAGATTTAGAATCATAAAATCATTAAGGTTAGAAAGCATCTCCAAAGTCAAGTCCAACTTTTAACCAAATACTAACATACCCACTAAACCATATCACAAAGTGACACATCTAATAATTTTTGAACACTTCCAGGGAGAAATTTTTCCTAATACCCAATCTAAACATCCCCTGGTGCAACTTGAGGCCATTTCTCCTTTTCCTGTTAGTTGTTGCCTAGGAGAAGACTGACTCCCCCCTCACCTCACCACCCCCTCCTCTCAGGCAGCTGTAGAGAGGGATAAGGTCCCACCCCTGAGCCTCCTTTCCTCCAGGCTGACACCCCCAGCTGCCCCTCCTCAGACCTGTGCTCCAGACCCTCCACCAGCCTCACTGCCCTTCTCTGAGCCCCAGCACCTCAGTGTCCTTGTAGTGAGGCCCGAACTGAACACAGGATTTGAGGTGTGGCCTCAGCAGTGCCGAGTACAGGGGGACAATCCCTGCCCTGCTCCTGCTGGCCACACTGCTGTTAGACAAGCCAGGATGCCACTGGCCTTCCTGGCCAGCCAGGCACACACTGGTCATGGTCAGCTGACTGTGGACCAGCACACCCAGATCCTTTTCCAGTGGGCATCAGCTTTCGTACGAAAAATGAAAATTTGGAATATGTTTGTTAACAACACTCAAAGAGCACTGGTCGAACATGGCACTTGAAATTAGGATGAAAAAAGGAGAGTGAGGAATAAATGCTACAAATGAAGTCTACACAGATGGGGGGTTGTGTACCTATTTAGAAATTATTTTCCATTATTGAAAGGACCTACAATTTGCATAGTTCAAAAAGTGTTTCAAATTACTTTCAATAAATATTAGTATAAATAAAAATCTCCAACCTGTCACAATGAATATTTAATGTCTTAATGTATTTTGAATTAAATCCTTACTGTATTGGAATCAGGAATATTCTCAGAGGTATGAGGTATAGCAAAAACACTGATCAGATCACAAACTTTTAAATCAGTTTTTTTAACTACATGCATTTTATAAAAAATTAGGATGCAGTTGAAAAAATCACATTAAAATTCAATTGTTCTCTAGCTTTTTTCCTGTACCATTTTTTGGTTACTGCGTGGAAAAAAAATTGATTTATATAAGACCTGAAAAAAACATCAGTACTGAATAAATGTACTTGCTAAACTGGACCAAAATGGGCCCCAACACTTCAATTAGCACTCTGGTTTTGGCTGTGTAAAAGTATTTCTAAAGGCATTTTCTAGCTTAAAAACTCCAGGGGCCCCTTTATAAGCACTGGCACATGGAAAAGACTCCTCTGTGTCTCCAGTGCAGTCATCACCCTGATCTCATCTGCAAAGCCTTAGGTGTTTCCTGAAGAATTAAACACTCACCTGCACCAACTATTCAGAGCTCACAAATACAAGCAATGTTACAGGTGCCACACCTCCAAGGAGGTTCATTCTCCCTTTCAATCTTCACCACACAAATGCTAGCGGCAGCTACAGGTATATTTAACAGGTTAAAAGCTTGAAATATTTTAATGTCATCTTCACCATGCTACAAAGATATTTGAAATAAATTGCAGACTAACTTAGAGCTTCTTAATAGATTAGGCAAAATTAGATTTTGATGTCCAAGAGGTGCTGCTGCTGCCATGGCTGGAGTTAGACAAATCTGACAAGTCCAAGAGTAGTTGCAGAAAAGGATGAAAGTGTTCAGGGTGACTGGACTGGGTGAAACTACGCTAAAACTAGGCGACTAAGTATTTTCTGTGTAGTCTCCCTCTCCAGTTAGCTTGTTCCTCTAACCTTGGTGAAGCATTGGTGGGGCACTGGTGTCTGCTTTATCCAATTAAATGTGAGGAATTTTCTTCCTCATCAGTTAAAATACTGGGGGAGAGTTCCTTGCCAGGCAAGCAAGGGTAATTACTGCCTATGCCATGATAATGAATAAATGTTGTATTAATAAAGCTAAAACCCTTTCACAAGGCACATATGACAGTCAATCACTAGCAGAAATGGTCAACTTTTGGCCATGAAGACAATTAAGTAGTAATTAAACATCATAACACAGAGACTTTGAAAGCTTTATCATCATTATGGTTTCCTTACATACCATTTGTAGGTGGAAGTATCTTAAATGTAAACTTTCTTGACCAATGTCAGTTTGGCACCAACTGACTATTTAATTGACTGTTAACAAATTCTTCAAGATATGACTGCTATACAGATATTTTATCTTGCTGTTAATTGGTAATTATACATTGGCAGAAAAATCACTGTTTCTTTCCAATTATTCCAGAACTCAGTGACTATTTAAACTTTGCTAATTAGCAGTGGAGGGCTGTTACATCTTCTGGGCAAATTGTATTTGATAATCCCTATTAAAATATACATGGCAGTAGTTGACTTGTAACAAAGAAAAAAAAAGAGGAAAAAATAGTGGCAGTTCAAAGGGTATTAGATACAGCACAAGGCAAACAGGGGCCTATTAAAATTTCCCCAACTGTTCTAATGAGAATGCCGAGGGTCATTTCTTCCTAGTTTACCATCTGTTTGGTTTCTGGCAAATATCTCTGGTGTGAAGGGAGGGTCCTGGGGCCCATTTGGCTTGTCACAAAGTAAACCAGGGATCTGCAGCAATTTCAGTAAGTTACAAAACTGCACTTCAAATCAGTAGCATGTACACAGCTCAAAACTTTTTTCAGAGTTGTCATTTGCCGACTATTCCTTACTTTTTAGAGCTGTGATCAAGAGCAGAGAGGGAGACTGAGTGGGGGGATCAATTTTATAGGCTCACCTAACAAGAAAATGCAACAGTTGGCTTCTTTCCATCTCACAATGTTAGTGGGGGATATTTTCCTTTTTATGTCAAAATCTGAAAGCAAAACATTGTCCCAGAGGCATCCATGTTTGAGCATAAACTGATGCCAAAACCAAGCCTCTGGCAGCTCAAAACCACAAACCCCATCCAGCATCAGGAGGAGTCTTGGATGCCTCCAAGGCACAGTCCAGGCCCATGTGGTGACAGAGCTGGGGTGCACTGTCTGTGGTACCCCCTGGAGGTGACACTGTGGGTGTCCCTCAGCCACCCAGGCTCCCTCTTTGCTTCCTCCTCTGGAGATGAAACCAGCATCAGGCAGCACCACCTACAGCACCACCTGCCCTAAGGTTGCCCAGAATCAAGAGGGATACAGGACCTGGAAACCACTCTTTTCCTTTTCCCCAGTTCCCAACCCACACAGAACCAGATCAAAATGATCCTTCCTCTATAAACTGAGAGGGGGGTTTGGCTGGCTATGCAATCACATATGTAACCAAAATACCCACTGAAGGATTATGTGAGGGCTGCCTTAATCCTGTCAAAAAATGCTAAAAAGCAAATAGTGTGAGATAATTTAAGTGGCATTACATTATATCTGGTGATTGATCTTTCCAGGATTGCCTGTAGGAAATGTAGTATTCACCATATTTCAAAGAATATTTGAAACCATTAATTTTTTTAAATCCCAGAGAGTCAATATATTACTTAAAATATATATGATCGCCTTCATGGTATAGAAACAAAGAATTTCAAAAGAAAAGAAAGGCTGAAATATCATCTATTTTTTGCTTTCTAGAAGATGTAAGTTCAGGCACTAAGATGTTTCCAGGTAACATCACCCTCCTCGTTTCTTGTAAAGCAGACCACGCAGTTAAACAAAACCTCAATTTCATGAGGAGTTTATGACCTCTGTAGAATTGAGTTATCTGTTTTAAAAGATTGCAAATTACTAGATGTGTAAACCTACACAGAATATAAACAAAAAAATCTGTTATCCAATTAAGCCTATGGCAACACTTTCCAGTGTAATCAGAGCTTGGAGTCCACTGTCTTTACTACAATAGAATCTATGGACTTCCAAGAGCACCTTTGCAATTTAGGTTGGAAGGTTAATGCATATAGAAATGTTATCATGAAATTACGTTTCCTAAAAGGTACACATCAGTGTAGTCATTATGATTTTGCATAAAATTAGGGTTTGAGGGTGCTTAGCTAGAAAGGCTCATGTTTCCCACTGTAGTTTGTAAGAAACTAATTACACCAAACTTAAATATAATTTGTCATGTATTTATCATTGAAAAGCTACCCAGGAGCCAGAAATCCTTGGGAAGGACCGGGATGAGTGGAGATGCAGTGTGAGTGGCAGGTCAAAGGCAGGCTTTGATGTGCACAGCCCAGCACATCTGTCTGCTCAGCCAGCCTGTCACCAGGATCATCCTGTGTAATGAGACAGATTTGGGTCCTCAGCTCATGGCGCTCCTTATCGCTGCTGAGGGATTAGGCTGTAATCTTCTCCTGTAATTGTAGAAATGATACCCTGCTCCCTGCTCTCTGCTTTCCAGAGCACACAGCTTTGGAGGAGCCATGCAGTATTTTCCTGCTTCTGCCAAGCTGCAGAGTGGCTCCCCTATCACCCGCCAAACCATTTTTCCTTACTCTCGTTTGCAAGCAATCATTCCCATCAGACTCACAACCACATTTGTAGCTTTCTAATAATTTTCTTAGTACTCCTGCCTCCCGCCTTCCTCTTTTATATTTGGAGTAAGATAAGCAGTGAGAGCCCCTAAATGATGGTATGGGAGATTAGTCTGGTGGGCTGATAAACCCCAGAGCACAGCCAGATGACCCAAGCAGTCAAAAAAAGCCAAACACCAACAAGAAGCCTCAGAGACAAAAGCAGAAGAAAGAAAAAGCACTGACGGATAAAGAGATCCCATAGAAGTCCAAAATGTGTCTCCAGAAACAAACAGGGTGTGAATAAATTGAGTGTGGCATATGAAAGGAGGAGGCAAAGAGGGGGATTGCCCATCAGCCATCAACGCAGAAAGATGTGGGAATATTTCCATGTACACACCACAAGGATCAGGCAAGGAGAGCAGAAATTACACTGAAGAGATGCAATTGAGAGTATCTGTTGTATCAGGGGGTCTAATGAAGAAAGAAACACTCTTCTTAAAAGCTACTTTTAAAGATTTTTTTTTTTTTTTTTGCTAAAGGATCTTCCCAACTTGGTTTAGTGAAGTTTCAACACATTTATGTTTGATCCCAGTTCTAATTATAGCTTTAAAATTTTAGTTTTACATTAATCTGAATTCAGAAAATGGTTCATCCTGGGACAAAACCACTATTAACTTTTATACCCAAAAACTCATACATTTCTCCCCAAGAAATTGTTATAAGGTTTCCCAAATAAAAATTTCAACAAGCTTCATGTTCCGCAGAGGAAATCAGGAAGTATTTCTTTGCCTACACGATATGCACTGAAGAAGAATGAAAACATAACCCTAAGAATGAAAATATTTTATCATTTTTTTCTTCAAAGCTTCTTGACATGGTTAACTGTTATAATTGACAGTGATAGTATCTCCATCAAGTAACTTCCTAAACTAGTAAAAGATAATTGTAGTCACAACACAGTAGCTCATAGCACAGAAGAGACATATATGTATGTCCAAATTGTTGGGCAGTCTGGAAGATTATGATAATCTACTGTGACCTCCTGTGTGAGAGAGACAAGAGCATTTCAATGGAAATATTGCAAGGGTAAAAAAAATATTCTTTCCTTCACCATAAGCAATGACTATCAACCCAATTTCAGAATATTACTATCTTCAGGTTTTAAAGGCACAGCTTTTCCCCTCCCTTCCCCCATCTAATCTGTGATAAACCACATAAATCTTTGAATTGAGGTCTCTGAACCTGACTGGTCCTCAACATTAAAAAACATAATAATTTCCAGCAAGCTAAACTTGAATATCACAGTCACTTGCCTCAAAGGAGAAACAGCTTCTTTGCTGATTGGAAATGATGACACGACAGATGGATCCGGGGTTTCTGGAGAAAGTGCTTTATGTTTTCTTCAGAAAGCAAAACAATGTCACTCCCACCTACTATTTTACTAAACAACATATTAAATACTGTGAAGACTGCTCTATTTTTCTACTGAAAATGGTAGATTTAAAAATATTGTTACTTTTTAAGATTACCAAATAATTTTTAAAAAGTGTATCATTTACATGCTAAACGCTTTTTGGAAAAAGCCAGCTTTCTCATCTCTCACTGCAAAGCAGAGATAGGAGAGGTTTATATAGCTCTTAGTCCTGGGAGCCATCAGTACATCATAGATTGAGCATTCATATAAAATTGCATTTGAAAGCCATTGCCGTTTTTCCTTCACTGTTTATTTTTTACTGTGACTTCAGAGACACTGCACAAGAGCATCATCTGCTATGAAACATTCAGATTGAGTTTTTTTATCTTTTTCTAATATATATACAGTCTTGGGAAATAGCAAAGAAAAAGAGCAAATTGAGACTTTCATTTAAAATATTTCTTAACTAACACTGTAACACAACTGACCCTACAGTTTACCCACAGAAAGTTTAAAAAACACAATTCAGAGATGGCAGCACTTTTTTCTCTAACACAGATGGAGGCATGCTCAAGACAGAGCATCACATCTCCCCAGGCATGATATTTGTGAATTTGTATTGATGAGCAAAATGAAGTAGCTCCATCTCCACATGACTATTTTTGCATCACTTTGGCTGTTGCATTTTTCCAGCCTGTAGGCTTGGAGCTTCTTTTGCATACAGAACATACGTGTCACCAGTTTAATTGCTGGTTATCTTACAGTGACAGAATGTCAAAGTAACACATCAAGAGCTAGAGAATGACCTTTGGCAAGTTAAAGAAGGCCAGGTTGTTTTTTCTATCATACATCAGGTGTTACTTTAACATCTGTCTCAATAAAACATCAACTGGAACAGCCTTATTCTACAAATTTAGGGGAAAATACAGACATTCTTTGAAAATACACAGAGGGATTTAGGTTCGTAAAATTTTGCTTAATTGTTATTCTTAAATATTTGGTTGTAATTAAACATGACCTGTATACTTTGTCGAGTGAGTTTACCATGATCTCCCAATGATGTGATACAAACACTTATTTTACAGCAAGGTAATAGCTTGCCAGTGACTTGATCATCCCAGAAATTTCACATTGATAATTTCTTTCTGTCTTGCTTACTGCATCAGATTCTATTCATTCTGTAAACAGTACAGCAGGAAAGGAGAAACAGCAGTACATATTCTTCCAGAAAAGAGAATCTTTCAGTGCCTTTTGTGCAAGGCATTAAATACTTGTGCCAGGCATGCTCTCCCCTTTGAAAGGCTGAGCAGAAAGTCTGAGGTTGATTTGTGGTGTTATCCACAGAAGCAAGTTATGTCTCTGTACAGTTTTAAATAATGTGCTATTTACATTACATTCTTTCATCCACAAGCAAATGTGTGCTTGCTTTGATGACACTCGAATGCCCAGACCACTCTTGCTCTACATGCTTTATAACAAAAGTAAGTACCATGAGAGGTTATTATGAAGAAACTACTGAATTCTGACCCAAGCAGACAAATTAGCATTTAAACATGCTACTGCAAGTGCAGGGCACTTAGTGTCCCATCTGACTGGTACCTGTTTTTGTACCTTCACCACAGATTGCTTGTTAGGGTCACTGATTCCTCCAGTTTGAGGAACACTATTGTTACAATTATTTGTAAGGATATAAAAAAAAATGCTACCAAATAACAAACTGCAGAGGGTATAGCTGTCAATTACTTGCACAAATTTAGAAAGGATTATTTTTAAAATGTTTGTCCTTACCACAGCTGCTACTGCTGAGGGCTACAGCAGAACCTGAAATACATGATAATTTTGCGAAGCCTATCATATCCCTTTTACTACAATTCTGCTTTTTGGACATGGTAAATAACTGGTTGTATAAAATATCTTGACCAGCATTCTGGTTTTAAGGAAAATGCTATTAACTGAATGGAAAAGTAGGTTGACATAAGCTTAAAGGAAACAGGTTTTCAGCCCAAGAAACATTTAGAGGCTTTGGGCTAAATGCTTCACTTTATAAAAAATGTCACACAATTTAGAAATGGTTGTTTAAAACAATTTATCTGCTGAGACTTTTCTCTCTTAAAATTTATATCATTCAGCATACTAATACCAGGGCTGACCAAAGATGAAGGTGGCACAAGAAGCAATAAAAGCTGCCACTGCCTTATCTCATTGACTCCCACTGACTTCCATGTATTACTGATAACTCAGTCTAAATTAACCTGTTCCAGTAACTGCTGCTGCTGATGTCCTCTGTACAACCAAGTACTCATTACCCTGGGTTGCAGAATGTAAATTGCACTGGACTTACCAAATCCAAAAGCACTGGAACCACCAACACTCTGGGAAGCCTGGACACTGGTAGATGTGTAGAGCCCAGTTACCAGTAAGCCATCAAAGAAGGTACTTGTCGAAATAGTCACTGAAACGAGAGAAATAAAATGTGTAAATACTATGGTTAAGATCCTATACATGTTCTGTGAGCAGGCTCTTGCCTTGAATGAGATCCCATCACACAGTCCAGTGAATCCAACCGAATTCCCCCAATGTTTATGCTACTTTTACTTTCAGTTGGTGCTTGGGAAGTTGCCTTTGTCAGGAGCATAAACTATGGTATTCATGAAATGCACAGCGAGTTAGAAAATAACACACTGGAATATATGGCTTGTAAGCAATTGTCCAGACATTAAACTGTAGTAAAAGCAATGAAATATCCAGGATTATGGTATTGTTTATTTCTGGAACTAAATGGAGTGCCAAGTTACAGTTATCATGCTTATTATAGTATTATACATTTAAGTTATATGGGCATCTGAGACATTACAGATTGTGTATATTTAAATAGCTCAGGAATGCATTTTTAAGAGATTCTTAAGTAATAGCAGAAAACATCCAAATAGCAACTAGAAGTAACACTGGAATCTATACATTCTTTGTTAGAATTGACAATTCTTGCAATATTCATTCAATTCTTGCACACACTAATTTTCATATTTTTACTTTGGTGTGTTTGACAAGGTAACCCACAAGGGAAGCCAGTTCATAAAACCCTTTTGGATTTCAGTAAAGCTTTTGATGCTGTCTCTCACAGGATCCTTCTGGACAGGATGTCCAGCACATGCCTGGCTAAACATCATGGACTCACAGGTCAGGCACAAAGGGTTACAGTGACTGGGTGACCTCTGACTGGGGACCTGTCACTAGTGGGGTTCCACAGGGCTCCATCCTGTGCTCTCCAGGCCTGTGATCTTGCACATCTTCATAAATTATTTGGGCACAGGACTGGAAGGGATATTGAGCAAGTCCAGAGACAATACAAAACAGGGAGGAGCTGTTGGCTCCTTCAAAGGAAGAGAGACCTCCACAAATCAGAGAGAGGGCTAGGCAGTCATCAACCACATGAAGATCAATAAAACAACAAAAAGCTCTCTCTACTGAAGAAGATTCTTATGACTTGTAGCCTCAGACACTGAAGATACATCCAGACCTCAGTTACCACACTCACTCTTCTTCATACCTCAGTCCTTTCTATTTCCTTAACTCAGACAGATCAGTGCTTGTCAGGATTCCTGACAAACTCTGATCATTCCCTAAATCATATTCTACCTCCTTTTATTTCCCTCTTTTGCTGGAGACACCATGAGCCAGTGACTGGCCAGGAAACTGAAGCAAGGTACTCTGAGGTGACTGCTAGGACATTCATTGGTGATACACAATTAACAGAAAAACTGATGGGTTTCTTAAGTACTAATAGTCAGTGTTTCCTCTATGGTATACATTTGGCTTAAAATTAGTGTTTAATATTTTAAAAAACATTAAAATGTTGACAGTAGCTTAATTTGCTTTGAGCAGAGGAGCAGTATTTACCATATTTAATTTATTCTTCAACTCTTTGTATCTAATTATCTTTTTCTCTTTGATTATTCAATATTACACTGAATAAACCCTGAATCCAGCTTTTCTTCTCCCAAGACTCCAAATTTCAGTGTTTTGCAATAGACACTTCCCTGAATTCAGATGCAGGTTCAGAGCCATATGTTCAGTTTTTAAGAACAGGCTACTTCTGATAGATGTTGAAAGAACAGCAAAAGACTCTATATTTCTAAAAAAATAAAAGATGTATTAGGGAGAGTAAAATAAAATCAAACAAGCAAACAATGAATTTTTTCTGCATTTGATGATGAAGTGGTGAATAATACATGACCTTTTCTTCCCTTTATGCCTTTAAACCAACAAAGAGGCAAAACATATGTTGAAAAGTATGCCTATGTGTTATTTTTGAAGACTTGGCAAAAGAGTCAGTGAAAAGCACTGATAGAAGGGCACTGGGCCAGTACTTTGCTGCCATTTTGTTTCCCTGTGGGGAAGCATCTTATTCTTTACTGGATAGGATATAATGCAAAAGCCTACTGTGAACAGGTGACCAGTTTCTCTGTGGGAAAGAAGTGATATTTCACAATGCCTGTATTTGACTTTGGACATATTTGTGTGATTGTCAACCCTCATTTTACATAAGCATCTAATAGGTCAATTTTTATTGTTGAAAAATTTCCAACACAGTATGGCTCCCTCATTAAGCCTCTGGGAAAGTGCACGAGGCCTCTAGCACATTTTTTAAAAACAGAGCACTAGGCTGTTATTACACACATGTCATACATTTCAGAATAATTCCATAGTTCTTCAAGAGAAAAAAAACTAATCATGACATTCTCAGTGATGGGGTTTTTTTCTACCCACTGATGAAATACATCAAATTCCCATAAAATGAAAGAAAACACACATTATGCCATGTGATAATGACCAAGAACAGGAAAGCTGTGCTAATGCACAGCCAAGCAATAGGACTGTGATTTTATATAGGGGCTGGGGCTTGTTTCTGTGGGGTCCTAAATTCCTCTTCCAAAAGAACAAGAAGTTTCCCTCCACTGGGCTTTGTTTGTACCTTTACATGCCATATGTAGTTGATGTCAAATACCTGGCACTACAGAAGCAAGGACCAATGCCATGACCCACTGGAACTTTGGAGAACATCTGGAAGGACACAGAGCAGCCAGGGCTGGCAGGAAGGGGCTGCACCATGGCACCCAAGGAACAACACAGCAGCAGGTGCCACCTGCGAGCCCGAGCAGGCACTGCTCCATCCTCCACAAGACCCTCCTCTGGGAGGAGAACTGGGTGAGTGAAGCAGTGAGGAGGCCCTCCTGTCACTGGGGACTGAGGGCAGGGTGTGCTGGACCCTGCCACCCCACCCAGAGCAGCCCCCCATGCCAGCCCTCCCAGCTGCTGCACCAGGGCAGGCAGGGACCCCCTCCCCCTGTCTCACCCCTCACACCAGGGATGGGAGCACACAGCCCAAGTGCAGATGTAGGCAGGAAGCCCTCAACTGCTTTGAAATAGCCCTGTAGGAGGGACTGAGAGCATCTTCCCAAGAAATGCCTGAGGGCTGCCTTTTGGAGCAACTTACTGATCACATAATATCACATTGCAAAGTTTAGAGGCAAAAGTGGTAACTACTTTAAGAGCTGCTCAACACTTCCTTCTATTTTCAGTTCCTGAGATATTTGCCAAATTTTCCCCACTTGGACTACTTGGGTTGGTTTATTTTTCATGGTGTGTCCCTAAGACTGATTTAATTATTTAAGGAAGAAGGAATTTCAGTCAAAACATTTCATTTCTGAGATGAGGTTAGAGGAGAATATGTTGCCCTGGATGAAAAATTCCACTGTCCTTTGCTTTCACCAACTCTTCTGCTCTGAAGTGTGAGAGTGTTCCTCCAAGTTTGATCAAGTTATATTTTATATATATACACATTAAAAAAAAAAACAGAGTTCACATATGCTCAACAGAGACCTTTTCATTTTTAGTATCTAAATATTTCTGCAGACTCTGTCCTCACTTAGTACTCTTAGAGCACTCTCTGACTAATAAAAGCTTGCTGAAAAAAGTCCCTGAAATACATTTCAGTCCAGCTATACTGCTTTGTTAGAGCAAAAGTGCTTTGTGGAGACATCATTTCTGATGACGTTTTGATCTGGAAAGTTTCTCAGTATTTTAAAGCAGGAAGTCATATGTGGTTGGAGAGAAAGGGGAAAGAGAGCAGGATCTTTATCAAAAGTCTAAGCCTTCTGTGACAAGACATCAATTCATCAAAATCCCACTTCTCGAAACGCTGAGAAATGTGCAAAATGTCACAAAAACAAAGTTGCTCCAAAAGTTTGACCAATAACATCACCAGTATCCTAAACTTAAGAGACAGAAAAGTAGACCTGAGGACAAAAGTGAACTAGGATCAAGAGGCGGTGATGAACCAAAACAGGGAATAGGGAAATTTTTGGAGAAAAAAATGGGGAGCTATGGGGGTGGGGGGACCACAGCTGGAGAAAGTAGCCAACACAAAGAGATGAAAAGCACATGGGATCTGCACCTGCAGCCTGGAAACCCTAGAAAGGCAGTAACTGGGAAGAGATACCATGTGTAAAACCCAACAGCAAAGTGTGGGTCAGCCTCATGTGCTGCTCAACAGCCACAAAAGCAATCCACTGTGTTCTCTTAGTCCACCTTTGAAAATGCAGTGGACAGTGTTTACATGATGGATATGAAACATTCCTGTCCACAAAACACATGGACAGGAATACATGGATTTATTAATAACTCCAGTTTATTTTGTAAAAGCCTAGGAAAAAGAAATCATATTAGGGTTGAAAAGTATCCTCTGGTGTTGTTCTGCCCTACCCTTCTTTCTGTACAATGACTGTGGTCTCAAAATGTGTTTCTGAGAATCATGAGGCCCTCACAGTTCCATTTTCCACCAGAAATCATGGGGAGTTGCTGACTGCAGCTCCTGCACTCAGCACACCCCTGCTGCTGTGCCCGGTTCCTAGCAAGGCTGGTTTGGCAGGCACACCTGGGCTGGCCTCACCCTGCCCAGGCCACCATCCCTGGGAAGCTTTGGTGCTATTTCCCTGGGAAGGGAGGGGATGCAGCAGCCTTTTCTGGAGAAGCCTTTCATTTTGCACGACAAGTTTCTGTGAGAGCCCTGGCGCTGGTGCTTCCCGTGGGACAAGGAACAGCAGAGCCTCTGGCAATGCCGGGAGCTGACATGTCTGGAGGAGGAAGCAGGTCAGGAAGGAGGAGGCTGGCAAGGATGCTGCTGAAATTATACCACAGGTGGAGGTAGCAGCATAACAGGAAAGATAAAATGGGGTTTGAACTGTAGTTATAGTCAAGTATTTTAAAGAAATTAATGCTATTCTTATAAACATATTTTTCAATGTTTTCCAGTGCTGTATGCCACACATATTGCATGCTATTATAGAAATCTGTTAATCAGTGTAAGTAATTGCATAAAATTTGCCTTACATTCTCTCGAGGGACTGATCTACTCTCCAGAAAGGCTGTATTTTGACTCATGCTCAAAATACTCAAAATATAGCCAACGCATCTAAACTGTAAAAGTAGAAAAAGTGCCAGGTGGAGGAAGGGGATCATCTCAGGAGATAGTTGCCACTGACAAGTCTTACCTATTTTGGCTGTTCTTCAGCACCAGCTGAATGTCACTAAGACGGCTGAACGAGACACAAATTCCACAGAATTTGCAGTTGTTATTGAGTACAAGAAGGAATTGATAATGGCAAACATCTTTGATGGCCCACACACCTCTGAAGTGAGTCAAGACACAGTCACAGGGTAGAACTGCATTTCTGTATACCATAGAGAAAAAAGAAAATAATTCTGGTATGTGAAATGGAATCACCACAGACAGTGGACTTCCTGAAACGAGTCTTTCTTGCATCAAAGCAATGACAGGCACTTTTTCATGTTCTTCTCAAGGTCAAAACCAGTTCCCTATAACACTAATAGTGCATCACCACACACCTGAGTCATGGCTGGAAAACATCCTCTTAGGAAATAAATTATTTATACTGAAGTAATGCTTTTGGGCTTTTTTTGGCTTCACTCCTAAAAAAAATATACAAGCATCTGCAAGTCAGGTGTGCAGTGGCACTGTTCAGAGAGGCCTCTGTCCCTTCAGTGCTGCAGCATCCTGCAAAAGGAATGGAGACTAACATGACTGCAGCAAAGACTGTCAACACCACACTACAGTCACAGGGTATGCTGAATTGAAAGGGACCCACAAGAATCATCAAAGTCCAGCTCCTGGCTCTGCACAGCACCATTCCCAAGAGTCCCATCATTTGCCCAAGAGCATTGTCCAAACACTTCTAGAACTCTGCCAGGCTGGTGCTGTGACCACTGCTCTGGGGAGCTGTTCCAGTGCACAAACAACCCCTGTGTGAAGAAATTTTCCTAATATTGAACCTAAACCTCCCCCAGCACAACTTCAGGCCACTCCTTCAGGTCATGTCACTGGTTACCACAGAGATGAGTGTCTTCCCCTCTGCTGCCTCTCATGAGGAAATTCTAGACTGCTATGACTCCCACCAGTCTCCTCAACACAGGGAAGATGCTCTTTGTCCCTTCCCAGGTTTGTTCCCTTTTTTAGGAAATGGAACCTTTCTGACACCCTTGTGCAATGCCAAACACATCCCATCCAGGCACGTAGTGCTCTGAGGGCACAGATAATACCAAGTCCAAATCCTTAAAATACCTGACCATTCCTGAAATGCCAACTGCAGATTAAATTGCTAGTAAGAAGATAATAAACCCTGATGCCTTATTTAAAAGCATCTGTCAAGACATCACAGTGCATAGAAATTTATAAATACTCAGGTAGAGTTTTACAGTTATGCCTTCCAAAGAGTGTGCTGATAAATGTACTTGTAAGTGAATGGTGGAGAATATATTGTTACAAGAATCCAGAAAGTGTATATACTGAATTGAACTCATAAAAGACTAGTGAAATGCATGTTGACATCAAACTAATTTTTACAGCTCGCAGACATACTTTGCTTTCAAAAGAACACAAAAATTGTGAAATTCATAATTATATAGCTATTTCAAATATGAACACCAGGCAGACATGCAAGAACAGTATGAATCACAGGTCTACACATCATTCAGCAACAAAAGCAGAAAACCCACAGGATTCTTACTCATACTTGTTTTGATTTTCCCCAAGTAGGTGGAAGAAAGCAGAAAAAAGACATTTCAGCATGGCTAAGTCAACAGATGTGCAGTCTTACAACTGCAAGTATTCTCACTTAGGTATTGGTTTGCTGAAGCCCACAACCAAAGAAATTAATTCACAACAACACAAGTGAGCTTTTCTTGAAGATTCTGTATGGAACAGCCCTCACCAGTAACTCCAGTTAGCAATTACTCTCAGATGCAGGGGAGTAAAAATGCACAAGTTTTGAACTTTGTACTAGACAGCTTAAAATTCTGATCTGGCCTTGTGCTGTAGTGTACTAAATCTTTGTGTTACAGTATAGTTTCAGTTCTTCTGCCCCATGCTCCATCAGATGTCTGTGTCTTTAGAGCTTTTTAAATCCTTTCCTAAATTGGTAATGAGCAACAGAGAACTGAAAATAGATTGCAGATGTGTGGCAAGATGTCAGTAACATGATATCCAGAGACATCATTTGTCATTGATGCAAAGAGTAACTCATCAGCCTTGTAAAAGAACTATTTGCAGAGACACTACTTATATTTTTGAAAGTTCATAACAAGACAGTGACAATGACATCAGCAGCAATATAAAAAGTGTTTATTCTTATATTCCTAAACTACAATGCATTGGTTGTATTTGTTTACAATGGTCCAAGATGCTCCAGAGCTCCCATCTCACTAAAAGTGAAGTCCCATGGTTAAACCTGTGAAGAGACTTCCAGTGTGAGACCCAAGAGACTAATTTCCTATGTATCAAAATCCCTAACTTAAATACATTTCTGACCATATTCAAAGCCACCAGAAACTTGGCCACATTGAGCAGAGAGGTGCTTTGTTCCAGCTGGCATCACCAAACTCGTTGGCACAGCCCAGAGACCTGACAGAGGAGAGGTAAGCCTGGCTGCTGCCATAGCTGCCTGCTTATAACCAACAGATGGGCAATTAAGGCTCTCACCTAGGTAAGATGATTCAAATCTGAATTTCCCAACAAAATATTGCTTTAAAATATTTTAAACCCCAGAGCCTGTGTGGCCCAGCCAGTGTCCCTTTGCTGCAGGCATTGTATTTTGTATGGGAAAAAGGGAATACCAGCTGGCACAGAGAGAGGCACGTCCTCTCTTCCTTTTGGGGCAGGCTTCTTGGAAGGAGAAGTTGGAGGTTTCAGTCAGTGGCCCAGTGAATATGTGCTACTGCTATATAAAGCTCCAGAGAACATCACATCTATTTATGTCACCCCATTTAGGCTGTAAATCTCACCCTGATGTTGATGTTTAAAACAGACCAGATGAATCACACTCCAGAAATGTCTGATTCTCCTCACTGACTATAAAGAGAGCCCAGACTGTAAAGCTCAGCTGTAGATGTCAACACTGAAGATGGCTAAACTGAGATTATTCCCAGCAAGAGCCATTCACAGAGAGTAACTTAATTATCCAACTTCTATTAAAATGTCCAACTACAGCCCACATTAGAGGGAACTGAGTAGGAATTAAGAACCCAGAACCCAGAGCTCACCCGAGGACATCAGAGACAATGACTATCTTTATACTTTTTCTTCTGTTATGCCAAACATATCACTAATGCTTAGCAACTTAGCAAGCCCTTGTAGTACCAAAACACTCCAAAGGGTATCAGCAAATGTCTGTTATTCCATTTGATAATTCACAGAGGCCTGAATAATATAATGGAGTTTAAGCAGTAAACACAATAACCTACATATGAAACAAAATGTGTTTTACTAAAATGTACATCAGCTATGTCTCTAAAAATTTAACCACTGAATTAAATTGTGTGGCATAGCCAAAACAAGAATCATCAAATTACCATTTTCTGTAATGATTGAAAAGAACAGTTATTGATAGCTTAATCTTAAGAAACACAAACCAAATCATACTATTTATTGAAACGCACCTCTGGGAAACAAAATATTGTAAACATGAGAGTTATCAGCATAACATGAAAGCCAGGAAAATATGTTTTAACAGTATTTACATGATGGTTAGATTCAAATGATTGTGAAATGTGTTTTGTATTTGTGGCAGCATATTATTTCTCTTATCCAAAGTCCCAGGAGAAGATGGGAAGAGATGATGATCATTCCCAGACCTCACCAGCTACCGAGGGCATGAAACAAGCCTGGTTACTGGTGTATGTTGGAACTGTCTTGTGTCCTTATTCAGCAACCACCATTCTTCTTCCTAAGTTTTGAAGCCAAATTCTGTCATACTTCTACAAAAAGCAGTAATATAAAATTTTTCTTAAAAACAGATTAAACATTACTGTCATTACCTTTTTATCACTCTAAGCCTGAGAATATTGACCCCCATTTTGAAGCCTAACCTTATTTTTTCATGCCTTCAAGTTTATGTGAGGTTGCCTGCTTGATACCCATACATGAAAATTTCATATTGTTGGCTGTGCTCTCAATAAATTATTTATATGGTTTGAATATTTCTGCACTGTGTGGATTTTCAGAAGAGTTTGGTAAATCCTTTTATTCTGCTGTCCTCAAAAGACAAACAACCTCTCTCAATACACAGTTAACAATAGCATTAAAAGAGCAAATGAAGGCTGGCTTGAAAAGAAAGCAAGTATAATTATCTACTTGGAATTTATTATAACTCAGTAATATCTAAACATCTACAAGAACTTTTGTCTTAATTCCAGCTAAGGAAGCACACCCTCTAACACCAGATTGTTGAACATGTTTACCTCAGGCTAAAAAAACACAAATCCTCTTACAGACACATGAATTATAATGAGGGAATATCATGAAATGCAGGAGTTCAAGTGATGCTGGAGAACAAGGAAGCATCTGGCTGCCCATGGCTTGAAGAGGTGCACTGTTCATTGGGTGAAAAACTGGATGGCTGAGCCCAAAGGGGGGTGGCCACTTGCAAGAGGTGTTCCCCAGGCCCAGTATTGGGACCAGTCCTTTTCAATATCTTTATCAATGACCAGGGTGAGGGGATCAAATGAACCCACAGTCAGTTTATACTTCAGTTTATATGCTCAGGACACAAGGAGCTCCACCATTTATTTACATAATGTATGAAAATGTTTTTCCTTATTTTTAAGTTGTTTTTTTTTTTTTTCTGAATTCTTGTATTTAAAGTGAAGTGTTTCATTTATCAACAGAATTCAACATTTATAGAAAACTTTCATAACTCTCTCAACTATCCTTTTTCCTATAAAATTAAGGAAACTTTAGCTTCCTATTGCACAGGAATATGTTCTCTCTATCATCATCATCTAGTTTTACTATATTTTTTTTGAAGCAGAAGCAACCAGATGCACCCATGACACAGAAATCTGGCTGTAACCTTGTATTGCACACCCAGCGGTAAAAACCATGCCAGTTGTTTCAGTCTTCACTCCTTTCCTCATAATTCCTAAGGTCCAATGTGGTAGGGTTTTTAACTCATGCTTAGCATCAAGGTGATATATTTCAAAACTTTCTCCCAATATCCTGTTCCACACATTCTGCATTATTTTTGCCTCTGTTCCCCATGACCATCTTCATTTTTCAGTAACAAAGCATTAAAGTTTACCACCTTGAGCACCACAGTCTATAATGCTGTTACCTTCCAAATAAGTTCCCATTATCATTTTGACCACTTTTCACTTCAAACATCAAGCCATGACAATGACACTTCTTCCTCATCAACCACAGTCCTCCTTCCTCAGAGTGGATTCCTTGTGGGATATCATTCAAATGAAAGCTGGCATAGTCTTTTAGTTTAGATCATGGACAAGAGTGAGAAATGAAGTTTCTGACTCCATTTATCTTTAATATTTGTGCTTATCTTCCTTAAATCAGAGTTTAACAAGACTGTTTAATGGACTTCAGAAAGAAGAGACCTTAAATAACCTGGTGCTTTGCAGTCTAAATATGTTGGGCATCCAATATAGCAGCTGCCAAAGGCACATAAAGGTACTTTTTAAATACCAGACTTGGGATTCATCTGCCTGGGTGTGAGTATGCAGAATGTCATCCTCCTCACCCAAACTGCTCATCTCAGAGTCCTTTCTGTACAACAGATGTACCCAGCACAGTCAGCAGAGCCTGAGCTGCAGCCTGTCCAGGCCCAAAGCTGTTACCAAGTCAGGCTCTGGGAGGGTTGGCTGTAGACTCTGGGGAGCAAGGGGGAAAGAGTGCACAGGAGTCCTGATTACAAGGAGAAAATAAAGAAAATTAGCATGGAAAAGTGAAGACTAAAATGCACTGAAAGTTGCTGAGAACCATGAACAGAAGGAAGAGGACCAAAATACATCATACTCTATTATTATGGGAACGGACACGAGTTCAAAAATGTGATTTAATTTTGTATGTATGATTCATGCAACAAAATAATTCTGCTTAAGTCCCTCATTTAGTTGGTGTTAGAAGGGTTTTTAAAAAAAGCTACACAACCTCATCTATAAACTGGAACAATACTACTAAATAGCCTAGAGATTGAATGACATTTGAAATTAAAGAATGGATCAAATGTGGATTTATATGGGAAATATATAATGGGGTTTATATATAAAATATAAAGCAGTATTTGTACTGAATTCTGGCATATGAATGGCTGGGCTATAACAATTGTTAAGACAATCCTTTGACCATACACTTTATATTAATACTGCAAGGTTGAATAAATAAGATAATACCTTTTTCCAAAGGTTCAAATCAGAACAGTATGGTAAAGAATCTGAAAAAATATGAAAAAACATTCACTAGTCCTCTGACATACAAACACCTAATGAAAATTGAGTAAAAAAGAATGAAAATAATGTGCTTAAGAAATAAAATTCCCAAAGTAAGAGCACTATTAAAACTCAGTGGCATCTGTTTGTCTCATCTTTATGGTTTTGTGGCTAAATGGGTCAGAGGCAGAGATGGGGACAGCCAGACAATACATATGCTTATTCTATATAGTGTAATTCTTCACAGTGTGGTTTGTAAGGGCTGAGCATCCCAAGTAACTGACAGCTACCTCAGGCAGGGTATGGCTGTGGGAACATCCCTTCAGCAAGAGCTGTTGGCTCTTTGTGTTAGGTTTGTTATAATGGCCAGCTACTGAACAAGAAGGACAGAGGGCTGGAACAGCAGCACTGTGGCAGGCTGTGATTATGAAACGTTTGACAGGACCCCAGGAGAAAATTCTCAAAGTGCTTTGTCTCTATTTCACTTGGGCTAGGGGTTGGATCTGAAGATAAAAAAACGTTCCTTCTAGACTCCTGTTTCTAGACAGGTAACAGATACTTTACCACCTCTAAATGTTCACAGAAAACTCTGAGTCTAACATTCTGATTAGGCAACCAGCCAAACCATGCACACACAGAAAAACACAACTGCAGCACAATGACTTGTGTTGAACTTGTCATTATCAGTTAGTTGCTTGTTAAATACTTTATAACTACAGCAAATTCCCAAGTGGTCACTTTCTGTTCTTTAAAAAAAAAAAAACAACAACAAAAAAAAAAACAAAAAAACCCAAAAAACAACGGGGCAGAACAGCATGGTTCTTGTCCCTGGTGTGCAAAACTATCCCAGATAACACCAGTACGTATTCCCCTAGCAAATAACGGATTTTTAACAAATCACTTCATGTCCTCTTTCCATACTGAAATTCCTTCTGCTCTGCACATCCCAGTGAAAGCGATAAGTATTCACAGCCATGTCCCTGCTATGACTCATATCTTGTTAGAACAAAAAGAGGCACTTGGCTCTCTGGAAAATAAATCCCACAGCCGCCTGCCTGAGATTGCTGCAAGCCTACAGCTCCCTGGCTTGTGCACTGTTGTGTCACAGAGGTCTTCACATCCCACAGGAGACAATTACTAAGAAGCACCTCCAGAATAGGTGAGGTTCTGCATATTATTACAGGAGGGAGAAAGGGCTAAAATGCTAAATATATTTATAAAGGCTCAAAAAGCACAGTTAATCTGCAGGAAAGTCAGTCACCTGACAAGCTAAGCTGTGCAAATAGCACAGCCACTCTCCTAGAAAAGAGGTTATTAGCAATAGGAAGAACTAAATTAATTGCCAGAATAATTTGTACTGGTATCCTCAGCAAAAAGCTAGCCAAGAGCCATGATAACTAGCAGATCTCTGCCAGGGGAAAAAAAAAAAGTTTTTTATCTTCCTAGCATTTCTTCGTTAGTTTGTAAATGAAAATTTTAAGAGTGAAACAAAGAAACTAAACAGCCCCCCTGGAAAAACCCCAACAAACCAAACTAAGTAAAAAGGTGGCAAAGTTAATCAAGTCTATTTGTTCCAAACACCACTGACCAGACAAGGCACTATGTAACCCTGGGGACACAGTTGAACCCATAGACCTCAGATGGTCATTCTGTCTCCTGTTCTCTGGCATGTCTTTACACCACTGAATGAATATTGTTACCAAATAAGGCCCCAGTAACCCCAGACACCTATAATAACATAGGCCATTAATGCAAAGTGTACCAGCTGGTCAATATCTTACCTATGTGGTGAAGTTCTTCTTTCAATCCCCTGTTCCAGTGCAAATTAGACAGACACTTCTATCAGATTCCTCTCAGGAATTACTAAGGTCTAGGCAGAAGTGACACCAATATGTTGTGGTGGGTATAAACCTCAACATCCTTTACCTCAGAGTAACTAGGAGGAGAAAACACTCCAGGTATTTTCACCAGCAGATATGGAAGAGGAACATTTACCATTCTGTTCCAGCTCCTGGCTCAACAAGTAACATCACTGTCAATCTGCAACGCCTTGAATCAGAGAAAATAAGAGAAACTTTCTGCATAGGAGAAGATTCTACATTGGTTTTACTGTAGCTGTTTGAAGTTGAACTCTCCGAGTAGTCAAACATTCTGAGAAAAAATGGCAGAAGTCTCTGGTTCATCCTCAATGTCTCCCTCTAATTCAGTAATTAAAGCACAGAGGAATGGCCAGACACTAATAAAAGTAGTCATGCCACTTCATACATCATAGAGATCTAGCTATGAAGAAATTAGGCATAAATAAATATAAGTAGCATACTTCAGGGGAACCATATATTCAATACTGTCTTCCTCTTGTCTTTTAAATCCCACAGTGGATTCAAAGAATGACTCTGACATCTGTCTAACCCTGTCAGTGTTGCACACTGAGAATGAGTAAGAACCACATAAGCAGAGTAGAGAAAGATGGATCTGGATATGAGCGTGGTCTGTGCATCAGCTGGGATGCACTGTATACTGAATCTTCAAAATATGGAAAAGGCAGCAGTCAGCAAGCATGGAGTGCAACACATTTAAAAATCCACACAACAAAGGGTGTTTTAGGAACCCACCTCTATACATCTTTCATCACATTAGTTCAGAAGCAAATGCATTCTCCCACCTAAAATCTTAAGAAACTCTGAATTTACAATTTTGCTAAATAATCCTTTTCATTAAATAATAGAAATAGTGCAGTGACAACAGTATTTGAACATTTATTATTATCTTGAATATGAAAAAGAGGGAACAATGAATATTTTTAGGAGGCTGAAATGCTTAGAAATTCATAAATGATACAATATTCTTATTATGCCATTTTCAATGAAAATCAAATACTTTGATCTTCTCCAGTATCATTTCAGCTTGAAATTGAATATTTCAGTTCATTTTGTTAAACTGAAATGAAAAAAACCCTATTTTAATCTAAATCAAGATTATAATGTCCTTTCTAAACACTTTGTGCCAGATGCTCCCTCCACCTCAGGGGAAGCACTTCACTATGCTGCAACTTTTACAATCTAGTTAATACATCCAACCTTCCAACAGGGTAAAGGCAGTAACATCCTTATCACAGACTTTGTGATACTACATACATACTACATACATACTACATACATGACAAAGAAAAATGTGAATTTCATATTCAATTCAATAAACTTGAAAGCAAAGGTACAAAATAAAACCCATTTAATTTGAGTCAAACTCCTTTATCCAAGATTTGTTTTACAAATTAAAAAAACAAACAAACAAACAAACAAACAAACAAAACCAAGAATAATGGTAGGTTTTTTTCCAAGTAAGGTTTTCATTCTGCAAAAGCTTCATTTTCTATTATAAATCATTCCTGCTGGAACTGTTTTTATTCCATTTCCTAGAGAGCAAAGGGGCACTTTGCCTCTACTTGAGTGTATTGTAATGCCTTCTTATGACTTTTTTTTTTCTCTTTCCCATCTGACATATTTTTCCTTATTGCTAACCCTGAAATAAACATGACTAAACACAGTTTTCCTGTGAGCTCACATACAAAAGTAGTTTAGGAAATGTATTCATTTTGCTGTTTATGTTATCCTGTCAAAAACAGGGAGAACTTGGCAGTTCCTCAAGTCCTGAGTAACAAAGTCAAAAAGAAACCATGCTATCATTAGGCAGCATCTCTGAGCACACTACTGCAGAGCTGCAGGTTGTGATCTACCTCAAAAATCCCTTGGAAAAAAAGGTCATATTCTATATATTATATGATTTATGGTGGTTTTAAACTTCTACTTTCTCGCTCAAGGACAACTTCCATGCCCCACATCTTTGTAATGTGACAGAGTGTGCTAGCTCCTCTCCTTTGCATTCCCACAGGTCCCCAAGGACAAGCAGAAATATGTGCTACAGAGATATATTACATCTAACTACCTGAGAAAATCAGATAGCAAAATAATTCAAGCCATTTAAGTCAAGAAAACACTCTTGGAATCGATATTTTTGGATGCACAACAGGGTATTAACCTGTACCATTGTTGAGCTCATCCTCTTCTCTGTTAAACTTCAAGTTTGCTTTTTGCAGCAACCAGAACTCTGCTTCATACTGTGGAGAAGCACTCTTCAAAGGGGAAAAGCACAGCATCAAAGCAAGATTTCTACCTTGGACAACAGCAAATTGCTTGGCAGTCCTTTTATTATATTCAAGGCATTCTCAGGCAGCTGGGCCTCATTACAAGCAATGGCGCTTCAGCCATTAATTTCAGAGAGATCAGGATAAAGCACTAAACGCAATGAAAATAATTTAAAGACTGTTAAGCAAGAAAATGAACTAGTATGGAACACTGCTAATGCTCTATGCTAAGCATGCTTCCTGGTGAGTGCTGCAAAACCATACATACTTTAGGACAGGTGCTCCTACAGAGTTTTTGTTCTCCTTCCAGCCCCGTGGGGCACAGCCCTGGTGGGGGCCTTGCAGTGCCACAGCAGAATAAGCAGCTAAAAGATGAGGTCCATCCCTTACTCCTCATTGCACCAATTCTAGGGCAGGAAATACTCCCAGGCAGAGTACTGTTGCAGTAAGTAGGTTTTGAGGAACAAAAACATGGTTAAGAATTTGTCTGTATAGGATTTGCTGGTTTGTTTGTTGAGAGTTTTGACAGCACTAGTGTTGTAAATTAGGGAAGATAAATGATACTGGCATTTGGGCATAAGACCAGATTTAGAGCTAAGTCTCAAATAGATCTATAGCCTTCCATGTGTTTTGTACAGCACCAGCGAACACCTGAGGCTGTCTCCCCATTGCAGTTGGGTGTTTTGATCAATTTGTGGTTCAGCAGCCACATGCCAAAATGCCAGTCAGGTCTATCCCTTCTCCCCCAGAGATACTGACACTCATTCTTCAGCTTCTTTGTGTAATTTGTTAGTTGTGAACCAACACAGCTACAACCTGGTCCAAGTTTAACCTCAGACTAGATCTAGGACCTGCACAGTCCCAATCCTCCCCCCAAATATTTCTGCATTTCTAAGGAAATGCACAAATATTGCAAAGACAAAATTTCAGCTTTCATCCTACAGAGGTTGTACAAATTTTAATTGAACTATAATTTTTGAAAGGTACACTTAAAAAGAACTTTAACAGCTGCTCTCAGACTTGAGGTGATTAATTTTGAAGTAGGTTCTATAAAAGAATGAACAATAACAGCTGAAGGTTGAGGCATTAATATTAACCTGTAATAAAAGGAATGATATTTAAACCATTCCTAGAAATAAAAGATGAGTACCTGGTCCTAGAGTGCTGGAAGAAGCACATAAGTTAAATTATATCCAATCAGGCAAAATACAGATATTAAACATTTATGAGAAGCTCTGATATATTCTGAATTAATCAGTTCTGCACATTTAAATGTTTTAATATTTAATGCTGCTACCTCAACAGTCCTGAAGAAATATTAAACTTTTGTATGGTCCTTTAAAAGGAATAGCAAGAGATTTTACTACACATAAAATCTGAATTGTGGCTGTAGGTTTTGTGCTATGCTGTGTTTTATGGAGAACCATGATTATAATGTACTGAACTACAACTGAAATTCTGAACATTTTTACCACAGATGAAACAGAAATAAGGGCAGTAATAACACAAGTAACAATTATTAAGCCAGGAGTAAGTACATGTCCAATCTGATTAAGTCTCCAAGGCATGATGGATTACTCATGAAGGCTTACTAATATCATATTTTTGTGAAATCTCTCAGATGAGTGTAAATGGCATGCTAAAGGCATTTTAGACATTCAGCGTATTAATGTTAGTGTGTTAGTAAAGTAAATCTCCAAAACACCAGCTGTGATAAGCAAAATATATATAGAGAGATATTTAGCTATCCACAAACTTCCTCACTGTAAAAAGCAAGCACTCTGAAATTTTTTTTGCTGTTGCCAATAATGATAAATTTAAATACAAGAACTGTATATTAATTTGAGTAGTTTTAAAAAACAGTGCTTAAAAGCATAATTAAGTTGAAAATGAGGACATGAAGACCTTCTTTAGAAGAGAGTGAGTCACATATGCTGATTCCATTATTAAAAAGCTTGTTTTGATTGTAAACACATTTCTGAGATTCTCTGCTTTATTACCTCTGAATAAAATAACAATTAATTTGAAAATTCCTAGACAAAACACTACAACAACAAACTACAAAACTGTTGAGGTTTGATGGAAATTAAGAGGACAGCAAGCAGCATAAATCCTCTGTTATGAACACATGTTCATTTCCATATCACTTTGACAGTTTGGAGTTCACACTCTGCAACACCTGAACTCCCGCCCACATCTTTGCCCCTTGTCAGTCAGTGTAAATTCAATAAGTTGCTCTCATTCTGCATGGTTTTGCCTGCATATTCCTTGCAGACCGAAAAAACTGAATTTACCATTGGTATTAAGTTTATAGCATGGCAATTTCAAAGAGAACCACAGCAATTATAATTGAAGGGATTTTTATGTGTAAAAAATCACTATATGTAGATTGTTAGCCAAGATACAGCCTGGCTCCCACATGAGTTATTTTTAAAAACAACAAATTCAACAAAACCTCCCCCCAAACAACAACAAAAATCAGGACAAGGTCTCAAATCTTTATTTTCCATTTATTTTTGAGGAAACGTAAGCCTGAACCTTTAACACCATTACCTTTCTAGTAGCCAAATCTGCCACAAATGGTCACGCATAGCAAAAGGAACGGAGATGCCCCAGTCCAGCCCTTGCACCACTCTGTGGTCCTGCTAACCCACACTTATTCCCAGAGACCTCAAATGACCAAGGCTTCCACATGCACATAGCCCTGCCCCAGAGATTATCCTTGGCTGATTTCACAATATTGCTGTAAGTGAACTCCAAAATTGAGTTCTAGCATTTCTAGTGAAATGCTCATAAGCAGCAGCCAGAGTCCTTTACATAACCTGTTTAACCAAAAGTGGATCCTTCATTCCCAGTGCTGAATGAGCACTGTCAATGAGCAAACACAGACACATGCAACTATTGCAGGTAATCCCTTTGTGAAGGGTTGTGTTTCTAGGAAAAACAGAGAGGAAGATATGGGGAAGTTAAGAGAAAAAGCATGAAAGGACCTGTAAGGACACAAGCTCACAGCTGAGAGACCAAAACCCTTACTCAGCTGATCTGAAGGCCCTGTGATGGTTAAAAAGACTCTCATGTTTCTCAAGGAAATCACTCAGAGATCATCTCATGTCCCAGTACATTCAAGGAAACAAGACTTCTTTAGAAGGAGGAGATAATCAAAGAAAAAAACGGAAGTTACCAATTTCTTTTCTTACTGCAAGTGATCCATATGATCTTGAGAAATCTCAAATGGATCTACTATCAATGGAGAGGTTGAAGTTGAATCAAAGAGGTGCAAGTAATAGACAAGTCACAAGACATGCAAGTAACCCTTGACCAAGAGTAGAGAAAGAGTTTAAAACCAAACCAAAATTATGAAAAAACCTGGCATAATATAATGTCTAGAAACTTTGGAGTTTTGCCAAAAATTCAGGGAACCCTTACAGATAGAGGGATTCTTGTTGAGACAGCCATGGCAGACTTGGGGAATTTGTAGGTCAGAATGGTGAATTAATTAACCAATTAACCAGCTTGACCTGACTGTACAGACTAAGTTTCTCCCAAAAACAGGATAGGGGAAAATTTGGACTACCTTGAAATATGCTAAGAGAAACTTTAAGACAGGCCTGAACAAGTGAGCAATCACATTGAGAAAGAGATTAAAGAATTACAAAAAAAACCCAAATGATTACAGAACAACACCGTTACCAACACAAGTAAACTTGGACTTGCAGAACAATATCAGAGAAAGGAATTTTTCCAGTATGTAATATGGACTACAAATGAAAGGATAGTGGATATTGCTTTGGACATCACTATTTTTTCAGCAGATCTAGGAAAAAAGCTAAGAGGTGAACCTCTAATTGGCTGTGTACACTGCTGACAAGGCTGGGGAGACAATTTGTCCCCTTGAAATGCAGGAAAACAGGTTTTGATTGAAAGTGGTGGAAATTGGAGAAAGACATTCAGACAATTAAGGAACTACACAATGTGCTGCCTTCTTCAGATTTCATAACAAAAGCCCCACCAAACCCTTATAAGACAACAACATTATAATAGATTAAAAATTAAGTGCACTGAGCTGTAGCTTCTCAAGATCCTGGCCACTGAGAGTGGTGCTCTCGTGCCCCCCTGTGCAGAAACACAAAGGCAGCAAGAAAGGACAAAGAGTCACTCACACCCCTCCAGAGGCCCCAGATCTCAGGGGAATCTCAGCTGCTAAAATTTCAGTGCATTTGAGACAGCAGTCCATCCATTTGCAAACTGTTACTAAAAAGCTACAGATAATACAGATAATAGTGAAAATAAAGATGGGAACTGTGGTTGTAAAGGTCAAACGTGAGATGTATGTAACATTAGTGTGGAAAAGCTGAAAGGACAAAGGAGAGTCTCTGCTCAGTGATTTTACATTTAAGCAAGGAGCAGCAAATTGTTCTTTGTGAGCATTAGGATTCCCTCTCCAAACCAAAAATCATAAATAAGAAATTATATTGCAATGGATCACACCACACAGATAAGCTGTAGAGAAGTATGAAGAATCTGCTTTCTGTGAGGTGCAGAGAGCTAAATGGAGATATTTTAAAGACTTACTACCTTTCATCATGGCTAAGCACTATAGATGTTACAGCAGGTTCATTGTGCTCTTCCCAAACTGACCTGAGCAAGGGTAAGCAGCCAGTGGAAGCAGATCCAGGTGGCAATGAAAGCACAGCTTTATCAAGTGCACTAATCCCCACCAATTTATATTGACCGAGATTGTTTTTTGTGTGGGGGGTGAAATAAGCAGTCTCCCTTGGTCAGATTGCTCTATCTAGGGGATATCTTACAGCAGGGATTGGCAGAAATTAAATTAAAGGAGAATGGAATGTGACTAATGTGACATATATATATACGTATATATACACAAATAAGACAAATATGGAAATTAATACCACATACATAGCACAGCAAAGTCATACCTAAGCTATTCCAGTGATTTATGCATAACTAAGTCTCTTGCTTGCAAAACAAATTCCTTCAAATTTGTCACAGATCGAATCGTAAAGTGGAGGAGGAAATCTGTAGGTCCCAGCAGGCAGTCTCTGAGTTACACACATGCAGAACCACACAAGTTTAAACTACCAATCTGAAACATGATTTTCTTTCTTTCTTTTTTCTTTCTTTTTCTTTCTTTTTTTTTCTTTCTTTTTCTTTCTTTTTCTTTCTTTTTCTTTCTTTCTTTCTTTCTTTTTTCAAGTGAAAATCTCTTTCAAACTGACCAGTAAATAGAAATAGCAATAGAAAAATCTGCCAAACATCTGTGCACCATTTTAATGAAAGCAAACCTTTAATTGATCTAAAAGGTAAGGTTGTTGGAAAGTTATAAGCAAATGTAACAACACATTTGAAATGAAAATGTCTTCAAGTTACAGCTAGAGCACTGTGTAGGTCCTTCTCTGATATGGGGCGTCTAGGAAATAATACCAGTAGCAAAATTGTAAAACATATTGGGATAGCAGGTGCTGCAGTTCATTGTTATGCTAAAAAACTCCTAACAATCATTTATAGCAATTGCAGCTGTCTTTCTTTTACCAATGTATAATAATTATCTATCTGATTAGCAAATGTAACCACCTGCAGTTAACTGGTTTACTGGTATAACTACTTGCAAGGATGAAATGCCTTTCAAAATCAGGCAAGTTAGTGCTAAAACTAAACTTCTGTGTCAAAGTTTCATACTGAAAAAGTATGAAAGTGGCTGTGGAATTTTCTGCACACTTTGGTACAAGTGCTTAGAAAATGGTTTTCATAAGATGTGAAAAAGTGTCCTAAAACCAGCCTCAGCAGATTTTAAAACACCAGGTAGCTCAGACAGTATTCTATGAAGGAAAATCACATTTTTATTACAAGATATATCCATGCCACTGCAGGCACACTGAAATCTCAGTGAATACATTTAAAGGTATACAGCCATTTTATGTGGCCAAGTTCTCATCCTCTCTCTCCTCTTGCATCAATGGTTGTAATCTTGCTCCTTATATGAAAAAGCTGCTCCTCTTCAGTATTTTTCACCCGGGCCTGTAAAACTCTACTCAGCCACTTGGCCATTTGACAGCTGAGTAAAATATTATTATTTCTTTTTATTAGCATAAGTCATAATGGAAAAGGATGGTAGATTTTCTATCTGAACTCTCAAACTTTTGTGGCAATTTGATTGGGGCGACTTTGCTCTCCCATTTAATCTCACCAGACAACAAAATATTTTTAAATATATGCAAGTTATGTCAGTTTCCTCCAATGAGATATACAAGCAAAACTGTTATACTTTTGGACACAAATTTTCATTAATGTCTTTAATGGCTCTTTTTCTGTATTATTGGTTTCAAGGTAATTTGTAGGAACCATGAATCTTCCTCCTTCCTTGTCCCACCTTTGCTTTCTGTGTGTTCCATTAGAACAGACTCACTTTGAAACCTGCAATTCTATTTACCTACACTTGTAGCTTCCTTTTAAATCTAAACATGAGTTTTTTCCACTCCTTTTCTGCTTCCCCTCATTTAAGAGAAAGCAGTCCAGCAAGGAACATTTGGGTAAGTCTCATTTCCATATGGAAAAACAGCATGACAGAATCACACGTGTGTTTCACCAACATGTCTCTCACTAACTGTTGATCCCACTAGCTGATTTCAACTAAACACAACCAAAAGGTAAACATCTGGAATCTACTGCTTCTCTAAATCCTCTGAAAGATCAGTACCCTGAGAAAGGTTCCCCCTCATTCCCCTCCCTGTCTGGTCACTCCAGGGCTCTAAGTCTTTGAGCATCCATACAGAAGTATCTAAAATCTGAATTTTGCAAAGATTTGAGCACCAGGATTCCCATTAAATTCATCTGCACTCATATGTGCTGGAAACCCATGGATACCTCATCAGCACATGCAATAGATATTCAGACTCTGAGGCAGTCCACAATAAGTCTGGCATCTTGGAAACTGAGAGCAGTCCCTGTAGGAGCAGCAGAGGAAATAACCACAGCTTTGAGCAAGGTTAAAGCAGAAAAGGATAACTAAAGACAGAAGTGCTCAGCACTATGCAAGAGCTAAGCAAAGGAGCTCTCAGTCCTTTACCAATCACCTCCATGGCTGGGCTGGTCTCTTTGTCACCTTTGATGTGCTTTCTCTAGCCCATTTTTTTCAACAAATGAAAGATGGCTTTTGAAATTTAATGTGCAACAAGTATAATAATGTGTATATTAATTTCAGCAATTGGGGATACGTTTAAAGCAAGATTTTATGAATGCAAATTTGCTATCCAGAATGTAACTATAAAAGTAAGGAAATATGTCTTAAATACTAAATTGTCCACAGACCATGGACAAATATATATGTAATCATCCGACAATGATTCATAGCAAAATACAACTTGAAAAAACCCTCTGATTTTTATAGTTCACATTCTCAGTATCTGTGTTCACATGTAAAGCTTACTGCTCCCATCAAATCTGCAGGCTTAGTTGTGTAAATCGTAAAGTGAGGTTGCAAATCTGCTAATTTGCAAAGAAGAGAGAATTCGGAAACTTTTACTAAGGAATTTTTGGGGGTTCTTTAAAAAAGAGTGAGGAGTTAATACTTTAAGCATCTGATCTTCTCAGCACCTTTTCCAACTTGTCCTCTCATTGAACCAACCCAGTTCCCTTCCTATTTTCTCTTCTTGAGCGAACACCTTTCTTCCCTTCCAATAAGAGGCAGCCCAGGGGAGCCCTGTGCCCCTGGAGCCCAGCTGCCTGCCAGGATGGAGATTTGGGGATCTCTGTGCCCCTGGAGCCCAGCTGCCTGCCAGGATGGAGATTTGGGGATCTCTGTGCCCCTGGAGCCCAGCTGCCTGCCAGGATGGAGATTTGGGGATCTCTGTGTCCCTGGAGCCCAGCTGCCTGCCAGGATGGAGATTTGGGGAACCCTGTGTCCCCAGAGCCCAGCTGCCTGCCAGGATGGAGATTTGGGGATCTCTGTGTCCCTGGAGCCCAGCTGCCTGCCAGGATGGAGATTTGGGGATCTCTGTGTCCCTGGAGCCCAGCTGCCTGCCAGGATGGAGATTTGGGGATCTCTGTGTCCCTGGAGCCCAGCTGCCTGCCAGGATGGAGCAGGAGCTGGCGCAGTGCACGAGCACCACTTGGCATCACACAAACCTCCAGTGCCAACCAGAACAGACACAAAGGAATGTTAAGAGTCACTTGCTGCCTGCTCTCCCTGCTCACTACAACACCCCTTCTGAAGGTGTTTGAAACCCTTCTACAGAATTGTAATTTGAAATGTGTCTCATCTCTGCTGTTATTGAGAATAAGTTGATGTGTCAGTTGGAGGCTGGCATCAACCATTTTTGGATGATTGGTTTCAAATCCTCTAATCAGCTTACCATCCAAATAATTGAGCTGTGTGTTGGGGAAGGCCCTTCAAGGCATGAGTGAAGACATTCTCCCTCAAGCCCTGGAGCAAAATTAGAGCTGTCATTTCCAGCCCCCCACGTTGCCTGCACCTTCCTGCATCAGCCAGCCCGAAGCTGCTTCATGTGCCTGAGAGCTCCTGACCCCCAGCTCCCCACTATGTGTGTGTAGCTCACAGAAATGCAGGGCAGCACCTTTGTTTTTCTAAGAAATACTGATCTACTACTATACATGGAGATTTAAAGCTAGGATTCAGACATATGTTTTTCTTCTATTTTATCAAAATTTATAACCCTCACTAAACTACCCCTAGCAGCCACTCCGTCAAACAATAGGAGACACATTGTGACACTCATAGTGGAAGCCTAACTCAGAAGTGATATAAATAGCAAGGAAAATATATACATTAGTAGGGGACACAGGAACAGATGCAAAGCAAGATTTTATACTTGCACAGGCAGCCCATAATGGGCTTTAAAACATCCTGAGGGGTGATTTCCTCCCATGCTGTCCTTGCTTAAAGGGAACAAATTGCCTCTTGCCAATAGGGATGATACAGCTGCCAGCTCCAGCACTCCCTTGCTGGCCATCCCACCTGGTGCAAAGCCCCCTCAGGAGGGTAAAACACCAGTTTACACCCAAAAACAACACCAACAAAGTTTGCCCATTCCCCCAAGCTCACACCTCCCCTGTCTGTGCCATCCAGGACACCTGCTCCCTCATTTCCAACAGCTAAAGGAGAAATGTGTTGGGAGCTCTGTTTTCCTCTTCTCTCCCAAACTAGCATGCCCTGGTTTTTATATCTTCCCTTTATTATCTTCCTTTTATTATCTTCCCTTATTTCCTAGTTCTCTGTAATTATATATTGGGACATCAAACGGTGAAGCAGGGACTGCTTTTGAAGGCTTTTATAATTAGCTTTTCTATTGTGTCCTCTAATACCTCCTCTGGCTTTAGATTTACTTTTTTCTGTTCACAACCTCCTGAACATATGGCAGTAAATATGCAGCATGCTGTGAGCTTCACCTGGAGTCTACTTACAATATATCTGCAATGTAAATAACAGACTTCGTGTCAGTCAATTAATCACACACCAGTGCTTGGCAGAGGGCAGGCAGATTGCAGGAAGGGAAATTGGAAAGTGGTGTCTTGATCAGCACTGGACTTCAAGTATTAAATATTACCTAAGTTGGCAGGTTTCTCTGGCATCACTGCTTTCACCTAAAAATATTCTGTTACAATTGCATTGGAATTAATTCAAGGCCAAATTCTCCACTCACCAGGACCATTTTGGTAACATTTCACCCAATGGAATAATGATCTCATTTCCACAGAACATGACCCAAATGCAAATATCATACAGAAATTAAATTAAAATAAATTTAAAGTGATCCCATGGTAATGCAAAAAATTAAAATATTACCATTTCAGTAGAAGTGTTTCTTTTTTGTAAAATAAATTGAAATTAATTACGTTACTGATGTGTTTTATTCTTGTTTTTGCAACAAAGCTTTTGAGCAAGACAAAATACTTTGTTTACCTGATTCACTTTATTTAACTCAAGGAATTCATGAGGATATCATCAATTATAATCACAAACACATCATTTTATGCTTTAAAAAAAGAACTCTATTCCATTAGAGCCCTTCTAATTTGAAGATCTCAAAGGATTTTCTGTACTACATTAAAATCCTTGTCATTCCCATGGAGGACAAGTGAAAATACAGAAATTAATCATCTAATATTTAAACACGCATGGAGCACAGCACAAAAGTTAAGATCTCATGGGAAGAGCTTTCCTAATAACAATAAAAATCTCATTGAAGGCAATGAAGAAGGCTGTTTATGGCTGAGATTCTCCCACGTCTCACTGTACCTGGCCCTGAACTGGTCTCTGCCAGGGCTGGTGCCTGAGAAGGGCTTTGCCCAAGGCTAGCTTCAGGCAAGGGGACAAACAAGTGCCCTCAGCCACCCTCCACCTGGCTCACACCACTGCAGTTCAGCCCTACAGGTCTTCAAAGGCTTTGTTTTGATGCCTTCATCCCGCTTCTTCCAAGAATTTATTCCCACAGGGATCCCTATGCTCTTTCTTTGCAGTTTTCCTTCTCAGAAAGCTCCTCTTTATTCAGGTGATGAAGAAAAACTGCAGGGACTAGATCAACCTTTGGTTTAAAAGCCACTGGCCTCTGATGGTCATCAGAAGAACTGGTTATGTGTCCAGGACAACAAATTATCTTCTGTATATGAGTAGAAACACAAACCCCACTGCTGCTCCTAAGGGCTTTGGTGCAAGGGTGGGAGCTGGGGCTCCTGGTGCTGGGGCACCCCTGTTATCCTGGGGAGCCCCATCCATGCCCACCCCAGTGGAGAGGCCCCTCTCCCCATCACTGCCAACCTCTGCTCATCCAGGACAGGGCCACACATTCCCCAGGCCATCCTGACCATGAAGCAAGTCCCAGGATAGCCATGCCCTGGTGCCCAGCATCCTGTGGCAGGAGAGTGGTTTTTATTTTCAGCAGCAAAATGAAAATTGTTCTCAGTGGGGATCGTGGCTGCATTCCCCAGTGTCTGTAAGGTACAGCAGAGCCTTACTAAAGGGTTTCTGAGCCTGTGGCATCTGCAGGACCCCCCGCACCACCACCACCCCCCCTCTTCTCTCTGTGTTTTCTAGGGCTAAATAATAGCTGAGCTCACCTGACTGCCTTCAGTTTTAGTGATGGCATGACCCTGGGTCCTTTTACTCTGCTGGCTACTGACTTCCATCAAGCTTTCAAGTTTCTTGCATCCTTGAGATCTGTATCCCTGCTATGTTTGATTAACCAATGTTAACCAACATATTCCAAAGGGAGGAGGACAGACAGTGTACTGACAGTACCCTAGGAAAGTGCCCATAAATTTTCTTCAGGGAAAAATATATTGATTTGCAAGCATAAGCATGCAGAAAAGGCAACCACACCACAGCAGTGTAAAGAATATTTATTTAGCACGTTGGTCTACAATACCTTGTTATGCCAACGATAATAGCACCAAAACCACAGAGGCAAAAAATACATACAGGGACATTTTGATATTTGGGGCATTACTATGCAATGGTACTAACAACCACTGGGAGTAAAAGGAAGTTTAGGTGTTTAAATGATGGCAGCTCTTCCAGGGATGTAAAATTTATTGAAGTTCAAGGGATTTCAGTATTTTAGAGAATATGGGTTTGAAGAGTTCTAATGGGCAGTACAAAAAGCATGGACAGCCTCAGGAAGGGCCAGGTTCTATACTCAGCTTTCAGCCTCAAAAGGTGGACAGGCAAAGCTGTGTCCCCAGCTTGTCCCAAAGGAGAGGGGACAGGCAGCCCTTCCCCTTGGCTCTGGCCAGCTCATGTGGAAGTAGGGCAGAAAATTCAAAGGATCCCAGCCCAGGCCAGACCTGACATCCCCTTCCAGTGCAAACGCTGCCAGTGCTGGGCAGGGGGATGTTCTGCCAGCAGCCAGAGGGGCTCAGAGGGGCTGGGACTGCTCCACATGGGATCCTGAGCAACAAACAGGGGGAAAAGCCACAGACCTAGAAGCCAGCATACCTAGGGGTCCATAACTCCATGATTTGTCCTCTGAAGTGCAAGCATTTAACTTTCATCCACACAGCACCTTGAGTGCCTGCACATTTCCTGGCACTCCTGGTACAGCCTCAGGCAGGGAAACAGCTGTGGATAACACCAGCTCCAGCTCTGCCTCCAGACAGAGCAGCCCATTCAAACTGCAGCCCCCAATGGATTCAATTAAGCAGCTTTTTTCTCTGGACAGGACTTGACCATGAAGCAATGCTTGAGTGAGAAACAAAGACAAGCCCCGAGGCAGAAGATCTGATGATATTTCTAAGTTAATTTATAATCACAGTGCTTTTATTCTTAAAAGATAAAGTAAGTAAGATGATGTTGTGATTAAGGTGCAGAATATCTAATTTGAGAGATGCATAAAAGGAAATCAAGGAGTGCTATCTATCAGGAGATAACTGCAAGTCTTCCCCATCATCACTATAAATCTTTCACTGAGAAGAACTACTACATTATAAAGAACAAGAATTTTTTAAAAAATAATAAAAATTAAAAAGCAGACATGTTAAACACTACCTAACAAGCTTCATGACATGAGCACAAAAGTCTTAAATTCAATGTCATAAATTCAATACCGTCAAAGATTCAGATACAAGGTCCTTAGAGACAGTGCTGTGTAAGTCAAGCACAATATTAAAAGACACTGTCATCTTTAATACGTGTTAAATATTTTAAATTCATAGATCTGAATTAGAGAAATATCACAGAGGCATCATCAATCCTTTTCCCCTTCTGACACATATTTTTTAAAGATTTGCCACAGTTTCTGCAATTAAATGATATCCCAAAAGCGTACAGAAAACAGATGAAATGAAAAACTGACCTTGTGGACATGATCACAGGCCATCATGATGCTTACTCCCATAAATACCCCCAAGCAGGCTAAGATTAATACCTGCATATATTTAAATTACCACTTTGAAAGAGATTAGACTTAAGGCATCCCACCTACTCCCAGAGGCAGCATGAAGTGATTATTCCTTACAGGTGTTTCCAAGGGGAATACACCTTGTTCAAAAGTACTGAATGTTGTGATAGTGCCATACACAAAACCCTCCCTCCCCTTATGGTTTCACATTTAGGGCACATAAGCCTTCATTTTCTGTTTAAATGTACTAATCTTCTTAACAGTATAATCAAGCCTCTAATATATAATATTATCAGTTTATATTTAGCAGTAATAACCATCATGTTAGTGGTGATGGACATATCTCTCTATTCATCTGACTGAAATACCCTGGATAAATCCCTTTGCCCAATTCATTTCTGCAGAGACAGCAAGCAGCTTTATGTTACTTAAAAGCATTCCGTTGCAATATATTTTTAGTTAATATGTAAAAATCCTGCTTTAAGTTTGAGAAACGTTTCTTTCTTCTTCCATTTCTCATTGGGAAATGTTCCAGTTTGTAGCTTTTTAAGTAACACAGGATTTTGTGGGCTACAAATTCAACAAAAGGTATTCCTACAATGAATAGGTCACAAACACTTCAACTGTCTTTTTGCATCCTTCCAAGGTTTTGTGTTCTTGGAAAGTAAAAATGACCCTGAGCCCTTAGATACAAATTTAAGGAAGTTTATATTTAAACATATGCCAGAACTTTTTTTTTCTTTTTCTTTTTCTTTTTCTCTTTTTCTTTTTCTTTTTCTTTTTCTTTTTCTTTTTCTTTTTCTTTTTCTTTTTCTTTTTCTTTTTCTTTTTCTTTTTCTTTTTCTTTTTCTTTTTCTTTTTCTTTTTCTTTTTCTTTTTCTTTTTCTTTTAACTAGAAGATTTCCTAGTAGTTTCTAATTCCTGCCCAATATCCTACCAGCTTTGTACCACATAAAAAATGCCACAACCAATACAAAATCTGAGCCAAATCTAAGCAACTGGAACATGGTCTTTGTGGGAGATATTACAGGGGGATTATAAAACACTGGACAGTAGAGCTATCTTTTGGCACATGACAGGCATTGCATTAGGCCTGCCATGATGCATACATTAAACATAATAAATAGCTGCTATAGACCCAGGCCCCCAAAATACGTATTAAGGTCTCTCACATATATTTCCTCGTGGCACCTCTTCTGATTTTGAAGAGCACATTAAATGTTTAGTGACCCAACATGTAACTATTCATCCTACCAGGAACCTGATTGCCTGCAACAGAAAAGCTTATGAAAGAAGTAAAATAGACAGGCATTAACAGAGAATATAATGGAACATGCTCTTAAGTGTATAATTAAAATAAATTTATTATTATCCTTTAATTATACCGAAACATTTCCAAATTACTCAAAAATAATGGAGAAAATGCAATGTGTTATTATCATTCATTCCCAATTTGTCTTAAAGGTAAATACCTATATAAGCTACTCATAAGGAAAACCCAAAATTAAAAGGGCCATCAAATTCCACCCTAGATAATTACAAAAGCATCAATCTCTCTTTGTACCAGAGCACAGTGTACTTGATGTAAAAAAAGCACAGAGGATGATTCTCCTCTAATTCAAACAAATTACAGCCACTCTGCATGCTAACCATAACAAACACATGTTAAATTCAGTAGAAAGGATGAGAACTGCACTGGTATGGAGCTGGAACCTCTTCCAGATCATTTGACCAGGGCATATTTTTCCCACTGATACATCTGCCCAGCAGTGTGGGGAGAAGTCACTACCTGGAAGCTGTGGATGCTAAATCTCTGAGCAATGAGCCCAGCTTTCTGAAAAAGGAGTGAAGAGGGGCAAAAATCTGGTAAGCTGAAAATCTGACTGCTCCCTCACATGTGGCCTTCTGCCTCACCTGCCTGCACCTGGATGACAGAGTCAGCCCTGCCCCAAGGCAGCACTGCCCCAAGAGGGATGGAAACTGCCATCCACAGATTCTGCACAAGCACTAAATTAGGGAAATTTTCAAGAGGACAGCAGGGTTAAATCTTGTTCTGCTGTCCAAAGATTTCACCTCATCACTCATATTTTGTGATGGAGCAAGGAACTGTGGGCTTTGCTGGCATTGATCCTCTTCCATGGTGATGACAACCCTCATCTCCCTGAAGTGCTAAAAGCTAGCACACTCCAAGACAGAACACACAATTTTGGTTTCTCAACAATTTGACCATTCTGAAGATCTGAGGTACTATGTTTAGTAGCATCTGTATGATTTCTGTACCTCATGAAAAATCTACATGCTCTAGAGAAAATACATCAATTAGAACAAAAAGGATCCCTGCTTCTGATTGTTTGTATGTAGAAAATACCTGGTAACTCCAAAAAGTTCACGCTTTGTCGATCTGGAATGAAAGGTTACTAGTTACAGTGCAAGTCACTCATTAGTGTTTCTTAGCAGTTAGTGAAACGCAATCGAAAGAAATATTGTAATGCAACTAATTTTACACTGTGCTTTCTCAAATGGAAAATATTGCAGTTAGAAGGAGGATTTGCTCTCTGCTGTAATCTCACTAATTGGGCAAAAGGCACTTGAAGGGGGGAGTTGTTCATTGGGGTTTTGGGCAAGGTCCCAGAGGAAGAGTAGTCAGCATGTAATGCACCAGTACCACTGCTCAAAGACAGTTTAGAGTTTAAAAACACTATTTGTACTAAGGAAACAGCCAGATGCCACTGCATTGGTGTTCTGTCAGTGATGAGTAGCAAAAAGGCTCCCTAACATCTGCTACCACTTGATGAAATAAAACTTACATCTCTTTGAGTGAAAAGGTCCACAGAGTAATCCGGGCTGCCTGAGGCTGGGGAGGGACTGGTGCTGCCAGCTCCAGCCAAACCTTTTCATCTCTGCTGGTGGAGGCAAATTCTGAAAATATCACAGCTCTGCTGAAACTCCTTTATACTTCATAACTGCATTAACTACATGATGAAGGAAAAGCAGGGCAATAAAGCACACAGGGATCACTTCCCTGAAGGAAATAAGCCTGCATCTCTCAAATGCGATTTCTGTCTGCTCTCAGCAGTTCATTTCTGTTTGAGGTGGACAGCCCTGTAAATATTATTCTGTGAAGAAAATAGATAATTTTAAAGACATGAAGGTCTCTTTGTCTAGTTCAATGAACCACAATTCTGTAGATGCACTGCAACAGGTTTTCCAGATCAGAAGCAGAAGTACCCTTTAATTGTAAGACATGCAGAAGGAAGCAAGTGAGAGATCTCCTCTAAGCCTTTTTTACTGAACATTGCAACATGGAAAAGATTTCTGCTGAAAAATAAAACTGAAAAATGACAGATGTAAAGGCAAATGTGGTCAATTTACACATTAGTAGCCACGCAGCAACCACAGATATCATTATAGAAAATGTGAGTTTGTTACCTTGGAAATGTTAGTATTGCTACCCACTGCCCTTCGCTGCCTTAAGGAGTGAATTATGATTCTGCAATTTATTTTGGGAACAAACCCGAGGAGAGCGGCCTGAATCAGATCTGTGCAGTGGCCGGAAATTAAATGGTCAACTTGTCAGAAGTAGAATTGTTTGATTTTTGGTTCAGTGACCAAAATGAAAAGAAAAAGAAAGAAAAAGAGATCAGCTTGGGCCAACATAAAAGAAGTACTGAGGGACCTGGCACAAAAAAATAAATTAAAATATCAGTTAGGTCAATATGAAAATATTCAATGAACCAAAAAAAATTAGATAAAGACTTTTGTTCAAGCAGAAAAGTCTCATTTCATTTTCTGATTATGCATGTAACAATTTTTTCACAATTAAGATTAAGTCAGTTTTGCAATTAAGATACTTTTCCAAAATAAAAATAAAAACTGTGTTTTGAAAGTAACAGTAATATATTTCAAATATTTCACTTCTCCCCATTTTCCATTAAATTTTACTAAATTCTATTCAAATACATATCAGTTTTTGTCTTTGACAAAATCAGATTACCAATTAATTCACTACAAACATGGAAATTCTAACCAAATAAATTCAGACAATCATAGAATAGTTTTGCTTGGAAGACTTCACATATCACCGGGTTCCAATCCCTCTCTCATGGGCAGGGACACCTTCCACCAGACCAGATTGCTCAAAGCCCCATCTAACCTGGCCTTGAATCCTTCTAGGGATGGGACATCCACAACATCCTTGGACAACCTGTTGCAGTGTTTCACCACCCTCGCAGCGAAGAATTACTTCTTAATATCTAATCTAAACATGCTCTCTTTCAGTTTGAAGCCATTTCCCCTTGTCCTGTCACTACGTGCCCTTGAAAAATCCCTCTCCAGCTCTCTTGATGACCTTGGGATACCAGAAAGCTGCTCTAAGATCTCCTCAGAACCTTCTCTTCCCTGGACTGAACAGCCCCAATTTTCTCAGCCTGTCTTCCCAGGAGAGGTGCTCCAACCCCCTGATCATCTCCAAGACCTTCTCTGGACTTGCTGCAACAGGTTCAAGCCCTTCTAATGTTGTGAGCCCCAGATCTGGATACAGAACTCCAGGTGGGGCCTTGTGAGCATGGAGCAGAGGGGCAGAATCCCCTCCCTCGCCCTGCAGCCACGCTGCTTTGGGTGCAGCCCAGGACATGTTTGGCTTTCTGGGCTGTGAACAGGCATGGCCAGCTCACATCCAGCCTCTCACCCCCAAGTCACTCTCCTCAGGGCTGCTCCCAATCTATTCTCCACCCAGCCCATGGTTGTGCTTGGGATTCCTCATGCTAGAATACTATGAACTTGAAAAACTGACTGACAGGGTGTCAGCCATCAGCAAATGAACTATAATACTTGGAAAGCATTAAAATATTTGCCAGAGGTTTTGGATCTTTGTACTAACCTGAATGATGTTCTGAAGACTATACTTGTTTTGAGCCAGAGTCAGAAAAATTGCTGTACAATAATGTTTAGCACTGAACTTTAGCCAGGGATTCTTTTTTCCAAACATAGTAGGAACTATTTTTGAAGCACTTTTAAATACTGATTCTTTCATTTTGATACCTGGCATACCCACAAACTGCTGCACTGCAGGGCTGGGCAACAGTTTGTTAAACCAGGATCTTTGCCTTGGTCAGTTTGGCTGTTTTGTTCCTCTCTGCAGTTCTTGCTATAATAATAATTTCATCCAGTGTCCAGATGAATGTGTCTAATTCTGGAAGGAGTGTTGTTTTTTTCTAGCGATGCATTTCCCCTGTGAGATAGGAACACTGGAAGGTTACTGTGGGCTGGAAACCACCGCTTGTTTAGCCAGAAAGATAAATATTATCTATATTTCTTGTTCTTTCCTATGCATTGTATTGTCCTGGAGAGCAGTGGGAACAGTGGAAGGCAAATGGCAGAGACCTTGCCAAGCCCTGTGATGTGATGAATGACTTCTCACATCCCAGGGCTTGACATGAGGAGAGGCCACAGAGGGTCACGCTGCTGTTTTCAGATGTTAAAAAGGCTGATCGTCCACCCATTGCTCTCATTTCTAGCACAGGAAGAGCTCTCCCATGCAGGATCCACATGGGAAGACACAGCTCTTCCATGAAGTATTTCTCTGCAAGAACACAGGCCTCCTGCCCAGGAAAGCTGATTTTCTGCATTCTCACTGTCTCTCTATTCATGAATATCCTACCAGACTTGTTAAATGATATGACCACAAACTACCTCTCAGCCATACAGAGAGACATGTTCCCAGATTTCTTCAAGTCTTCTGGGCAGCGAGTCTTGTGTGCTTTCTCTTTTCCCATTTCCTTCCCTCCTCTTTGCTATCATATGCAAACAGACAGTCAACTTTCACTGTTCCCCCATGCATTCCCAAGGAGAAACTTACATACCCCACTTGTGGAAAACCAATATGAAAATCCCTTCAAACCCAAAATGGGGCAAGAGCTGCCTGCAGATGGGATGCAGCAGGATGAGGAGGGGAAAACAGCATTTGCTTTTGGATGCATGCCTGTGCATGAAAGGGAGCTTGCTTGATGGATTTCCCTGTGCAGAGTTTTTTTTTCTTTGCCAACTTTTGATTATCTGACTGCAGTCTTGAAAATTACACTGGAGAGATGGAAAGAGGGAAACAGTGAGGTCCCTTATTCTGTGTGCTTTTCACCAGCTGGACCAGTCAGTGTACAGCCACGTTGCAGCCAGGCTCTGGAAGGGGACATGGGATAGGTGCCAGCATCCAGCCATCCATGGCAGCAAGGAATGGTGAACTGGACAGCGGGAGACACAGGCACAGCAGGAGCTAGGGCTGGCAGGTAGACCCTTTTCTTGTCTCAGCTCTCTTGGGTCATACCTGTTTATTTACAAAACTACCCTTCAAGAGGACATGGGGAGGAATAAATCACTGTCTAATCTGAGGCAATCATATTTTTGCTAAGCATGGTGCAAGACCTCTTGACATTTCATCTCAGTCTGGTTTGTAGCTCAGTTCCCTCAGGCCAGTGAGCACGGCCCTGTCTCCAGTGGGAAAAAAGCAGTCACAAACCTGATGTGTGAGTGGAAGCCATTCTGGGAAACACACAGAGACCTTCAGCCCCATCTCTGATGATTAATCTGCTCACCCTGCTGCAGGAGACCAAGGGCACTCCAGTTCCTCCTCAGCTGTATCTTGCAAAAGCAAAGAGAGAAACCAGTAACCACCCTGCATGGCTGCACGCCCCAAGGCTGCTGCTCCAGGAGAGACACAGCAATAGTTTTACACATGGCTTCACAAATATGTCCAACACCCAGTGAACCCCAACACCCAGAAGGCTGAGCTTATTAATAATGCTTCTCATCTAGCAAAACTAAATAAAATTTTACTCTGGGCATCTCAGTCAAATACTCTACACTGTCCCTTGGGGCTGCTTCCTCTGAGCAGGCAGAGAGGAGGAGGGGAGGAGGTGATGGGGGTGAAGGCATACAGGGCCACCATCCATCTGATGCTCCCCTGCTGGCACCCAGCTCTTCAGCAAGCAGCTGGGGACAGGCTGTCCCCAGGCAGGCACACCACCTCCCTCCTGGCAGCAGAGCAAGGCATCCCCTCAGAGATGGGCTGTGGGGAGAGCTGGTCCCACTGCAGGGCTGGATACACACTGGGATGTTTGTCACCCCGGGACAGGGGAAACTGGGACAGAACTTGGGCATGCACTGAAGCACTTGCTCAGTACAGAGAGAAACCTGCAGCACACAAAATTTTAGGAAGGTCAATGTAGAAGTTTGACAGAAAGTGGAGAGGGATGAGATGTAAGAGAGGGTAGTGGTAGGTAAAGCTTGCAGCTGAAGAGAGATGGATTCCTTGTCTGCTGTCACTCAGGGCTCTTGCAGGTTGAACTTCAATAGACACAGTCTGGAAAAGGGCCATTGATCTCCCTTCCCAAGCAGATGCTTGTGAAACTCTCATAACCAATATTAATATCAAAGTGCTAGAGAGGAGCAGGGAAGAGCCACTTCTGTTTTGTTCCCAGGGCTGAAAAATATGGCAAGAGGGATGTTACAAAGACTGTAACAAACAATCTTCAGTTTGGTATAAAAGCCTTTGGAAAAGTGCCTGAACTCCCTTCCTGCTCCCCAGCAACTTTCACAAGTCACTCATGTCCAGTCCCCCATGACATCCTGCTTTCTAGACTGAGATGTTCACATAAAAGATGCTGTTTACAATAGGACATGAGGAAACACTAAAAGGTATCAGTCAGTGGTGTCCTGATTCCCTAGGAAGACCAAGGATCCCCCTTGGGTGGACAGAGAGGAGCCTTGGGGAGACCTCTACCAGCAAAAACCACATCACCAGACAGCATCCCCAAACAGAATGCCATGCTGAAAGCAGCAGGACAAGGATGAACAGCCAACAACCAAACTGCAGGGAGTCTGGAGTGACGCAGGTGATGCTGAGCTTGGTGAAACAAAGAACAAGCCCACAGGTGCCTCAGCCTGAAGCTAAGCTGGACCCAGCTGCCCAGGAAACACCAATGCCACAGGGGCAGCAGCCACTCCAGATGGTTGTAGGAGACAATGGCAAGGAGCCTGTGGCTCTGTGCCTGGCCACTGGGTGCCATCTCCAGCCCCAGCCAGGACCTCTCCAGCTGCAGAAGGACAGAGTAATGCCTAGTCCTGGACTGTAGAATAAATAGGCACAAACCCTAATGCCCCAGAAACCCAAGCACTCTCTCTCCATGGGGGATATACACACCTCCAACATGGACTTATTTAAGGCAAATGTTCAGTGAGAGATACATTAAAACAAAACAAAGTCTTCAAAAACCCCCACTTTCCTGACTGTTCTCTTCCTTTTAGGAAAAAATGTGTAGCTGTGGGATGCACCTGAGCACTGAAGGGACCTGGAGAAGATCCTGTGGGCATGGACTGGACAGATCTCTGCCTCCATGATGCCACTTCCCTTTGGCAGACCCCAGCAGGAATTGTGTGACACATGCTATGGCTTTTTGTTCCAGGACTGACCTAAGAGAAGGAGGAATGGAGGAAGACGACCTGCCTAACAAGAAGGCTTCGTTTTGACAATCTAGGAAAGCCTTTCCCCATGCAAAATCTGCTAGTGTGCTTTGATAGATGTCAAAGATTGCCCTTACAGGGTATGTCCTATGTTTATCCCAAAGGTGAGTCCCAGCTGGTGGGGGAAAAAAAGGTGGGAATTACACAAACATTCCAGACACACATTGCACTCTGTGCACCTTTCATGCCCAATGAAAAGGCAGGAAATGTTAAGACAAAGAAAGGAAGCATGTTAGAAAGACTGAACCTTTCATCAGAGACTATTGAAATTCTCATAACAAGAGCTGCTATGAAAGGTTGCTTATTCTCAGAGGTAAGACAGTGCCATTTCCTTCCCTCTCCATGCAGCAAACACTCATGACAAATCTAAACCACAGCTGTAGGGCATGAGACACACAATGAAAATAAAGGTTGCATCTGAATCCATCCCAGCTGCATCACCACAGCTATTATCAGATTGAAAATCATACTTCAACCAGTCAATATGCAAATACTGTAATATTGTACCATCGTAAAAAGCTACGGTTTCAAAAGAAGTGGCCTCCAAAAATCCACATCAAGGCAATAATAAGGAAAATGAGAAATGATGCCAGTCTGACAGTCTGGCCCTGTTCTACCTAATGAACTAACAGAGGTTTGGTGGAACAATCAGTGTGGGAAATGGAGAAATATCCTACACACCACCATGTCAAATAACTGACTTATAAATCATTGACTGGTCACCCTTGGTCTTGAAGGTTTTTACCTTATAAACATATATATATATATATATATATACACACCTATTTTTACATATATATATAGACACCTATTTATATATATATCTATACACCTATTTATATATATATATTCCTACTTATATGCAATTACAAATATTCATTATTTGTAAGAAAAACGCATGTTAGAAATTTGTTCTTAAAAGCAGTTTACATGGACAGATCTTGGCAATGAATTCCAGAGATAAATTATGCATATTAGAAAATATCTCAGGACACAGAAATCAGAAAATATGTGCAACACTCTCACTGAAACAGTATTTTTGCACGCTTTAACCATTTAGAGGTTTCTTTTATTCCTTGACTCCAGTGCTGGGTGACATGCCATAAGAAAGGCTCATGCACACATGCCAGCCCCCCAGGCAGCTCCAGGCCTTGGACAGTGAGCTCGCTGAGGCAGAGATCATTTTTTCATGTCCACAGCCCAGCCCAGCCTGCCCTACACAGACCCACAATACCAACAATGCCCTGTCTGTCCCACAGTCAGATGTCACCTCACGAATGTGGGTCACGCCAGCATGCCATGCTGGCTTTGATTTCTGTTATTTGGGGCAATCAAGTCTCCTTTGCAGGGGGGAGCAGCCCCCTGATGAGGGGAGAAAGGATTTAACCGGAGATTACATCTCTTCTGCAAATTTGCAAGAAAGGCTCATTTAGGCCTTTGTGGACCTTCTACCTCCTTTCATCAATCCCTTGCCTGACTACATCTTCAGCTGGGCCATCTGCTGGTGCTTATGATGCCCACAAATTAGTGATGACAGCCAAAACCGTTGAAATTTAACATCTTCCCTGGCGAAACACAGTCTGTAAGAGGCTGTCAGCTACGACCTTGCCTACCTTTTTCTTTTAAGGTTGGCACTCTTCATCAGTCTCTGCTCACAGGATCCTAAAAGCACAACTCTAAAATTTGCAAACACGCACCACATGAACTTCAGAGCCAGGCAAGAGCTTCAAGAATATAGACAATGCATTGGTCAACATAAGACCTAGAAACTCATATTGCTTCAATAATGTACTGAGTCAGGCTCAGATCTGAGAAATTCAAACAGGCTACAGTACTCATAAATCAATCTTCCTTTTGCAAAGCTTACTTTATGCAAGAAAATCCTAAATACAGCAGAGCAGAGTCAGGGTGCACTCTGGAGGCTCTGGTGGATGAAGGCATTTTTAGTAAATGCTGACCCAGGATGAAATTTTTATGTGCTATGAAACCCTTATGCAGCTGCAAGACATTGCTAAGGACCTCAGAGGAGAGGCTTGAAGATCAAGGGTCTTCCCTATTCCTAATAACTCCCTCACCATCGCTACCCATTGCCAGACTCAGGTTTTTAATGTAAGGGTCCCTTAAGAGAAGTGTTCTAAAATAATCCCTGGAGCTAACTGGACTCCCATGAGCAAAATTTTTTTCCACACTTTTTAATTTTAAAGAAAATGAAAAGAAAGTTATAAGAAAATGATGGAAGTCTCCATTCTTCCAGAGATCAGATAAGTGGGTGAGACAAAAGGTTTTGAGGGGTTAGCCTGCAAAAGTCTCAAGAAGCTGACCTGGTTCTTGGGCTGATGCTGGAAAACAGAGATGCAAACCTGCTCTTCTGTTGCCACTCCACTAACATCACATCCTGTGTATTATTTACTTCTGACTCACTAAAAGCTTCCTACACTTCAGCATAACTGGTACAGAAGGTATCCATGCCTGAGTTTCTGTCACCCAGTTACAACCCTGATTATACCTCAAGCAGCATCACTACTTAAATTCCAGTTGTTTTTTTTTTCTTCCCTTCCTTCATGTCAAACTCAGACATGTTTTTATTTAATAATGATCTGAACAATAAGAACTTACAATGAAAATGCCCATCAGAAATGTAAGTAATCTTAATGAAAGAGGTACTAAGTCACAATAGAGATTCCTAAAATACAATGATTAGTAACAAAGGTGGAATTGGACAGACTTTAAGCAACTTTTTATCTGTGCTGAAAGAGTGTACAAATACCACTTAAAATAGTTGAAAACTATTTTTTTACAACCTATCACAGCAACAGTTCTAGACAATATACAGTATATCTAAGAATAGTAGCAGTCATAGATGGAAACTGATAACATTTGGGGACTGAAGGTTAATCCGTTCTCGAAAAAAAAGGAACAATGGAGAGTGAAATAGAAACTCAAGTCCCATTAAAGAAAACTATTTTAAGGGCAGAATGATGAGTTTTAGCATCAATCATGGGAAAACAGTTCAAAGTTTTTCTTAAAAGACCTAAATTTGAAACCTTGGGAAAAAGGAACTGTTTGCAGTGACAGCAAAAAAAAAAAAAAAAACAAAAAACTTAAGGGATAAGAACAAATACAGTATAAAGATAATCTGTTTGTATTTTTTAAACACTACAAATCTGACTGTTCATTTTGAGCTTTCTGTGATTAAGGTCAGTAAAGACTCAATGTTTAGTCAAGTTTATCCTTATTTCTTTATGCAGTTCCAATGTACTTATCTGCTTGTAAATCATGGTACATGCTCTCAGCACTGAAGGCGCATTGACATGGATTTAAAAAATCAATTGCAGATTGCAAATAAACCCAAATGGAGTTGTATAAAAATTTTCAATTTGCAATGGGTTTGGCTTGTTTTGTTTTGTTTTGTTTTATTGTAGTTTTTTATGGTTTGTTTTTTTTTTTAAAGAAATTATATTCTATTCTGCATATTACAGAGGAAAACCCGGGAGAAAACCAAAAGAGGATCATCCCTATCTAACAGGAAAGCTACAAGGAAGCCAAGCAAGCCCTGATGCTGCTCCCTGAACACACAGCCACCCCTTGGCTGAAGGGAAGCTGAGCAGGTGCCTACATTAAACCAGTGCACACTGTCAGTTTGCATTTGAGCAAGTCTATAAGTGCTTTGCCAGCTCAAGGACTTAATTACATTTGAAATGAGCTAATTCAAGGAATAAAAGTCTGCCAAAGGTAATAAAATTGTTTGCTGACGTATCAAGTCAGTCCTCTTGTATAAAAGTGCATATTTATATGCAGCATGGGTCTGGTCCTATTCAATCAGTGATTAAATATTTACTGTTTGCAGGAATAGGGCCAAATCTGGAGTAATTTTAAGTATTAGTGGAGAAGTGCTAAATCCTAATGTAGATAATTTACCTATGCAAAGTAGGGAATATTATTGCCTTTGTTTTACTTCCGAAATTCAGAGGCACAGGGAAATAAAAACGCCAGATTCAGGGTGCCAGAGAAGCCACTTGCAGAAGCTCTTGTGCTTCCTGGGCAAGTGTCTTCTGCAACACATGCTGTTCCTCTCCCGTGGTGCTGGGCAGCACAAGGCACAGTTGGGCAAAGGGCCGAGAGCCCCTCTCACAGCTCCACTGGCTGCACAGTGGTTTGACTCCCCCTCTGAGTGCCCAAGGAAATGTCTAAACAAATTAGCAGAAAGTCGGGGGCTAATTTTTTTAATCAGAATTTTTTCTCATCCAGCCCTTGGCATATGGTTTCATCCAATTCCCTCCTCTTTGAGCTTGATGTTCTTGGATGCTGCTGTCACCTGTTCCTGTAGAATGAAGGGGCAGTAAAACAGGGCCTCACTGGTACTTGCAAAGGTTCAGAGCATTTTAATATGCCCTCTGAGCAGGTGAATTTTCATTGTACATATGTAAATCTCCCTTTGTCCTGTGCTTCTGTGCAGCATATCAAAAATCCTTCTCTGTGTCCTTGCAAGACCACCTTTAAAGATTTATTGTTAAATGAAAAATTCTCAACCCGTACAGATTGGCATTTTTCAGCATCGTTTAACTGTACTATATAAAAATCCACATTGCTTCAAATTACTTCTTCAGATTGTATACTCTGAGAGTTTTGTTTTTTGTTTTTTGTTTTTTTTTTCTTGTGCTATATTTAACATTGATAATTGTTATATTTCAAAATACATATTTCAAAATATCTAATTGATTAAGCATGCTTAGCTCAAGAACATGTCTGCTGTACTGTGCATAGCAAATAGACCGTGCTTCTTGACATGGTTTGGCATGGATAGGTTTTTAACCAGTGTATGAATTTGAAAAGAAATCACCGTTGCAAGTTTGATACAAATTAGGAGTCTGTCTCACACCGAGGCGTACCCGCACCTTGCACTGTGTACACAAGTTAGTTTTCAAGTTCGGCTTGTGGACTTCTTTCTGTGTTCACGCTTTGAACGCGTCCCATTTGCTTACCCTCGCTTCCCAGGGTGGCTCTAAAAGGCCCGGAATGGCCGGGCCGCACCCCGCGCTCAGGACGGGCTCTGGAGCGGTGGTGCCGGGGCAGTGCCCGCCTCAGACGGGAACGCGCAACGCGGATTTTGGCCGGGTCAGCGGAGCTCCGGGGAGAGCCGCGGGAGCAGGAGCTGCTTCCCGAGCGGGCTGGGCGGGAGCGGGGCGGGAGCGGCTCCGCAAAACCCGGGAGCGGGCAGGGAGAAACCCCACGGGGCGCAGAGGTAGATTCAAAGGCGCCGCATTTTGCTCGATCAGACGCAAAACAGCGACGGTAAACCCAGCCTTGGCCACCTGAAAGGTCTGGCGCGCAGCCGGGGCGCTGCTTCGCAAGCTGGTGCTTAAAAATTCAAAAACCCTGTTAAAAGGGCGATCGGTAGAAGAGCATCCCCAGAGAAACAATCTCTGTCCCTGCTCCTCCCATGCAGGACAGCCGGACAGCCCTGCCCGCCGCGCTCCCGCTGCCCTGCCCGCCACAATCCTCTATCCCTAGACCAGGAAAGAGGCTGAAATAAGGGCTGAAGGCTTGAGGGAAAAGGCAGCAGCGAGGAAAGGGGTGATTCTGTCATTTACGTGTTTGAAACATAATTTCAAAAATCCAGCATTTAAAATGGTGTGAAACGGAAATCGCAGCTTCTTTTTTTCCCTCTGCACATCTGTGGTAGAGCAGGTAGTATGCAATTTACCTAACCTGAGTGTGTATTAAGGGCTGTAAGATCTAAGGTTCTAAGGAAAAAAAAATTATCTGGTGAAGTCATATAATGTACATATGTGGGTTTTTAGAAAGGTCACTAGTGTTTTAAAATCAAAACTTTCCTATTAATTTGGTAAAACTATACTGTTAAAGCTTACACACAGACAAAAACTTCAGGATGCTTTATACTGTGTGAAAATGAGTATTTGATATGTTTGGAGTTTATGTCTTTACAGGAAAAAAATCAGAATCTTCACATAACTCAACTCTTCAATAATTTACCTGAAACTTAAATTTTGAGCTGGAACATATCAAAGTCAGAAGCTTAATTCCATCTTTAGCCAGGGACTAGAACACAGTATCTGCCTTTTTGAGCAAGGCGTTTAAAATAAACATTTATTGTTATTTTCTCTGATTTCCAATTGCCTACTGCAGAATTAGCTGTTATTATTCTGTAGCATTGCAAACTCCAAACACACAAAGAGAGAAGAAGCATTAGCGAATGTAGCCTTCAGCAGTCTCCCACCGTTATGAATCTAAAAATGTTTCACATATGGAAGTTTTCTATACAGAGAAATGGTGACGAGGCTGTTGCACCGCACAGTGCTGGTTTCCAGGGGCACTCTGCAGCCGAAAGCAGCTTCCCACAGTAGTGTACCTGCCCCCGGGGCCCCACTCAGCCCTGGGCCGTGCCCCTCACCCGGTACAGCCCCCAAGCACAGACACTACTTTGTGAACAACTTTGCCTGTTCTTTCTAGTTCATTCTCCTCCGCCTGGGCGCTTACAAAAAGCGGGTTTTTTTATTAATTCCGGGCACGACCTTCCATCTCCAAAGCCACCTGTGAGTGCCTGACCCCCGGCTGTCGTCCGTGGCCCCTGCAAGGGAGCAACAGGCTGGCCGACAGCCCTGTCCGCGCCGGGCACTTGGCGGTGACACATCGCGGTGACCCGATGGCAGCCGCCAGCTGCGGCACCGCGCAGCCCCCGGAGAGGGTGATGCGCTCGGTGCTCCGAAAGCCGCTGAAGTGGGAAAGGGACAGCCTGCCAGCAACTTGTGAGCCTCTGGATCCGGCCCAGGGCCGGCTGAGGAGCGCGGACTCGGGATTTCCTCTGCTCCGGGCTGCGCCGGGCGGGAG
>WEIU01017015.1:501908-561086 GCA_013389925.1 Aegithalos caudatus | reverse complement strand
CTCCTCCTGCTCCTCGCTCTGCACGCCGGTGCGCGGTGCTGCCGCCGCGGACACGGGGGCTGCGAGCTGGGCTCTGCTGCCCGCCCTTTGTCTGCCGCCGGGTCCCTGTCCCTGCCCTGTCCCCGCCCTTTCGTCCACTAACCAGCTCCTGCCCCTGGCTGTGCTCCTGGGTGCCAGCCCCTGCCCCTGTCCCAACCCTTACTCCCCACCCTGACACCTGAGTCCCTGATCCTGCTCCTTCCTTTTTCCCTTGTCCCTGTCACTCAGTCTTAACCCAAATGTCTCTGCCTCTGCCCCTTTATGCATCCTTTTGTCCCTCTGCTCTATCCCCTGTCCTTTAGCCCTGTCCATGTCCTTGTCTCACTGTCCCTGCCCCTGTGCACTTGCTCCATCTCCTATCTTTTTGCCTCTATTCCTCTGCCCCAGTCCCTGTCCCTTTGCCTAAGCTCCAATTCCTGCCCTTCTGGCTCTGCCCCTGCCCAGCCCTGCCTCTGCTATACCTGCACCCACTGTTAGGGAAAAGTGAGATTTTTACTTCAACCTTCTCCACGGCCATTTCAAAATGATACACATGCACACACATCCCCAGAGGTGGGTCGGGCAGCTCTGGAGGTGGGAAATGTGTGAGTCCTTGGGTAGTGCCTTGTGAGAAGGCTTCAGCTCCCCAAGGATGTGTGCCCAGGCCCTTTATCCCTGCAAGAGGGGCAAGCCAGAAAGGGAATGAGAAACTGAACAAAAAACACTGGCAAGTTAAACAATTCATAAAAACATAAATTTTTAACGAAGCAGGACTGGCAGAGGGCATCAGGAGACAGAAGCAAATCCACAACGGTTTAAAGCATCCACCATGCTGCTACTGGATCCTGCCCAACGGCCAGAGACAGCCGGGGTGAGCGGCAGTGACATGATGTAATTGGAAAGGAGAGCCTACCTGCCAGCGTTTTTGAAGTGCAAAACTGGCACGGTCCAGGGGCTCCCTCCTGGTTTCAGTGCCAGAGGGAAAGGTTCCCTCCACGGAGGTGCAAGCCACATGGATGGCACCACGCAGCTGCCCCACGTCCGTGCAGGCTGCTTCCCTGGCCCACCTCCCACCAGCTGACGGAGAGCCGGCCCGCAGGGGCCCGGGGGACATCCTTGCCATCTGCCCAGCCTGCCTCTTCCACTGGCTCTGCATCGAGCCTGAGTTCACCACCACCAGCAAAACTTCCCTGTGTTTCCTGTCTTACTGGGGTGTACCTCGCTAGGGATGGAGTGAAGCGATGTCCCTCATCAGCTTGGATGGAGAAATGCCTTTGCTGTAAAGACAAAAGGCACCAGTGGTGCACCATGTAACACCTGTCCCACCACTGGCTGGTGGGTATCCCTGGCCACTGCTGTGGAAACTGGGCCTGTGGAAACAGCAGCTGGTGAGGAGTCAGTTTGGCTCCAAGGCTTCCTTTTTGGGTGGTTTATTTGTTTTTCAGCTTTGGGTATTTATTTGTTTTGGTGGTTATTTTTTAACATCTGTGCCTACTCCATATATTTCAATGCTTGTAAAAGTGACAGACTAGTAATATAATTTCCTCATGCCAAAATCTCATGCGGGCAAAAGCTGTGCGGGCTCACTGGTGAAACCACTGCCAACAGGGTGTGCTCTCCCTCGAGCTCTCCTGCTTCCCTCCAGCCAGGGCTTGCCAGCGAGGCCAGGCAGTGCCAGAGGGGCTCAGCTGAGCAAACACACCCTGGCTCGTGCTGCTCTGCCCAGCAGCCTTGGAAAGTTGGCCAGTCATTTTGGAGGAGGCTGCTAGACGTGGCCAACTCTCTTGTGAAAAAAGGAAATGGTAGGGAAAGGGGGTGATGGGGTCCCACTGCTACAGCAGTAGGGAATGCCATCCATCCCTGTCAGGATGTTACTGTACCAGTTTTCAGCAAAGCCTTTTCATTTTTTTTTTTTTTCAAGAGACAATTCCCTAAATAATCTTGGGGCCATGGGTTAGCTAACCTGCCAGCAGATTTCGGGGGTCAGATTAGCACTCCCTGAAGTCACTGGGATTTGGATAGGGCCTGTGCTGATGAATTTTACACAACTTTCTTTGTTTCTAGCTGCTTAGTATCCAGAGCAACCAAGACTGTTAGTGCAGCCAGCACACCTCTTTCTTCTAGGAGGTGTCTGTCACTTACCAAAAGGGGACAGTCAGTAAAAAAAGGTGAAAATGTAACAACTCCACTTGGAAGTCTTGTGCCTCTCCTTGGTAACCTTCATCCTCCATTTCTTTATGTTATGGCTTCCTCTCCCTTTCTCCTTTGTTTCTTACATTTTCAAAGATTTTAGAAGATCTCTAACCTCTTCTTCACTGGGCAGAATGGGGAAGTCCCACTGTCATGCTCTGTTGGTGGGGAATCCAGCAGTCTCCCCAGACCACTAATATTCAAGGACACAAGGATATTCAAAGGGACTATTTGGGACCTCAAACCCCATTTCCTGCACCCTTCAGAAAAAATGTGATAGATCTTCAGTTCAGACAAGACACCTGCCTTCTCAGACCCTACACATGTAGGTCAAAAAGTGCTTCCCAAAACTCATCTTTGCATAGGAGAGAGATGCTAACAGTGGCCTTCCTCAGAAACAAAGAACTGCAGAACCCAAAAACCCCATGGCTTTGCAATGTCCCTACAATAGCAAGAAGACATTTGCTGAGACATTTGCAGTGAGCCAAAGCTGTGACCAAGCCCTGTGCATTGGGGGGAAGGAAGAAAAAGAAGCTTCCAGACTCTGCCAGTCTTTTCCTAAACAAAAATTTATTCATAGCCCCAGCTCCAGCACAGTCTCACTGACACAAGCATGGTTTGCCCATGAATCACCCCAAATCTCTACGTGCTGTGAAAGACTTTGCTACCAGCCAGAGCACCAGTGCACCTGCTCAGCCCCTGCCCCTGAGCAGCCTCCAGCAGGGCTGGGCATGGAGGGAGCCTCCCATCAGGCTGTCCCCAGCATCTCACAGGGGCCAGCCACATCCCAGTGGGTTTCTGCATTGGCCTCAGATCCCCTCACTGCTCTGAGTAAATACAGCACCTGATTTTTGAAGGCAAGGGTTTATGAAAGGTCTTTGGTCAGAATTTTTCATATCTCTCCCTTTGACAGCAAGGCTAAGATATTATTATTAATAACATAAAAACAACTATTTAAGAAGAGTGTCTAAGACCAACCCTCCTAGAATAGGAATAAAAGCTTGTGAAAATAATAATCTTTATTTTCTGTCTTGTCTGGTTCAAGATCTTTGTGTAAGTTACAACTATTCTCTGTCAAAGGCAGGACCTACCTAATACTGCAGGATGGAGGTTACCAAGAGCTTTCACCCCTCATGAAGTATGTTTTTTGACACAGAAAGCAACAAGGAATAAATTGAGATGAGAACTGAGTAAAGACTGTTGTCTGCAATGCAGAATGCAATAGGTGGAATGTAAATAATTACTTAGGAGATACAGGCCTCTTTCAAGCATGGGTGGTGGTGGGAAATCACAGCACAGATGGACGTGACTGCAGTCCATATTAATTTAAGAAAGTGATTATTCAGGCAGTAGAGCTGCTCACTTCATTCAGGGAGCAAGCTCACACCCCAAAAGCAGAATTGAAAAACATTAGCAGGCAAGTAGCTGCTTTATTAACATGGCCACAGCAGACAATTTTGAAAAGATATGGGCAGGTTGGGGAACTATTAAGTAATATGGAGCAATAAGGGGCTTTGTCCAAGCTCCTTGGGTCTGGGCAAAGGCTTTCATGGAAGAATGGAGAAAAACACTTTTGTCACTGTCACCATGTGGAGAGTCCTGATTCAAACATTATCCCCTACTTTCAGCAGCTTTCTATCACAAAAATTTTTCTGAATGCCTAGGGTTTCTACATAATCAGCTGCAAATAATAAAGAGACATGGAGCACCAAATTGCATGTATCATTTATCCATTGTAGTATAGCGTGTAACATCAGAAAGCAGGACAGCACACTGGGGCACTTTTGATTTTTCTCATGCTAATGAAGCTATAAAGTGAACTTTCCAGAGTCAGATTTTTCCACCAAGCCTTTATTTTCTACTCATCCGTACAAGTACTCAGTGTTGTCTTTGTATGTCTTTCCTCTAGACAATCAGATGTGCTCACAAAGCAGACCTCAACAAATTGTTGAGAGGGGTCTCTCCTGCCCACCACAGCAGGTGGGCTGTCAATCCATCGATGCACTTCTCCTGCAGGCTGGAAAGCCCTCCCTCAGTCATCCCAAGGTGTGTGGGATCTCTTTATAAACCCAGTCAAGGAAAGAGATGGGGAGGATGGGTCTGACTGTGCCAAAGTTAGATAGACCCCCTCTCTTGGGTCTATCAGTGAAGTTGAAGCTTCAGTGTAAGTAAAGTTTGGCTTCAGCAAAGTGGAAACCTCTGACCTGTGAATGCTGGACAGGCAAGTTAAAAGTAATTAATAGCTAACTGATCTTGCTTTTTCTTCCAAAACGAAGTCTTCAGTTCATGTGGCCTCCTTGTTTTCTTCTATTTATGCAGGGATTTACCAGAGAGGCCTGGCACTCTGGAGTTGCCTTGGCCATGCCAAAAAACCCTTTGGGATGAATCCCTTTTTTGTGCACAGGACTTGTCACAGTCAGATAATAAAGCCGTCTTTCCTTGCCAGTTTCATGAACTTTGCTCTTAAGCAGAGCCCAAGTAATTTCTAAACAAAGGCCTAAATGTGAAATTATAGGCAACTTCCATGCCTATGTTATTACGAGATCCTAATTTTTTCTAGGGTAGGAACAATAGCAGCTGTTTGGCTGCTCCATTTTCCAGTGGGCTGCTACAATGTGCACCGTCTGTAAACTGACATCTCATGATTTCATCTGAAAATAGAGTATTTAACTTTACTCATTTTTCTCTCTCTTTTAGTGAATTTCATTCAAATGGGTTTACACTTGTATTTCTGTATTGCTTATTAATGTTATTGAAGTATGAATATAGAAGAGAATATTTTAAAAAATTCAGAAAAAAAGAAAAGCATTTCTTTACAAACACTGTTTATACTATCAAATAAGTGAGCCCAAACCCTTAAATTTACTATTGATCTTGTAGCCATTAAAAAGAATATAGGACTTAAAAATAACTCCATACTGGGGAACAAGTATTTAACACTTTCTATTGTCTGGATTAATAGCATTTAAGAGTGAATACTTTCAAAGAGTAAAAAGATTTTCTGTTCAATATCTTATATATTTTATGGGATTTCTTTAGAGATGCAAATCTAGAGATTTAACTCTCTGCTTGTGCTTAGAAAAGTAGGTAGTGGGAGGGACTCTGAGCTTAAAATTAATCTTGTCTATTATGAATAAAACCAAAAATTGCTGAAGACAAATACACAACATTCCTTATGGTTCTTGCTTTTATATTTTCCTAATTTGGATGCTGTACCCCTTAATGTATAGTTTTGGATGCAATACACGCATAAGAATATACCTTTGCCCATTTCTGATCCATGGTGCTGCTGTGCCTATTAGCGCTCTGTGCTGAGAAGCATTCCTAAGTATATTTAGGGGAATTCAACTTGGCTGGTTATTTACAATTCCAATGTTTGACCTTGTTTTGCAAATCTGATTTTCAATGTACATTAAATACACACATCTTACATAAGGAGGTAACTCCCACAAGTATTCATGTCCACGACTGCTCTGTCCTACTATCCATTGACTGTCTGGCTTTCCATGAAGAAATGATGGGTATTTAACCATGTTACATCTGCATACTGAAGTTTCCAAGGCTTTCATTAACTTGCAAATATTTATCGTGGGTAGCCTTATCTGGAGAATTTTTTAAATGTCAGTGGCCACAAAAGAAACTCTTAGTCCATTTTACTGCCTAATTTATCTCTCCCCTTTGCTATTCTAACTTCAGTAACCCCAAGGAACCAAGGTACACAGGGCTAACAGGCCAGAACAGTTTTAACAGTTTACTTTGTGAAGAAAAGTGGAATGTAAATCCTGTGGAAGTCCATAAAAGATATTCCTTTTGCTTTATTTAATGATCAGTAAACTTTAAGAGCCTCAGAAAAGATATTCCTTCTCTTTCATTTAGCAATCACTAAACTTGCAGAGAGCTGGAATCACATTTTACGGCAGGTTTAGAGGGCTTTCTCTTATCCTGTCTGTATTTAAAATGCATTTAAAATATACCATTTGTGTGAGTGCATGTCAGTGGAGCTGAGCGTGCAGACACAAGATTCAACACTTTTATCTACGACACACAACTGCAGCCCGTGGGACCGCAAGCATTTCGCAGGATACATTTTGTTTGCCTACTGGCTACCGCAAAAGCTCTCCAGCTGCAGCTGCAAATACAGTTTGAGCAAAAACTGAATGGTAGTTGCATCAAAGCTATTTAAAATACCCACGACTATTGCAAACCCCGAGGATAAGCGGGAGCCGGGCTGGGGCGTGCCGGAGGCTGCTGTTCCCGGGCAGGGACCGGGCTGCGGGATCCATCCCCTCTCCCTGACCCGCAGCCCGGGGCGGGACAGACACGGGGGTGTCAGAGCTCGTAACTTATGTGAGACCCGGTCACAGGGGCCACGGAATTCTCAGATTTGTTCTTCAGCCCGTCGACAGAGGGGTTAATGTGTCGCCCACCCTCAGTGATTGAGTCGCTGCACTTTATGCACTGAACTCAATGTCCTTTTTTCCCTTTTTTTTAACTGTGTTTAAAGAGGATCACTTGGGGTGGGAGTGGGAGCCTGGCTCTGGCTTTTGACATGAACGGGCTCCCCACAGCGGCCCGGCAGCAGAGGCTGGCTGAGCACCAAGAGAGAGGCACACGGGGTGGAGGTGGGGGTGTTCTGCACAGCCCTGCAGGATGGCTGGGGAGTGCAAAGGGACCACCTGTGGGGGTGTGTGTGAGAGAGAGAGTGTGTGAGTGTGAGAGTGTGTGTGTGAGAGAGAGTGTGTGAGCGTGTGTGTGTGTGTGTGAGAGTATGAATGTGTATGTGTATGAATGTGTGTGTGTAAGTATGAATGTGTGTGTGTATGAGAGTATGAATGTGTGTGTATGAATGTGTGTGTGTGTGTGAATGTGTATGAGTGTGTGTATGAATGTGTGTGGTTTTGTATGTGTGACTGTGTGAGAGTATGAATGTGAGTGTTTTTGTGTGTGTGTGAGTATGAATGTGTGTGAGATTTTGTGTCAGTGTGTGTGAGTGTTTGTGTGTGTGCCCTCCTGGGCCCGGTGCCCAGCTATTGCCCTGCCACGTTCAAGGGGCAGCCAGGTGTCAAGAGCAGCAAGCCTGACCTGTGGAGGTGCACGCTGGGCAAAAAACCATCTCTGTCTCACCTTCAGGAACCCTTAAAGCCACACAGATGTGGGCCCAAGCCTGAAGATAACAACACATGGGTGTAATGGTATGGGTGACGTGAAATGGATGATGTCGTGATGAAAACATGGCAACAGAAAACAAATGGTGGGTAACTTTTTTCTTTTTCCCAGCACACTTAATTTATTGAATATATCTCATCAGAGTCTTGCACCTCCAGAACTGCATAGTCATACTACTTTTATTTAATTTTATCAGCACGCAAGCTGTAAAATTAGTTGTTTTTCAGAGCAAGTACTATCCAAGAAATACATCACAACAATAGAACACAGGGCCAATATACAGTGATGATGTGAATGCAGTAAGAAAGTTGGGAATGGAACTTCCACTTCAGTTTTGAGCCACAAGATGACTTTTCCAACCAAGATAAGACTGGCTGGAAAATCAGATTCATAGGTTAATTTAAAATAATCTTAATTCTTATTAGCAGCAAAGCAAAGTATTAAGATAAGCCAGAATATTATAGAATAAGCAGATATTTTTCATTATTCCAAATCCTCTGCAAGAAGTCTAAAATTCATCACTTATGAGTCAAATATACCTCCCAGCTCCCTTTAAGAAGGTCACTGACAATCTGCTAAGAGTGATTGTCGATGAAAATATATTGTATGATATAAAGTATCAAAGAGACCATAGCACTTTTATCCCCAAGAGGAATCACAGTTATACTGCTAAAGAGTGATCCATTGTGAGAAAATTTCCAGGCTCCTGTCTCTGCCTTGAGCTCCTCTTGGGGAAATCTGTTCCTCCAGTTTTAATGTGAGACCATATCAGCTGGCCCAGGACAGGCAGCAAGGTCAGGGTGTGGCTGGGTTAGACACAATAATGATATGAAGTGGGCTGTGTTGGAGTCTGCTTCAACAACTTTCAAGTGCAAAAGTGGTCCTGACCTTATCCCAGTGCATGGTAAGGTGGATCACAGGGCTCTACCAGGGACACTGAGCTCCAGATCAGGGCTTTCAGGCCAGAAACTCTATTGGTATCTCTTCAAGAGCGAGTCACAGCAGAGGTGTCCCCTGTGAAGGCACATCAGCTGTGACGAGGTCTCCTCTTGTCCATCTCCCCGATAAGCTGAGCAGATCAAGCTCTCTAAGTCCAGTGAGATCCCTGCTCACTATTCCACACCTTGGTAACCCCTCAAGAAGCACTTCTCAGAGACAGCATCCCCAGCAGATGTGGGTCCTCCTATTTCAGGTATGACACGGGCACAAGGCTGTGAAGACACACAATACTCATAAAACTGAACAGGCTCTTGGAGAGCTGCCACTGAGGGGAGGGGGTGAACTTGTGGAAGTGGTGTCTTAAAATACACTGCTGAGTCCTTGTGTGTTGACTCACAACAGGCTTAAAGATTTCTGATGGGTGTTTATGGGATTGGAACAAATCCTAGGGTGTACCTGCAGATCCCTGCTCATCTTTACATTTATTCTGTTTTCTCAAAGTTCATCTGAGACCCCGCAGGATGCCCCAGCCCTTGACAGAGGACCTCGGTAACTCCAGTGCAGCCCTATTGCTCCACTTCATATATCCATGTATGAACTTCTGCCAGTCAATAGTAGCTCTTTCTACAATAAAATGCATGATCAGCCTGAGTGCCTGTATGTCCCTACAGGCCCTGTCCTGCCCCTGGTCCATGCAACTGAACTGTCAAGGTGGCTTCTGTGCCATGATCTTCTCCCTGAGACACTTGCAAAATTTGAAAGAAATTCTTAGGGGTGTGGACTTTTTTGTCTCCAAAATTCTTTCTGAAAGGATGTGTGACACAAGAGCATATGACACCAGCTTGTGTCATAAGGAGGAGGCAGGTGATGTCTCCAAAGCAGCCTGGGGAGAGTTGGTAGCTCATATCCTCCCCCTCTTGCTCTCTGGCAGGGCTGGGGGCACAGCATTGTCTGTGCTGCTTCGTGGTCACAGCAGCCTTTATCGGCTGTCACAGGGGGCTGAGCACCACTCCTGGCAACACTATCTGGCTAATTTCTTGGCCTTTCTCTTGCTCCTCCTTCCAGTAAGATAAGAGGAAAGGAGTTATCTCTGTTAGGTGTACACACAGACGTAATTCCTCACCGCAGATCTGGAAATCCTGTGTTTCCAGGCATGGGTGTCACTCCCACACCGCTGCAGGTGCAGCTGCAGAAGCAGCCCTGTCCCAGAGCTGTTGGTGGTCTCTGCTCTGTGAATGTGTGTGTGTATGAGAGTTGGTGGTGGTCTCTGTGCTCTGGACCAGCTCTGCCTGTCCACTCTGCCACCCTCCTCACTCAGTGACCAGCCATGGCACCCAGGGCTGGGAGAGAGACCAATGGCCGTCTGACCTGGAGACTCCCAACAGGACTTTTACTCCAGAGGTACCACCACCACTGTGTCCAAGTGTGAAATGAACACTGCTTTGGTTTGCAGAAGGAGGGGAAATCTCAGCCTGCAGCTGCCTTTGCCTTTACCCTGTTATGGCTGCACATCTGCAGCTTTCCTGCAGCTGACCACCCATGTCCTGCCCAGGGAGTGGCCCAGGAAAGCATTTCCTTGGTGAAGCTAAAGCGGCTGTATCCACCTGCCAGCAGCCTAGCTCAAAATTAAAGGGTGTTTGTCAAATCCTTGAGAAGCCTTGAATGGAAGAAGATGTAGAAATGCAAAGTGTAGTATTCAGGGGGGTGTTTTTTCTCCCTTTGGCAAATGGCCTAGAAAAGTAACAGAAAAGAGACAGAAATGCCAGAAAGTAAGCCACCTACTGTTGACTCCTGGAGATAAACCAGAACATTGTTCCAAGAAGCAGAATGCTGCTGTCATTTCTCCTGGAAGTGAAGAGAGCATCGCCCAGTACTGGGGAGGGGGATGAGGGAGAGACAAAGAGAAATGAGTGGTTCAGACAGACCTCTCAAAGGGGAGTCAAGGTAGTGCCTTTAAATGTGTTTGGCAGGGAGGAGAACAAAGCACGATGTCACGTACTTAGAAAAATCATCGCTGCGGGAAGCTAATGTAGCTGCAGAGACACTTGTGACATTTAGTGGGTTACAATAGTTTGTTGTGGATCCTTATGACTCCCACTCCTGAGGAAAGATCTTCTGGGTATGAGTCATGGGGACCCTGCCTGGCTGTGTTATTCTGTCCCATGGCACCCTATTGTCAATTATATTTTCTTCTCCCCACACCAAAAATGCACAGACTGAACCAGAGGGATTGCAGTTTGCTCCTGGTAGTCCTTGTGCTATTTTCATTCAGTTTTTGCAATTTTACTTCTTTTGAGTATAACAGTAAGTTTTAAGCAAGATGCATCTGTTTGATTTAGTATTATTTTGTGCTTACTAAAGCCCAGCCCCATTACTAATGAAATTAACATCAGGCTCAGAAAAATACGACCTTTAATGTGGGTAATGGCGAGGTTATAATATTGGGTTTCTCCATCTTTTGAAGATTACTGGCCAACAAAACATAATCCTGGGGAAAGAAGTGCAAAATATGCTTGTGGGCTTTGGCACAGCTGCTTAAACAAGTCCTGCCGTGGCCCCGGCCCTGTCCCTGTGCTGCTGCTGCCATCCCTCTGTTCTCCAAAACAGAGCTGATTCAGCACCTACATCTCTGCTGCTCCACCCTTGTGCCCCAGCTTGAGCTGACCTGGGCAGATATTTTCTGCTGCTGACACCGTTAGAGCAGCAGTAACCTCTGGCAGGCAGGTGGGAGACAGCTCCATCTTCACCTGCCGTCGCTGTTTGCTTCACTGCCCATGAGCCGGAGCCCTGAGGAGCTGAAGCTCCATTTGCAGCCAAAGCAAGCTGTGGAAAGTCAGCAATTCACCTTTCTCATATTCTTTAGGGATAAAACAACAAAAGCAACAGAAGATTTAATATAGCAATGTGCTAAGGGAGTTAGATTGTGGAAATCACGTATCCAATAACTCACTGGCCAGTAGTGGGAACTATTGATGGCATCTTTACTCATCACAGTCAGCTGAATTAAATTTCCTTAACGGCCACTTCCCAGCCACAATCACCACTTTATTTCTTTGTGTTTTCATGCAGTTCACCTGCTGAGAGGATGTTACCCATCTGCCTTCATGCTGCTGGGTAGCGGATGCTCCCAGGTGGCAGAGAAACGCTGTATCTCATTCCTGCCCTCCGTTACAGTGATACACATAACAAAATCATTGATGAATTGTATTCTTCCTGCAGGCTACTGGGTCTGTGAAGGATCAAAGTAAAAGTACATCTTCATAACTCCCGGTGCTTAAGGAAAGTCATAAATAACGGCAATGCTGTGGCTGTGTATAGATTCTGTGCCCAGGGACAAAGCATTTCACAAACGCAGCTAAGAAATGTTATTCATATTTTATACAAAGGGGAACTTACAACCCAGACAATAGGTAATATTTTTCATTCTATGTGCCCAATGTATTGGAACAAAAGCTATTTTGGTAATATCACATTTGGCAGAGCTCTGCAACATGCACTCCACTGTACAGCTCCAGAGCTGTTTCCTACTGCAGGTTATGACTCCTCTGAGCAAAATTCCTGGGTTCAGCACTACAACTGGAGACACATCAATGCTCTTGTATACTGGTATGAACATGTCATAGTAAATTACTTACCGGGTGATTAAGGCATACAGCCTTTTTAAGCCCCTGTGTAGGCTGAAACACGGGGTCTGAAGAGCCTGAACAGGGCTGGGGTTGCCAGTCCATGACTAGGGGCACACTGCCTTGGCATTTTCACCTTACCTTGGGCTAAACAGCTGCTTGTGAAGCAAGGTGATGGGGAGCATCAGCTCCCAAAATGTGTGTGCACCCCTGGGGCTCAGGCCAGTTGGCTCAGGACATGCTCAAAGGATGTCATGTGCAGAGTGACTTAGGAACCCAGTGAGCAGTGCAGGAAGCTGGAGGGAGTGGGAGAAACTGGAGGGCATGACTTTGTTCTTTGTTTGAAATAGTATTTTTCCCACTCTGATTAAACTGCAGTGCAGTTCATTAACTATTCAGGTGTTGTCTGCTCTTTACAGAAAGAAAATGCAAGATGACAGACTATTTAACAAGTTCATTTTGAGTACAAATTGTGTTTAAGGCAGGAAAAAATATTACCTCATGCAAAACTTGGGTCGGTGTAATTGCAGGTCTGACTGCTTCGAAGATGAAAAACCTCTTTCTTAATTCAAGGCAAATGTAGCAGAAATAATGTTTAGGAGAGAGGTGCAGGTAGGTACGCACCAGGGAGTGCAATTTTAATATCCTGAGTACAAGATTTTTTAAGTCTTTATCTGACCTGCATTAACACACTTGCTTACATTTCATTTGCCACATTCATCTTTGTCGGTTTCTTGTTCCCCTCTGTAGTTCCTTTGCCTGTGTTTTACTCGTGTTTATCTCTAGCACTGATGCTCTTGGCCCAGCTCACATCTCCTCGGAGGCCCAGCACTCACCCTCTGAGTGCTGCAGGATGAGGTCCAGTTTAATCCTCCACAGGCAAATGACTTGTGGTTCCTCAGGAGTCTGCCAGCATAGGTACTCCTTCAATACCAGGAGGATACACCGTGTGATCCAGCCTCTGGATACCTGCCCTTCAAAATATCCAATGAGACCGGGAGTTCATTAATCAGAAGGCAGAAGGTAACTGCTGACATGCTCTGAAATTCAGGGCTGATCCACACGTGATGCTGCAGCTGTGCTGTCAGAGCACTCCCAGGTCCAGGGTCTATCCTGGCAGGATCTCAGTCTGGCTCCAGGGCACTGTGGACCACCATCAGGCTGGGCCAGGCTTCTGCAGGAGCCAGACACCTCCTGTGAGGTGCTCTGACCTTCCATTTGAATATGGGCTCCAGCCTGTGGTGAGTCACAAGCCCTTTCCTCTGTGCTCTGCAGGCTGGCTGACAGGGTGCTCATTCCAACATGGGAATTTTTGCTCAAGCAATGTATCCAGAGAGGGTAGGACCTGGAAGAGACATGGGCTGAGGTTCCTGGACACCCTGTGCTGAAACACTTTGGTTTGTGCCTTTACCATCAAGGCTTCTAAGCCTAGCACTCTGCAGAAGGTGGGCACTCTCCTCACCACTAACTTGTGGAGCAGGCAGGAGAACTCCAGCTTTGCTGATCTTTTCTGAATGCTGACCTACACCCACATGGGACAGCCACCAGGGTGGGGGCTGTGCTTGGGAGGGAAAGGCACAGCTCAGCCAGGAATTCAAATAACATCAACCACCTGTGACCATTCCAACTTCATTAGTGGTCCCAAAATACCATCATTAAACATGGTTGAACCAAGAGCTGCTGCCCAGGCTGGGTCTTGTCAATTTGGCTCTTCCATCCTCTACACCCACCTGCCTTCCCTGGTTTTGCCTGCTCTTCTGTCAAGCTCTGCAGAGGGGTCCTGACCACCCCATGATCTTGAAAAGTTGAAACCCCGATGATTAGTCGTAATATTCCTTGTTGTAGTCACTTGATTTTGTGCTGTTTACTGAGTCTCACATACCTCCTGATTCAATGTTTTGTAAATTCAGCTTTCTCCAGCTTCAGCTGATGTGTGGATGCAGACACTCTTGGATGCTATTTATTCCACAAGTGAGAAATGACTTGATAATTTATGGATTGTTAACCCAAAGTTATACAGGTTTTTACCTCAGGGAGAGAATAAATACATGTCTCATTTCAACACATTTTAGACAATGTGCTCTTTATTAATGGTTTCCTTTGATTTTACTCCGAAATATGTAGACACTTTCTCCTAGGATTCTCATGTGGAAGCTTCATGCTGTTCTGTCAGGTTGCATATTTTCCCCCTGAATTTCTTAAAGATCTCGCTTATCTGAATTACAAAGATGTTAACGTTCTGTTGTCACTGTGAATATGGAGTTTAGGCAAAGGTTTTATTCTTATTAAGAAATGGAAGAGATGGAGAATAATTACTGCATTGTCAACGTGAAATTTATGGATGTTTAATATGAATCAGAACATATTTACTTATTTATAGATGTTGAAATTAGAATATGCTTTAGCCTGCAAGCAAAAGAACTTGCACAAACAGCTGGGAAGTGTAGCTGAGATGATGTGCACACTCTTTGTACCCTAAAATGAGAATATAGCTATAATGGATATAGATTGGTGTGTTGGCTGGAGAATTTTTAGGCAATGGCATTTGACATTACAGTTCAAGGATGGAAAAGATTTATTGATCCATGAGTTAAAGAGTGACCCTGGTTTCACCCCTTGTTAGTGCTCTGTAGGTTGCATTTAAAAGCTGTACCATAATGAATCTTTAGGCTCCAATAAATGCAAGTTTGTCCCTTGACAGATCACAGGGGAGCAAAATCCTGGAGAAGATGCTTAGCTCCACCACCTGTTTAATTTAGAGGGTTATTTTCATCAGATTAAGGCCAGTTTTGTAGGGTTCATCCATTTTCACTTTCCTGATAATATAATTTATTTTGATCTATAAGGACCTCCTGGGCCAATATTTGTAAACAGTGACTGAAGTCATGAGTCAACATCAACATACAAGACGTCAAAGTGGACAGGAAGTTTTATTGTGCCACTGAGCTCAGCTTTGCATTGCTAAGGTAATTATTAAACCTGGGATAAACAGAACTTTGATCCCATGTGTGTTTTTAAACGATTGGTAACAGTTGATTTTATAAAAATGCCATTTTGAAAAACAATTCTGTACAGGAATTAATTGTGCCAACATGTAAGGTGTCCAGTGCAAGGTTTAGCAAAGTAAACTAGCCCATAGCAAAGGTGGTGGCATGGGGTGCTGTGCAAGGAGCTGCAGGGTCTCCTGTGATTCCCAGGAGTGGGAAATGTTCATCTTCCAAATGAGAAAGCAATTCACTGTGCTACTGTGCAAGAAAAGGTGACTGTGGCCAGCAGAGGAGTGAATGTGTAAAAGGCTAAAAATGTGCACTGCAGAAATGCAGCAGGACCTCTTTCTCACTGGGAAATACTGTTTCCCTCTCTGCCTTTAGTCATGGGAAGATTGTCTAAGCTTCTCCCCTCTGTGGTCTTTTCCAAGGTCAGCTTCATGCTGGACAAACACTGTCCACTTTCCTTTGCCACATCCCTTCCCACACAAGAAAGTGCCCAGTGAAAGAGGTGGGAACCTGTGGGATGGGCATTAGCATATGTCTTAGGTACTGACCCAAAAACATCATCTGTGACCAGAGTAAGGTGCTGGAGGTCTGTATTTGTAAATACGTGAAGGTAGGGAAATTTGGGGAAAATAAGCAGTTAGGGAAGAAAGAAAACAGAGGAGAAGTGAATTTGGGTGAGCTCAGGTGAACCTCTTACTGCAAATGGGTCAAAAGCACCCAGCATCAGAGGTGTGGATAGGAAGGGACCCCCTGCACCAGCCTGTCACAGAGAAAGCTCATGCTTGCAGTGTAACTCATCCCCAGGAGAAAAGTAAATGGCAACCTTCTTACTCAGGGAGGCTGTGCCTGTGAAGGGATTCCTTGTGCCTTGGACTGTGGACAGTTACAAGTCCTGTAGATGTTCAAGAAATGCTGTGAGGGCACCAACAGCTATATCTTGGCAGTTCCTTCAAGTTGCTAAGAAAAAACTGAAGCAATTTGGTGTGCATAAATCTGCACCTGGTGGGCAGCAGTGAGCAGCAGCTCACATCTTCCCTCTCAGTCTGCTCTGCTGCACTGGGTTGCTTGAAGCACAGGAAGGCAAATAGCCAGTCTAAGCAAACTGCAACCCCAGCACATGAAGTCTAAAGAGGGATAACCTAATTGATTCATATATACTTCTACTTAATTAAAGAAACTTTTCCTATGATTTCATTATAGAAATAATTTCCAACAATATACCAGAATAAAATTATGTTTTCTCAACTAATAAAATTTTGTGGAAGTATGTAATTATACAGCTCCTGTATTTGAATTATAAGATGTACTGCAAAGTGGCATGTCTTAAGACTATCTAAATTTAAAGCCCTAAATATTTCATACTAGTTGTAAAATAACAGTGTAATCAAAAAGTATGCCATAGCTGGAAAGGATGGGCTAGGCATGGAGATGATGAAAACTCATCTGTTTGCTTGGCACTGTCATTTGGCTGTTACCTGCCTACCTTTCTTGAGATCTCTCAGGTAATTTATGGCAGAATTCACTGCTATTCTTTGTTATCCGTCCCCATAGGTGCAGACATTAATGTATCCACAAACCATCATGCCTTCTACACCTGAAGAGTCTCTTGCAGGAGAATGCCATGGGAGAGAGACCCAAGGCCTGGACAGAATTCCCCAAATCAATGCTGAAATACAACTGGTGGCTTGAAACAATAACAAGTGAAGTAAATGTCTTCTTACTTACAGTGATTAAAAAAACCAAATCTGCAGATGGGCAGAAATCTGCAGAGAAAATCTGCAAGGAAATAGCAGGTGAAACCTCAGCATGCTGGCTAGGCTGCTTCTTTATCACCTCTAGCAAATGGATATCTACAATGGTGTCGTTTATTGTTGATGACTGATAATAGGATTACAGCTCCCACATCCAAGAAGTATGGCATCCCAAACAGCATCGTTTCATGCTGAAGACATTATTATCATATCCTGTCTTCACGTACTGCTCAACCAGTTATCTGTGCAGGACCCAGTGTAGAGCTCTGAGACTTTCTAGGATATTATCATGTTATATGAAATTCAGGCTGCTCTAGCTATAAATCAAGAGGACACCTTGTATGGTGGCTGGTTCTCCTTGGAGCAGCATCCTAAGCAGAGGCTCTGTTCTCTGAAAGATTAGAATGTGATTTAAAAACAAAAACTGTTGCAAATGAATTTAAAGTTCATGAAAAGGGCAGGTTTAATAGCTTTAGTGTTGTCTGTTTAGTAGTCTCATATGTACAGCATGTGGGCAGCATAAGCTTGTCCACAACTCCTTTGAAAGACACCCCAAACATGAATACAGAGCCTTTGGAAGACTAAGGGGATAATTAAATCTAAATAATCTAAATCTAAATTTTTGAACATCATAATCTCTATCTATAGCCACTGGCTAGAAGTGCCCAAGCTATGCCACTGGCCAAGGGCAAGGAACATCCATGTACAGGGAAACAGGGGGGCTGCATCTATTTAAGGTTTGGTTTTGGGGGCAGCTGAGCTGATCCTAATGGCTTGTGGCAACCAAAGCACACCCTTTCCTGTCCCTTCTCACCCATCAAAGAGACATGGCAGAAAGCTTTCCAGTTTTTGGCTGACTTAGTTTTAATGTCTCAGTGGGATGAGATCAGCTCCAAGTCAGGCACAAAGCAAACAGTAGGAGTACAGGGCACAGGGCTGGGGGAAGACAGAACCAGACCCATGGATGAGGGGAGAGAACTCACTGAATCTTGTGGGACTGAGCCATTTTACTGTGGGTAATGGGGAAGGCTCGGAGATGCTCAGCTGGGGCTTTGCTCCCCCCACCATGAGGATCAGGGGTGCAGAATCTGGGGGTGCCCACAGGAGCTGGACTGCCCCAGCACTGCGTATTTAGTAGCACACCTCTCATTTAAGCCCTTGTGTTCCTCCCTGAGCAGGAGTAAAAACTGCATTTGTTGGGCACAGGAGGCTGCCTTATCCTTGATAAAGAAACTACAGCTGGAAGAGAAACACCAACTTCAAAATCCATACAGCTATGAAGTACTGCTAAATGCAAAATTTGGAGTATTGGCAGTACCAAAGGTGACAAGCAGAAAGCTTCACTCAGCTCCACACAGCTGGTCCAAGCTTTTCAACCTGCCCCAGTTAAGAGCCTCAGCTGGGGCCATCTCTGCTGGGCTGTTGACTCTGAGCATCTGAGCAAATATCTTGTCTCCTTTTGCTGATAGGAGACCACGGTATTCACAGGCCAACTGCACCAGGGCACACAACAGAGATTGGGGTCAAACATTAAGATATATTTATATAAACTGATCTGTAATTGAGCTGGGAAAAGGTCAATTCCATTTCCAGGGATCAAGATGCAGAGGTGGGATCTCCTATCATTTACCTCAGGTGGCCTCCTTCAAAACCCACTGGAGTCAGAAAAATTCTTTGGATCTTCCCTCCAAAGCAATTAATCCTCAGAATTTAAAAAACTTAGAGTGAGAGATCAAAGCTAAAATTTCAGCAACAATGAACTAATCCTTCCTGATAACCAAATACGCTTAGTACCCATGCCCAGGAAGTTAGACTGAACCAGTAGGTTTTCCTACAGGCTTTTCATCTGGGCTTTATTGTTCCACAAAGACAAGTGTTAAATTAATTGAAGAGAACAACCTTTGCACTCCCCAGGCTTTATATTTCACCTGTGTTTTAAAAAATAGATCTGAGAGGGGAAACAGCAGGCTACAAGTTTGCACTAGATTTATGAACTCTTGCATGCCTCTCTTTGGGACACCCAGAAAAAAAAGGGAATTACTGGATGTACTAGAGAAAATTATGTTCAGGACCTTGTAAGTTAAAAACCAAGCAGTTTATGAGAAAAAGCACTGATGCAGTGTATCATTTAGGATTCACTCGATACACAAAGGGAGAAGGAAAAAAGTTCTGTGTACATAAAAGTAATAATTTAATATCAAAGTTCTGTTGGTTACAAGTTAGGGCTTTAAAATGCCCACTGACTATAAAGGCTTGTAATGTTTCAGCAGGTTATTGCCTCAGAGATGTGTTGCCACTTCATTACACATTTTCAGATTTTTCAAAAGCCTACAATGCTAAAGATGTGCTTTCTTCTGCCTGAAATAATGTTTGAGACTTGAGTGAGGGGGTGAATGTATGGCGTATGCTGGTCATGAATAAAAGATACTCACAGCTAAGCAACCTAATGTGGTCCTCTCTTAGGGGATGAACTTTATTTACCAGAAAAATTTGAATAATAATCATGAAGACTGTTCTTTGAAGTAGAGGAATCCAAGTGCTTGAGTAATGCTGTGGATGCTTTAACAGAGGGGATGGGCAGGGAAGGAGCCAGGGATGACATCAAGCCCTGCAGTGGTCACAGGAGATACCTCAGCACTGTCCCTTACTCCGTGCAGAGGAACAAAAGCCCCTGTGCATCCTGTGGGCAGACAGCTCCAAGGACAGGCACAGGGAAACTTGTCCTGTGGCAGAAGCTGTGCTGAAGATCTGCCTCTTCTAAGCAGGAGGCTCATGCTGTCACTCTGACACTTCAGAGGTTGTGAGAATGGCCCAACACTGCAGAACTTTAACTTTCCCTGCTGGTGCCTGGGGTGCCCAGCACTAAACTGAGCTCCTGACTACCCCAGACTGCCTGAAGGGGTGATGCTTCGAGCTGAGGGAGGAGACCTCTCACCCACCTCTGCAGGGTTGGCCCCAAATCCTCAGGGTGTGCTTGAGTCACTGTTGGGCTCCCAGGTGCAGTTTCATACACTGCCTGAGATGTAAAATACCTGGATGCTGACTTCCCAGCAAACAGCCAGCCAGGCATCTTGCAGGATTTATTGGGAAGGGTTTGTGCAGGATCGAGGTAGCACAAGTGTGAAACTGCTCTGCCGAAGTGTAACTCAGAGACTGGCACCCACACTGTGCTGCTGCACACCTGGAAAAGGGGCAGTGAGACAGGCAAGACCGGGAAGCTGTGTGAGGAGTGGCTGATGTCACTTGGTCTGTTCAGCCTGGAGGAGGCTGAGGGGAGCCCTCACTGCAGTTACAACTTCCTCATGAAGAGAAGGGACAGGCACTGATCTCTCTGGTGACCAGTGACAGGACCCAAGGGAATGGCCTGAAGTTGTGTTGGGGGAAGTTTAGGCTGGCTAATAGGAACAAGTTTTTCACCAGAGTGGTTGGGCACTGGAACAGGCTCCCCTGGGAAGTGGTCACAGCTCCAAGCCTGACAGTTCAAGAAGCGTATGGACAATGCTCAGGCACAGAGTGTGACTCCTGGGCTGTCCTGTGCAGGGCTGGAAGTTGGACTCAATGATCCTGATGGGTCCCTTCCAAATCAGCACATTCTGTGATTCTACCAAGACACCAAGGGAACATACTACATATGCTGCTACAGGCAGCTCCCATCAGCACAGCTACTCCATCTACCTGTCTACAACAATACAGTCACCCCAGAGACACCAAGACCTCTGGCCACACTGCCCACCTTGGACATGGAGCTCCTGGAGGAGTGGAGGCTGGTATCGAGAGCAGCCACACAGCTCCAGCCCAGAAACACATGCATGGAGCTAAATGAGCTTCCTCACAACAGCAAGGACTTTTCAAGCCTGAAAACATTTCAAGTAACATGCTGAGACTGCCAGTGCTCTTGTGTTTGGCTGAGAAGGAAGACACTACCAGTGCTCTCCAGGTCCCTTTTCAGTTGCAGTTTACACTCCCGTGCTCTTGGCTGGGCCCACAACCAAGCTGGAAGTGATGGATGTCCCTCTGCTTGCCCCAAGCCTCAGTGGCACAGCCAGGTACAGTTGCAGTGCTCCCCTTCATGGAGTCCTTGTATGTAAGCTCTTGGGAACTGCTCTGTACCTGGCAAGAAGAAAGGGAACACTCTGTGTACTCACAAGTTTTATCCTCCAGACAGTTTTATCTCCTTCATCTTGTAATCCCAAAAGCACAATTTTCTCCTTTCAGCTCTTGAAAATATTTTTTTTCTTTCAGTTTGGCAGAAAATGATCAAATATATTTTGTGAAGTCACAAAAACCCACAGCCCTGAAAATGTGAGAAAAAGAATGAAAAATACTGTTTTTTCTTTGAATTGTAGCTCTTTGGCTCTACCTGCAGGGTTAGCAAATGGTGGATTGCAAATATAGTTTGAGCATCTATTCATTTTAGTGCAGGAAAAACATCAACATGTGTGCTGTATTGTTTGGCTTCTAAACAGCAGAGGAAATACACATCAAATTGAAAGGTAATGTGTACGAAGACATTTTGATCCATGCAGCAAAATGAAAAGTATGCAAATTATTAGCAGTTTATAAGGAATAAAGTTTTACTATACATAATTTTATGTGCTTGTACAGAGAATCCATAATCCCACTAAGAAACGTTAAGCCTACCTACAATAAATGAGGGCGGTTTAGAATAAGAACACTTTTTAGATTTGTGCCAATAAATACCTAGAATATGGAGATTAAAAATAGCACTGGATTATTCCAAATAGCCAAACAAAATCATCACATTTGTTCTTAATGACTGCAGTATTCAGCAGTCTTCATTTTCCCAAGCAAGACTTTGCTTTAAATTCTGTATTTTCTTTTTCCACGTTTCTCACTTAAAAGCCTGCATGAGCTTTTATACTGTTGCCAAGCTTATTTTTTGTTTATATACAGGTTCTTACCATGGAGATATGTCCCTGACATGAAGGCATCCAGTATAGGAAATTACATGCAATGCCTTATTCTTCTAGTTTAATTAATGCTCTGACAACTTGGCAATAAGGCTACAGTGAAGAAAAGGTCTCTGCAGGGAACCTCAGGTTTTGAGAAATAAGAAAGCTGTCAAAATTTTACTATATATCTATAGTAACATATCGAACATCCAAAGATTTCTGGAAGGCATCTGTAGAAAAGAATTCAAAAGAAAAAAGGGTTAGCATAAATGATGTTCCTTAACCTGCTAAAAATAAAAGAATGACTTTCTCAGCAGTCAGAGTTGGAACTCGGTAAGCAGCTGATGCTGACTTGTTTCATGCAAAAAGAAATTCCAGTTTTTAATGAGCGAGGACTGTTTGACACGAACAGCCAAAAGGATTAGCCCAATCCCTGTTGAGACTGGTTCTCCTATGTGATTTAAACAAGCTGAATTAGGAGTAGATCTGTTCCACACAGTGATCCATGTAGCCATTCTAGATCTCTGTGTCCAAACACGTGTGCCCAGGTCTTCTGCTCCAAACTTTGCATCCTACTCAGCTGAAAGCTCAACAGCAGCAGACTGGCACAAAGGCAGGAAAAGGTGTCCCCTCTCTTTCTTCTGGCTGCCTCAATAGTTTGAGGAGCATCAAAGACAACATCCCCAAAGAAAATCCAATAGCTCTAAAGACAGCCCAAAGTCACAGACCTCGGATCAGAAACCTGTGGTGATCCATGTCTTCCTACAAGTACCATTTGATATCCATGATCTTACTGTGTTTTTCACCATCCTCACTTCTCCAGGAAGGGCAATTGAGAAGGAAAAAGCAGCACCACCTGACTTCCTCCTATCTCTGTATCTCTTTGGCTGTGAACATGCAAAGACCCTGCTCTTTTCTGATGGATGTGCTATTCTTTAGCTACTGATGGAAAACAGCTGCCCCTGGTCATGCATTTAATTGCCTTCCACACCAAAAATTCATTAAGTTGCACCATATGAGGAAAATATAAACCAGCCACATATTTATGTAGCATCCTGAAATCAGGATTTCTGACTCCTGTAGTATGAGTGCTACCCAATACAGAGAAGTTTGAATTTTCAGTCTAATCCCCTGCTTCCCCACTTTTTATTTAGGAATGAGATTATTTATTTCTGCAAATACATCCCAAATGGATCAGAGGGATCAGCTTCAATCTCTTCAGAAGTCTGACTTTAAAAGAAACTGGATGGTGAAGAACAGAGGCATTGCTGAGGGCAAATTACTTTGCAGAAAGTAACTTTGACTATTTGCACAACCATCATATTTGCTTTTCCTGTAATCAACCAGAGGCCCCTCCTGCACTCCTGACATTAGATAAGACTTTTGTAAAGGATTCTAAGCCATTGAAAAGCAACACACTCAGGATACATAAACACATCTCTTTACTGATAGCTCCAGACATATTCTATCTTCTTTGCAGTGAAGAGCAGCACTGAAGAAGTTATTTAAGGTTCCTGCACATGCCCCAACCCCAGGCTCAGTCAAGTGAAAAAGCCTGTGCTGACAGAGGAAGCTCCCCTCCCTGGGAGGCAAGAGCTACAGGTTTGTTTACATGACTGGAGAAATCGTGTACTTGTCTTTGGTTGTTCTCATTTTCTCTGAAATTCCCAAATCTCAACATGACACTGTTCTCAGAAAGTTTGAGCAGAACTCCCAGTTATTTGCTGTTTCTTAATGATTTGCATCCTTAAGAAATAATCAAAAACAGCATAAAAATGTAAATGTGAGGAAATGGGATGGGTATTCATTCAGCCATGCAGCTGGAATTCAGGAACTGCTGTAATTGCACACAAATAACATAATTTGCCTCCCTTGTAGATGTTTTTACTTATTCACATCACGTCCTTCTTTTTCAGGGGTGTTGCTGAAGTTCCTACACCCTGCAAGACGAAACAACCACTCTCTGCTGGGGCCATCCCAAGCCTGAGATGCTGAGTTGCTCCAGGATGACAACGCCAGGGCTGGCATCCAGGGCAGCATCACAGAGCAGGGCCCTCACCTCCTCACACAACTGCTGGCTCAGGTGGGAGCTCTCACTGCACTGGGTGCAATGGCAGAGGAAGAAAAAAACACAGGTGGGACTGTACTGGTGGAAATGAGGTAGAAGAACAAAACCATCATAAATACTGCAAAAACTCTTTAACTAAAGAGAAACTATGCAAACAGCAAGAATATAATCAAGGCTTTTGCCACCAGAGTGGTAAACAACTTTGCTCTCCATCACCATTTCTCTGGTACATTCTTCTTTCACTGTATTTTGTAGAAACATGCTCCCTCATCCGGCAAGGTTGTTTTAATAAGAGGTTACTTACATCATTCTCTCCTCACAACTGTTCTGATTTGGGATTTAGGAGGTGCCTATGTGAAATCCCTCATTACCTACGTGAAGACACAGAAGTGCTCAGCTGCTGATTTACCAATGCATAGGCTCCAGGAAAGCCTGCTAGCAAAGCTAATTTCCCTGCCCTCCCTGCCCTCTTTTATTCCTCTGAACTCAACTATCTGAAAAAAGTACACGAAATAATGTGCAGCACACATTTCCCTGAGCAAGAATTGAATGCAGTAAAGAAACTATTTGCATATTAGAAATCATGTTCTGTAGAAAATCTATGTGCCAGGAAAATGGAACATATGTGCTGAATGAATTTAGGCAAAGCTGCACCTTTGCTGTGCTGCTTAAGAAAAAATCACATTTATTACATCAGTCTGAGACTGACATGGGCTTTGCATCAGCATTTCATCAAAACTGAACAAATATGAAACATGAACACCAAGTACAAGATGACAGTACAGCATTCATGGTTCAACATACCGCACTAGGTTTTGGAAAAGGACCTTGCTGAAGCCAAACACCCGCCTTCAAGTACACAACAGACCCTTCTCCAAATATCCAAACAAGTCTTGGCAGGACAGAAGGCAGTATGTGGCAACAGGTTAGTTGAACAAGGCACACCTGCACCATGGGGAGACAGCCCACAGCAGCCTTCCTGCTCTGCTTGCTTGTGGGAGATCCTCTGTGGGATGTCAAGCCCGGGAGCTCGCAGTGTTTCTGGTGCAGATCTCTGCAAGAACCATTTCAAAAAGTAACACAGAATTGCAGTGGGAGGGTGCAGGAACAAACAGACAGGAATTCAGAAATGTGGTAGAGTTCTGGATACTTCAAAACATCAAAGCTATCAAAAGGGCAAGTTCATCCACAACTTCATCTCAAAGGACAACCCAGCCTGTTTCTCTACTGGAGTTGCCCAGCTGCCTGGCTGAACAGGAGGCAGTGAACATGTATCCTCTTTCAGTACTTCCTGCCTGGTGGTGGTAACTCCCTTTGAAGAGCTGTACAGCAAACCCTTTTTGGCAACTGCAACACACCAGTGGAAATGATTTATTATCAAGTGTAGTTTGAACCAAATAAAAGGAAGACTATGGGATACTTCTGGTGCTTTGGAAAAATGGGATATTGGTGTCTGGCAGACGAGGAGGTGTTCTAGGTACTAAGTACAACACACTGTAACAGTTCAAACATTTAAGTCTAGCCATGGTACTTTGGACATCACGTTCCCACTCCAAGACTCCCTGCATACAGTCAAACATTCACTTGTTCAACAGAATGGAAACACCTCCCTCCATGGGCAGCTTGACAGTGCTGGTCTTACTTTAATACCACACTTCTGAGCTCTGTGATACCAGACACCTGGGTGGATACACAGCTGACACATTGCTAATGTCCAATAACAAGCAGCATTGTATTTTTCTGGGTTTTGTTTTGCATAGACACTGCCATTGAACTGTGGCTTTTTAAAGACATGTTTTCAGGCAAACATGAATATGGTCATTATAAGGATTGTACTTCTGCAGTTTCAACTCTGCTGGCATACACAATTTCTGTATTGTTTTCAGATTTATTCTTTAAATGGTTTTAATAAACATGCACAAAAATAAAGAATCCAAAAGTTACCCTTATCTGAGTATTGGACAGCTCATTTGAATCAGCCTGTTCATAGCAAAAGATCTCATGATGAAGCTGAGGTAAAAAACATATGTTTTTTGCTATTAATCTCCCATTCAATTTTCTAGTGGAGCCATTCCAGTATCTACAAACACATAAAAATTTTGTATTGTCTATGATCAGACTTGCTAATCATGTTGTATCTTTATCCCAATGCATATTTACTAGTAATGATAAGCCTCTGTTGTAAGTTATGCCATTCTGTCATTGAGAAAACTGGAGAAGTTACTTCACGTATGGTAGGATTTACCTCTGGATGGAGTAAATCTTCTGTTCCCCTACTGTCTGGGCTGACCAGAACACACAGTATGCCAACCTCCAGGCAGCCTCAAGAACCTGCCATTTCTCACTCTTCCCTGCCATCTCTGCCAGCACAAGTGCAGAGGGAATACCTAATCCTGAGATATTTAGCTGGGTACATTTTGCCCACAGGTCACAGACATGTAATATCTCCTATACTCCTGCTGGAAATCCCGTCCTTCACACTATTCTCCTGGCATGGCTGGATCTTCCAGTTATGGGAGGAAAACAGTGCCTGAATGGCCTTGTCAAAATGCTACTTGCTGTATACTGGAAAAAAATCCCCAATGGCAAGAATGAATGTGTTTTTACACGGTGTATAGAAGCATCAGAACTCAGAAGGTACTGAAATAAACAATGTATCTCTTCATCTCACCCCAAAAGAGTCAATAGCTACAGGAATTGTTACAGTAGGAGCAGCAGGTTCTGGGATAATCAAAGTAAGAAAAATCACTGTCAAAAATGAGTGAATCAACTACTGTACATGTGGGATGCAGCCTTGCAAGCCTTCTTAAAAAATAAAATCTCCACATTATATGCATGAAAATGCAGCTCTTGATGAAGCCAGAGCTATTCAAGGGCACTAATCTCTTCATATCTGATGATAGATGCATTTCTTTTTCCACTACCTTACCCTTGTAAGAACAAGCCCCGGGTCCTGTTAATGTCTGGATCAGCCGCTGGAGACAAGCACTGTAAGCCTGTAATTTTTTTCAGTATTACAATGCTTTGTGACTCAGGAATGATGAAAAAAAAAGGGTGTTTTTAAAATACATACTGCAGCACTAAGGTACTGAAGGTTTTCTGATTAGTTAAACTATCTTGCTGATAGTTGTTGCACAGTTCTCAAAACCACCTGTAGAAGAGGTGAAATCCTGGCCCAGGGGATGCTAAAAGAGGCCTCATCCATGAAAATGGGGTCTTAGAACAGAACATTGCTAAGGTATCTAGTAAGAAACTCAGCAGTAATTTATAAACTCATTGACATGGCTATATAGAAATATTTCTAGTTTGTCAGAATAAATCCTACTATTCATCATCAGCATAGTTATAGCCTACATCAATCATTTGCACTTCAGTCACCTTGTTCATTCTCATACTCTGCTGATTCAGCTTTAAATTTTATTTCACTGATAGGAGTCTTTCATAAAGGTCAAAAAAGTGCCTTCAAAGTTAGGAGAGTGGTTCTATGTAATGAATCCTCAGTTACTACTCCATCTCTAGTTAAACTCATTTCAATCAAATTAACTACATTCCACAAAAATTAGTATCCTTATCCTTTGGATTTACACTGCAAATAATCACCAATACTCATAAGGCTAGTATAGAAGAAATTAGACTGAAAAAATATCAGCAGCCCCAAGTTTTCTCACTGCTTAATTTCTAAGACATTTATTTTATCTCTAATTTGTGCCCAAAATTTGGAGCCGAAGAGTTTTGAGGGTCTGGTCTATTTGGTGGGAATGATTTGGGTTACTGAAAATTAAATTTTATGACTCAAGTTTTGTAGCATTTAACAAATCAGTATCAGTCCCATCACCTTTCATATATCAAATTCTAATCCAGATCAGAAACTACAAATCCCTATGATCTACTGCTACTGTTTTACATGGATTAGTTGACATATGAATACCTCAAAACTTCTTTCCACTACAAACTGCAGCCCTAGGTACTCATACAGGAGATCCACAAGAGCCGAACTCAGCCCAGCCAGCACTTGCCCCAAGATAGAAAGGCTCTGTAAAGTTTACCACAAAGTTCACATTATGGACATTTTTATAAGTCAAAACAAAAGCAGGTAGTAAACATTTTTGAGACAGGCTATGTATTTACAGTCAAGCACTTCAGTAAGTGTGACAAATGTTGCCACCTCATGGACAGGTGCAGGGTTTGATGCAGCTCAGCGGTAGGAAGGGAAACAGATCACGGAGATGACTCATTGCTGCCCTTTCACACTCCCCTGGGGGAGGAAGCCAGAGCTTGGCCAGAGGGATGATTTTGTCACTTGGGTCTGAATCCAGAAGTATGGCTACGCATCCACAATTGGAGAAAAAAAAAAAAAAAAGAAGAAAACAACAAAAAATAACATAAAAACAAACAAAGAAAAATTGAAAGAAACAAAAAAGAGGAAAGACTACACATGTTCAGAGTATTTGACCATTTCTAATGGAAAACCATGGTGGGAAGACTGATGAATTTTCCTTGATAAAAACCCAAAATGTTCAACTTAGGATCTGGCATGGTCTTCTACTGTCAAACAGTCAAAGGTGAGCGAGCACTCAAGAGTAAAACATCTGAGTTACAGGCTGTGGGACCTGGAGCTTGCAAGAGGATTACCAAACTCTTCAGATTCATGAAGGCAATAACCTCCAACTGGACTAGGGATTTTAAAGCTCCATAAATTGCATATCTTCTACTTGTAAGCTGCAATTGTAGTGTATTCCATCAGGTACTCCCAAGGACACAGTTTTATGTTACAATACCACATTGGTTATTTACTGTCCCACCATTTTTGGGAAATTGCTGCAGAAAGACTCTGTCACCTGTTGAATTTCTCCCTTCCTGATGAAAAGGCAGCTGTGCCATTCTCCCCTACAGGACAGAGGCTGTTACAAAAGCCATTACATGGTGTGTATGTTAGAAATATGTTCATTCTACACGGCACCATAATTGGCACTTCATGTAACTGGATGAGCATACAAGGACTATAGACTGTTGAAGGAAAAATAAGACATTTCAAGTTTGACATAGGGATAGAACCTTAAGAATCAATTATTTTTTTAAAACACAGCTGCACAAAAATACATTCATAGGCAACATTTATGAATGGTCTGTACAAGACAGTATGGTGACTAATTGGGAGTTTCCTATCATCATGATCTCCATATAACAGGGTAACAGTCTGCCTACTGAAGAGAAAGAAGCATTTGTACCAGCTTGATTTTTAAATATGTTCTTATGTTTATTATACTTTGCTACTCCACTCTCCTAAAATGGTGGCCTCAGGAAAAGCTGCTTTGGCAGGCAATTGCAAAGATTCCTGTGGAGAGGAAGTGAAAAGACTGGGCATACAAACAACGGCTGCTGCCATGTTCAAAGCACTGGGGAGAGTTCATAGAGCAAAATGCAGTCCTAAGTAAATGGGTTTCAGGCAATTTCAGTGTTAAGATAACATCATTAAGAGTAGAACAGATTGTGCTCAAACCCTGCTGTTTATAATTAACACATTGCTTCCAAATACTCCAGGGTCCCTGGTAAATAGTCCTCTGCTCAGATCCACCCAGACCAATCAGAGTATTTTCATCAGGTTCCATGCTGGGCCAGCACCTGTTTAGACAAATCCAAAAGAGCCAAAATACTCTTCTTTCTGGCCAGCTAAGTAGAGAGATGAACACAGCTTGCCTTAGTCATTGTCACAGTGTCCATATGGCTGTGAAGCTTGTTTTCACAAGAAATCGTACAAGTACTTTATTATGTCGAAGTTCACGGTCCTATAAACAAAAACACAGTATATTAGAGCAATCATCTTAACAGTGATAAGACTTTAACCTGTTTGGAGACACCACATGCAAGACATTCTGCACAATCAAAATCAAGCAATTCCCCACAAGAAATGCAAGCAAGGATTAATGAATTTTCCACTTCTCTCATTATTTACAATACCTCTCTTCTAATTATTTAAACTTTGTAAAATTCTAGAAAAGAAATATAGCAACTTCCTAGTAAAGAAAGGAAGACTCTTATTTCAATAATGAAACAGTAAAAATAAAACATTATTCCTAAGATTATATTTTTGTATGGCAAATTTGATGTTCTAGTTGGTGATGCAAAGCAACAACCTTTTATGCTATTGAATGTTTTGTTCATCTCCCAAACCACCTGTTTAAGCATTTACTATGTAACTCCTTCATCTGTACTCATTTGGAGACTGCGTTCTTTCAGTCTTGACAGTAGCTGACCCATGTTCATAGCTAAATCTGAAAAATCCAAGAATGCCAATCAATGGGATAGAAGATTTTAATGTACACTTTTGTACTTTAATGGCAGGCAAAATGAAGCTGCAGTAGAATAAAACATATAATTATTTTTTTTGTCTCTAAACTCATTCTTCTATACAATCCAACACTCAGACTTTAGGGTTTACTGTTTGAATAAATAATGCAAATTACTGCATATAATGACAAGTATAAAATTAAAAGTTTTTTTTTTTAAGTATTCAATGATGCAAAAATAACTGCTAACAATACTAAGTGAGATTAGCTAGCTGAATTCTTATTTGTTGGACTACAATAATTTAATAATCTCTGTTCATGCATCAGCCTGTAACCCACTTTTCAAAAAGTTTTTATAAAACATCATTTTGGACAATGAAAAAGTTTAGAAATCCCCAAGACACATAACAGGAAATACTCTATTGGAGTCTATTTATTAAACTAGTGACAAATTTAAAGACATTAATTGCCACTGTTAAGACTTACACGACATTGTGTCACTCAAAAAAAAGTACTTTAATTACAAGGCTTTCCACAGAAACAAAATCATACATGCTAATAAATGCTGACCTTATCAACTAAATGAAACAGAATTGTCCTGTCATAACAACTGGGTTTATTACAGACTCTCTGAAAAGATCTATTATATTCAATAAACACTAAGAGAGCCCCTACTTCAGCTGGAGAAAATTTATGAACTTATGTTAGAAATGCTTAAAACAGAAATTATTTCTAACAAAAAAAAAAATCTAACTTTACCTCCAGCTAGATGTTTAACTACTATGTAGTAAAAACCAGAGATGTTTCCACAAAGACTGAGGAAATGCCACAGAACAGAGCCAAACACAAGGTTCTGTGGCAATAGAGACTGTGAACTCCAGCAGTTACCACGTTAAAAGTGATCAGGAAGAGACACAAGTTCTTTAATCTTTCCCAAAAACAGGTGGCCTTTTTTTTTTAGTGCAAACTTCACTTTTGCTTAAAAAACACAGAAAATGAAATGACAATCTGAATAGCTTGAATGGGAGATGGGCAGGGAGCATCCTTTTCTGTCCCATTCTTTGCACTCCTCAGCCTTCCATTAGGAAGTATGCTGGGGTAAAAGGCTGAGGTACCTGAAGATTTTAGTGACTAACAAACTTTTTTTAGTACTATTGCAGTAACAGAGAAAGAAGAATCAGAAGACAGGCTGCTTACTTCGTATGCATTTTGGCTGAAATTGCAAAGTAGTTCCTTCTGTGTGACAAATACAACCAGAACTACTGCACAGATAGAAAATGAGATTTCTTAAACCACAGAAGATCAGCCCTTCATCCTATAGCTAGCAGCCCCACCCAGGGAAGACAGAAGCTCATTTATAATGAGTTCACAAAACCTTGTCTTTTTACAGATCATCCTCCTTTAAGATTTAATAAATACTGTGGGCTGAGAAATGTATTTTAATAAAAATTGTAACAAAGGAACAAAGCAAGATTTAAGAAAAAAAGGGAGAAAAAGAAGAAAAGCAGAACAGGCCAACTTTAAATTCTAGCTATCAAATTTAAATAGTCCTATCTAGGCAGCAAATAAAGACCTGCAAACTACTTGGAGGGGGAGAAAAAAAGAACTGCTTTCTTCTTCCTAATGTGTAGGAAAACTCAGTTTGGATACACACATACATATATATATACATACCACACATCAGACCTAAAAGAAAGCAAGCTAAAACACTGTACCATGCACTGAGGTTTGAAGTGACAGTGTCTCTGAAAACTACTTTCTCCAGTACGGATGAGCTGCGTGGCACAAGTTTTGGTCCTGTTTTCTGGCTGTCTCTACCTTCCAGCAACTTTAAAGCATTCATTAAAACTTCTAAGGATGTCAAAGTTGCAAGGAAAGGGCTGTCAAAGTATCCCAATTCTAGGATACATCCAATGTATAACTGTATACACAATGATCCATGCTGCTGAGCAGATGGTCTGCTGTGCCTGGTTCCAGGGGGAGCTTTTTCAGGGCATCACTCACAAGTGACTTTACTGCCGGGAATAGCAAAGTGACATAGCAAAGCTGTGGAGGTCCTGGCAGTGTGGTCTGGCCAGACCTGAGCCAGACAAAGTTTCAAGCTATGGCCTGTCCAAGTGAAAACTGAAATTAGTCTATCTGTTGCATTTACTGACAAGGCCACTGGACATTTCATAGCTCAGGATAGCAACATGTGCACTGAGGTTATGGAATGCAGCCTACACCTCAGCTTTCTCTGAAGTTGCACATTACAGAGAAGAGTTGGTCTTGAGAACATTTCTCCCTTTTGACTTGTCATTTATTGGCTCTTTTCTGGTTATAGACTGTTTATCCAAGACTTGGTAATAAGGTGGCAGCAGCAGATAAAATTCGAGCTGTAGGCCTGACTGTTGCCTTTGTACTGCATGTATGTCTGCAAATTATTGCCATCTCTCCTGATGGATCTCAAACTGTTCTCAGACTTCACAACTGAAGGCTCTGGATGAACAAAGACACTACATCCAATTGCTGAATTAGCTTGCAGCAGTAACAGATCACACAAGATAGGCTATGTGCAAGAATTCTTATAGCCTATGTAGTTTTTATACCATATGCACAAAACTGTTAAGAACCGAATATACTTTCAGATTCAAACACCATAATGTGCTTTTTGGTAATGAAATGAACTGACATTTTAGAGCAGTATTTTCACATGAAGTCCCTGACCTTTATTAAGCTCAAAGACAGTATGCCACTGTAACATTTCCCTTTTTCAAAACAAGAGTGGACTATACTTACCTTGGGTACAACATTTCTCATAAATAACATGACTTATTCAGTCATTCTTAGAAAACAACCACAGGTTTTCTATTCCGGTCTGCAAAGAACTACAGACTGAGCAAGTATTTGGTTTGAAGTCTGTTTCAAGTCAGCACATGCAACAGTAAATGAACTCTAACAGGCTTACCGGGCAATAGCTCTGATGAAGTCCAGGGATACAGTACATTTGTATCGTGGTCCATCAAGCTGGTCATTCTGGCCAACCATGGATAACAGCTGCAGTGTCACAAGAGAGGTGATCTACGGACAAGAGACACTAGCAATGTTAGTCATTTCTGTTAACATGAATAGCAGTGGCCAATTTATTGGTGTTTTTTTGGTTTTGTATTGTTGGGGGTTTTTTGTGGGTTTTGTTGTTTTTTGGGTTTTTTTTTTTACATTTGGCATAATTCCCTTTTCTCTCTGGAAAGTCACTCCTACTTGCTCATTGTTCACCTCTGCAGCTAGAAAACCCAGGAATGTACATACATCTTTCCATTACATTTTTAGCACTAGCAGTGATAGACACAGACTAAACCCTTCACCCTTAATATCAAAAGTTATCCTAGAGTTTTGATCAGAGGAACAGGAATAATAGGCATGAGCTGAGCATTTTCCAAATCTCTGCCTGATAATCAGGAGAGACTAGGATTTTCTTTTCTTTATCCCTGAAGATCACCTTTTGAACTTTCCCACTCAAAGTTGGATATTCCTGTACCAGATCACATCACGTTTTGAGCAGATGGATATACTGCTCTACTCCAGATAAAAAGTAATTTGAAGGCTGGAAAGAAAAGACTGGAAGATTGTATGCTTAAGAAGAACAGGGCCTGTGTTGAGAGAAATTTGCCTACAAACACACATACAGTGTCTTGACAGAACCATTGATTATTTTACTAAAATTGCAATGTACCAGCATACTTTTTCACTTTGCTCCTCCAGTGATGTCTGTGGTACCAGTGAAGTGCAGTCATGGGGTGTCACTACTGAAAACAGCCAGCCCATTCTGACTTAGCTAGAAGAGACATGTAGTGATTCCACTGTCTCCCTATCTCCTCCCAGATACCAGGGAAAGAAAGAGGTAAAAGCAGAAAAGAAAATTTTTCCCTGACCTTTGCAATAGGTACCACTGACAATTCAAGGCAAGGAGGTTACATTCTGTGACAAACTGGTTATCTGGCCACAGGTTTGGGTTTCAAAAAACCAGCCAACCATTACCTACTTCTGAGTAATGATAACAGGGCAGTAAGGAATTTCTCAAGAAAAAATGCATCAAGAAAGAAAGTCAGTTCAAATGTTCAAGGAAGCACATTGCTATAAAAAGCACCAGCATGTTCTTACCAGTATCAATAAAAAATATTCCTAACTCAGTAATAACCCTGCTCTTTTGCTGAAAGTACACTTGGTTTTCAAATTTGTGACAGTGCTTGTAGGAGGTAGGAATAATATAATAGAAAAAAATTACACCTACCTATGGAGAATAGAAAAAGGTATGGTACCCAAGAATGAGGCAATTTTTTTAACAGTCTGCACTTAATTTTCTTTCATATGGCATGAGACAATAACAATTTGGATGCCAAAATTCTGCAAAGTCTTTGGAGTTTGTTTAAGGAATGCTGGTCTACACATAGTCACAAAAACAAATTCCAGTTACTTAAGTCACAATTTATCAAATTTTAGCATTAACAAAATTTTTAAAAATTGAAGTTGGTATACAGCAAATGGCTCAAATTCCAGTTCATTAATCACTTTGCATGTATCACTGAATTGGGATAAACCTCAAACTTGTTAGGTTTTATATTCTTAAAATACTCATGAGAGTACATTTTTCTCCCTTCTTCATTCAACGAAGTCCATATTCATTATGGAGGAATCTGCTGTAACAATTGCATTCAAGTGCATCTATACTGGCAAATCAGTTCTGCACTACACACTTGCAGCTGGTCTCACATTCAAAATCACCAGTGAAGGAATAGCAGGAGGATTCCTTAAAGTTCCTTATGAGCACAGAAAGTCTGCACAGTTTGGAGTCAGACTCATCTCGGTTTTATGTGGGATATATAAAAGTGACCTTGCTGCTGCATTACAAATGCTCCAGCAATACTTCAACAAATTGTATATTTTCTTTTCCAAGTAGCACCAAATGCTCTGCAAGTAACACAAGGTCAGCAATGTGAAACTCCTAACTAAAGGCTGACTCAAGAAATCTGAACTAGCATCAGACTGGACACTAAGTTTCATTAATATTCTTGACTAAAGAAATTAATTCAAAACTCAATATACAATATTATAAGATAAAGGAAGCTACTGATCATCAGAGTAACAAACTTACTTAGGAAACTGCAGTCTTTTACTTATTTCTTTTGCAACACTAAATAAATGTCATCAAGGTAAGCAAGAGCAGAAACAGCAAGTCCTGACGCCGAGACCACTTAAAAAGACAGCTGTAGAGAGAACTGCCATTTTCAATTCATGCAGGCAAGAAACAGTTTTATCTCCAAAGGGACCTGGTAGAAACAAAGAGAAAGAACATATATCTAAGGGGAGTAGGTAGGGACTAGCTTTCCTACAGACAGATGAATATTAGAAGCTAAAATACCTAACTTCTTAGTGCTTGGAGTAGAATTTAACAAGTAGTAGTTACAGGTGCCTGGCCTGTACATGGAGAAAGGCAGAGATCTCCTAAGGACAAGTCCAAAAGCCTGCCTGCTGAGGGGGAAGCAGCCTGAAGCTTTGTTTGCACAGCTTTTTCAGTGGGTTCAGGGAGAATCAGAACTAGCAAGGAGTTAAAAAAGCAATGACTTGTTCATTTTTTCTTGCTTCATAAAGTACAGCAGGAGAGTTCTGCTGCTGTTAGCCACAGAAATGGACATCTGTTTTGTGCAATAAATTGATAGAAAAGACCAAATTGTGGAAGAAGTGGAATTACTAAGTTTCTCTAATATTCTGTGCTGAACCTAGAGCCAATAAATAAAAGATGATTGTCTTCACCAAACAGTTCAGAAATCCTCTGGGATACAGAAGGTCCAAATCCCTTCTGACACAAGAGGCTTGAGCACCTGTACTGAATGTTTGACAGATAATGGGTGGCAGTAAAGGAAGGAGGAAGAAAAAGCCATGTACGGTATTCAATCATCACCAGAGCTAACTTGCACTCTAACTGCTTCTGAAGCTGAGCTATTTTGCATAAAATTGCCATTTCTCTGGGTCTACCTAGGGCATTCATCTGGTAAAGCAGGATACAGTGGAATGAACTGGGTTTAAGACAGTGTATTTGCAGCATAACTTTAAAATTCACCACTATTCATGTCCTGTTAACTTATAAGTTCCAGGTGCCACCTATAACTTAAGCACTGAAAAAGAATTACTACTTCAAAAGTTCAGGTACTGTAAAACTTTTTTGAGGCAGTATGTTCTTAAATTAAGACACACCAAAAGTTTGAAACACAGATGGGAAAAATATGAATGCCAAACTAATTGTACTTCTTAGCCAAAAATACACTACTGCTTTTGAAATATTTTTTAAACCTTTTTTTTTTTTTTTTTTAATATCATGGGTACAGTGGCTCTATTTCATTAGCACAAAGGCTTGAGAAGAAATATCTGGAAAGAACAAACTAGAAACAAGCCAGAAAAACTGTGTGGGTGCTGTAAGAAAGAATATTTATTGAGAATCTTTTGAACAAAAGAAATTACACTTCAAGGAAATATTTTACAGTTATTTGTAAAAGCACTTAAATTGGTGACGATTTAATACTAGCAGAAGTTAATAATTAAATGAAATTTTCTACAGGAATAACAAGAAAATCTGAAAAAACCCAAACTTACTGATCTGAAAGATGTAGAGAAACAGGTTTACAAGTATGTTTAAAAGTAAGTGATGATGGAAATTGCTTTGAAATGTATTTGTGTGAGAAACCAGCATTTCAATGCTGCTGAAATCTTGGATCCAAGGTGGGAATAATCATAAAAGCACAGCATTGTTCCCAGAAGGAAATAAAGGCTCAGATTGCTTCAGAAGATTCATTGGTCAAACATGGACATTGAAAGCTCTGGAACAAACAAGCAACCCACAAGCCATCCTTCAAGGCAGCCTTTTTCCTATCAGCCTGGACTAACAGATGGGCCTTGCATCATTCCCCAAGCAGACACAAAGGCTGGCTTTGTGAGCACACGGCTGCGTGGAAGTGAGAAGAATTCCAGAAGCAAGGGCTGTCTGCTGAGAAAGGCCAGGCTCTTCCAGAGGAGACCACAAGAAGCCAGAAAATAATCACTGAGGTGCAAAACATGAGCAGAATTAGAACCCAAGACACAGGGAAATGCATGGTTAGTTTGGGTAAGCAATGACAGATTATGTAGGAAAGACTCTGGACAAACTGTGGGACATATCTCAAATCTGTACGATAAAACTAAACAGAAAACGATGCTGACTACTTGGGGTGGAAGGGAAGCTGTTTCCTCAGAGATGTGATTAAAATCTCACCAAGTGTACCTTTTAAACTGGACTAGAAAAATATTAATGAAAGGAGGAGCAATTTCAAACTGGCAGAAATACACTAGATCATCTGTGTGGTTTTCTTCATCTCCACAGTTTAAAACATTCAATTATCTGGCCCAAGATGTGAAATTAATTCTAACTCTTCAGTCTGGCTTACTGTCACACACAGATTTTGAATGTCAAACGTATCAAGGAACTAAGAACTTTCCATATTCAGCACCATCAGACAAGAGTACTACGTTCTTTCACAGTCATATGAATGGTGCTTTGCAGCACCATCATCCTGTGGCTCTCAAAACCTGTGCACTTGATCAAAACCTACCACTGCCAGCAGTCACATTTGGGCACATGGAAAAACCTCTGCTATGCAACAAGGAACTTGGAACACCCCATACCATTCACAAAACACATTTCAGTCAAAATGTGCAATACTTTCCCGGAGCTCAGTGACCCTAGTACAAATTATGTGAACAAAAAAAACCCTGCTCAAAATTATTTCAATGAAAATTATATCCAGAGTATGCTCCTATGTCAGCCTTGTTTGAAAAGCTGACACAGAAAGATAACCATAGAACATTACAACTATATGTATTTAAGACAGCAATCCACAATTGACCCAAATTGTTTTTATAAAAATTATTAAAAATAAATTGACATTTTTTCAAACGCCTGTACAACACCATCAGGTTGTGAAACTCACTTACGTTTTGTACAAGGCTTTTAATGCATGAAAAAAATACAACAGGAGGGAAACCCCACCAGATTACTTAGAGCCTTCAAGCCTGCAGTTAAGCATTCATTACAACATGCTCCAGGTAGGTATTTTACCTTTACCCCAGCTTAAAGCAATCCAACTCTATTTTTAAACTATATTATGAACATAGTCAAAATGTTTCTGACATTAACAGAAGCACCAAGAGACCCAGCCACAGCCGCAGTGCTGCTGCACAGACAGTGTCCTGTGCCCCTCCCTCTGGTGACACAGATAGGTGGCTGCCCAGGATGAGACAGGGCAAACACAGTGACCCAGCCTGCTTTGCAGTTTCCTTTATGAATGTTTGCATTTGATGTCTTTCTTTGTCCCAGATTAGTCTGGGGGTTTTATGTTTCTGTCACATAAATATTATTTCATTATTTTGTGCTGAATCTCCAGGACCTTCATTTCATTTCACTCAAGGGAAATCTATGTGATTTACAGATTTAAACAAGTGATTCAATTCACCTTTTCAAAGCTCTATCCTATCAGTGATTCGGTCATTTACTAAGACAGCCAAAACTTCCTTTAGTCTCTAAAAGACAATTCAGAAGAAATGTTTATTTACCCTCAAGTACACGACCTTGAATTTCTTGCTGTTAAACCCATTTGGTTTGTATCATACTCACCACCTAGAACATTTTTCAGAACAGTAAAGTTTACTGAGCCCAAGGCATATAACATGGAATTTTACTTGAAAATTCTTCTGGTTTTTACTCTACAGGTCATTAAAACCCTTCTCACACAGTATTTTCTCCATTGTATAATCACTTTTCACCAGCGCTGCCTTATTCTACTTGGTCTTACCTTTTGTGTCCCATTTACAGAAAATGATGCTTGACAAGAAACAGTGCCGATTTTGTACACTTAATCAAGGGATAAATGTGCATATTCTGCCTTTTTCCTTTCCCCCTCCTTTTTCTGCACCACTCCACCCTCTTCTGTCTTTGAGACCACAGAACACCTTTCTGCATACCAGAAGCTGCCTTATCTTTAGACCATTCTCCTGCAACTGGCCTCCTTTGTGGCTTTTCTCTTCAATCTCATGAGAAACAAATCTATTTTTCTATTTTAAGAAGACACTTCCAACCCTTACTCTATTCATATTTTAGAATACTTTCTCTTCAATTAGCAGTCTGTCTTCTAGGGTTTGTTTAGTGACTCTGACTAGCTGCAAATCTTGACTCATAAGTACAGCTTCCTTTCTTCTCTGCACTTTCTCATTATCTCTACACCCCACATATTCTCTTCCCAAAAGTGGTATTAAAAAAAAGAAAAAACAACAAAAAAAACAACACCCCCCACTCCCCAAAACACACTGTATTTTTTCTAAAATGGGGAAACTGAATCAAGATCCAGGAATCATCCCAGGAAACCAAAAAGGCAATTTTAGAAAGCAAAAAAGAAATCCAGAAGGAAGCAGTCTTCATCCAAAATTGTAGTTAATCTGTAACACACTCTGAAAAGTCAGTGCAGTGGTAGAGAGTTTTGAGTTTAGGAAGCCACTGGGCACATTAATGGAAGCAAATAAAACCATGGGCTGCTGAATGCAAAGAACATCACCTCTGTGGCAAGCATTTAAGCCACGGGCAATAAGAAGTTGTAACATACACAGACTATGCTCATCCTCTGCTTTCTGGTCTTAAATTTTTCCTTCTCATTTGCTCTTACCTGGAAGTAGTCAGACAGTTTTACTATCTAAGAAGTAAAACAGTGGGTAAGCTCACTTTCAGTCTGACTTCATGTGCCTGCTGTAATGCATTAATCAAAGACAAGGTACATCATCTGCATCCTCTACGTCCTGCCCCTCTGTTTCCCCTTTTAACCTTCTCCTGAGCCTCTGCAAGGGCTCTCTCAGTATTAGTAACTGTATTCCCCCTGTACTTTGCAGTCTTTGTAAGAACAAAAAGCCCCACTTGATGAAATTCCAGCTTCCCCCACCATCTCCTGAAAACCTTCCTAACATCTCAAAAGCATTTGTACAGATTAGCCTTGCCCACAAATTGCTACAGTAACATCACTTTTTAAAAGCAGTTCAATAATTTATTCATTTGGGAACTATTGTTAAAGGAATCTTTCAAAGTGCTAATGAATTTGCTTTCTCCTCATTATTTTTATTCAATATAGAAATTAAGAAAAAGCTCCTTTTTTTCTCTCTCTCAGCACATTTACTTTAGCATTAATCAATTTGCCTAATAAGAAAGAAAATAAAAGGCCGTTCACAACACACTTTGCCTTGCTCTGCTCATCAACTTTAAAAAGAAGTACAAAAACACTACAGAGTGATGCATGGATAAATCAGTATTTCTGAGTCAGTTCCCTCACTTTGAGGATCAATTCAAGTACTTCATAAAGGCATGAAAGGCACACTAGAAATTTGCTTATTTTCTGAAAGAATCAAATTATTTTCTGTACCTGAGGATTATTTGGAAATATTTTCAGAATTTTGTTAAGACCCCTGGAAGTGATGACAGGAGTTAATTCTGATACTCAAACCCAGGATTTGAATCCATTTGCAATCTGTTGAAGATGTGTATATCTAATTTACTCCACAACAACTAGGAAACACATAACTCCTAAGCAGAAGGACTACAGATACAAGTTACAGACAGCTAATTCAAAAGTACTCCCCTTTCTAGTCCATATTTCCAAAATCTGAGAAACCAAGATGCTAACAGATGGTCAAAGGAACACTTGGGGAATGATGTTTACAGTTAATTTGATTACTTAAGTCAGGTAGCTTCATGAAGTGGACACCAGACAAAGGCTGGCTATTTTTCAAGGCACTGGCAATAGCCAACAGAAGTATCCTTCTGCCATCCCTTCATGCATTTCTGCATCAGAAGTCTCAGGTTTCAGGCAGGTTTTTTACAAGCTAAGGAAAGTAACACAGACGGTTTTCCAGAAGCAAACCTTTGTGCAACTGACCAAGTGTATCTAATTCCCCAAATCTAGAAAATTTTGCCTTTTCAACACCCCCCCTTTATTACATCTGTCCCACAATGGCAACAGATATTGCAAGTCAAGTTCCATTAAGGACAGGAAAATAGTAATGTTAGAAATACTACCCAGTACCTGTAATACTGATAGGACTTGATGTATTTACAGAAGGCTCCTAAATTTTTTATGCTATTTCAGTAAATTATAGACTGTACACAGAGTTATCAGCCTTTTACTGCTATATGAAGAAGCTCTGTTTGTAAATACAGTTTTGCATTAAAAAATCATTCAAGCAATTAGGATTTCAAACCTGTCCTGAGGATAAAAATCAGTCTTTTATACTTGGCAAGAGCAGAAATAGTGAAATTAAAAGAGATTGCTCAGAATCAGATGTTTGGGAGTATCTCCTCACTTTCTCCAAGAAAAAAAAGATATTCAGTATGTCTTAACTAGAGTATATTTTTGGATGACTATGATAATTAAGTGTTTAAAGAGTATTGATCCAAATATTATATCAAGAAAGAAGATATTAAGAATTCTTTCATTAAAACAACCACTCCAGGAATATTTGACCCAAATACTTCTGAAATACAGACCTCAGGCATTTCAACCACAAGAACTGAAAAATGGTAAAATACACTGTAAGTCCCAAATGGAAGTCTGCTCTGAAAAATAACAATTTAGAAATACACTGATTTTATATCTTGAGATTGTTAAAACAGATCTTTAGAGACACTCCACAGTGGCATGCTGCTTCTCAACTACTCACAAGATGCACTGCAGAAGACTGCAATCAACTCCACATTCACTGCGACCAGATAAACTTTGCAAATTGCAGTGGTTCTATAATAGGAATAAATAGTATAAAAAACAAAAATAGAAACAACTTGTATCAATTGTTTAAGTGTGTAACTACAGCATATTGGTACAAAGCAAAGATCCTCCCTGGCCCAATCTGCTGCCTCTTGAAAGTACCAGCAAGGGATGCTTAGGGAAGCGTGTAATAAAACTGTAAGGAAGAAAATTTCCTAACATACTGGGTCCTAGTGTTCTTAACTTCAGAGACTGCAGTAATTAGGTATAAAATTGTTCACACATAGGGATCTGATCAGTTGAAACATGACATTTCGTGCTCCTCTTATATTGTCAAACCGGAGCTAAAAAAGATTGCTGATTTGTGACGTTAATGCACTCATCAACACATTGGAGGAGAAATTTATTATAAGGCTGCACATCAAGAGATTAGAAATAACAAAACTGCCTTGCTCTCAGCAATATATGGCAGTCATACTAGGTTTTATGCCATCCAACAGAGGAAAAGAGAAAACCCCAAACACTTCATTTACTTTCATATAAGACAGTAATTAGAATTTGATTTGATAAGGGATGTCGGAGCCTAAATAAACCAAAGGCTAAGAAGTTCTTGTACAACAGCAACTGAGAGGAACAGTTACACTTCTGTTTGGAACACTTCCCTAACAAAATCAGGACATTTAAGTTTAACATATTCCTGCACCTATGTTTACAGGTACCCTTAAGGAGAAGAGACTAAACACCAAGGATGAATGAAAGTTTCAGTTCCAGGTTGGCTCATTGTCACCACCCAGCACAAGGGAAGAGAGGACTCCTGAAAGTCACTCTGTGCTGGTAGGAATTGGGTATATCTGGAATCTTCCCTCTCCAAGATTGCCAGGAAACCAAACAGACTCATGGCAAATATTCTATTCTTAATCTGTAAATCTATGGCATTTGGTTCCCACCAGAAGGAAGCGAAAGACCAGGATGAAGACTGTCACTCAAGAAGCCCTCTAAATGCTTGAAAACAAATAAAACAAGCCCTATTGTAACAGCACAAGATGATGGTTGTAATTTACAGTGAGAAGTGTTGTTTTCATTAAAGAAATATATAAGTTTAAATATGCTGCAATAGAGGCTATAGATTCCTAACATCCATTTCTAGAAAAAGCAAAGCTTTCAGTCAACCATGAATTGACAAGTTGTAAAATATTAAAAATCTAGGTTAAATGACCCATTCAATATGTTAGATGCAACTTTAAAAGATATCTATAAATATCCTTATATCCCTTGCATACCTCTACAAAGTGGTCAAAACTTCCCATTTTCCATCTCTTCTTCAGTTATACTTGGTTTTATCAGATAAAGAGCATGAAATATCACTATGTAAATCAAAAAAATGTGTTCTTCTAACACAACACTTTTCTTCATATGCTGTTTCCATCACCCTTTAATGCAATGGTGAAATTCTGCTAGTTATGCCATGCACCACGTAGCTTTCCTAACCTGGAAAAAACCAGTTTCTGACACTCCTGTCTAGCAAGCACGTGTGTTGGGTAAAAAGCCAACCAAGGCAACTAATGAACTGAACCAGTGTGCTGCCACACACAGGAACAAGGCTGGTCAATGGATTAGACAAAGGATATATGGGAAGAACTGCTAAAGGAAAATATTTCTTAGTAACAGTATGTAGCCAGTTAATATTTCTCCTGCCTTTATAGCATTCCAGGGTAATTCTGTCTATTTAGATAGACAGAAACATTCAAAGACAACCACTCCAAAGAGTCCTAATCTTGCTTTATATACAATTTGTTAAAATTTGTGTACAGTTAGCAAACATTGACTATACCACTCCTACATATTTGCAAATAATTGAAGGGACAAAGTCTAAAATAGTGACATGCTGCACAAGGCAATCTCCATGTCATTCAGGAGTGGAGTTGGGAAGGCATGTGGTGACATCACCTGTGGCTGCAGTAACTCCAGGGGCAAAACACCCCAAGGATCTGGGCAGGGGCCTCCTGGAGTCAGGGAAACCCAAGAGAGAGCAGAGAGATCCAGCAGGACCTGGCAGCTCTTGTGAGGGAGGCTGACATGGGGAGGGAGCCATGTCACCAGAGCACCTGAAGGAAATTTGAAAGCTCTTGGAGAGCACCAGCGACCAGGAATACAGTGAAAAGGGTGGGCAAACAGGACAGGTAGGGTGTGGCATGGCAGGAGATGGCAGGACAGTTTGTACAGCATTTCCTGCAGGCAGATGTGTAGGAGAGTGCAGCCACCTTCCTGGCTACTGGGTCTCAGTGGGGACCTTTTCACCCTCTACAACTGCCACAAAGGAGTTTGAAGCCATGTGGGGACTGGCCTCTTCTCCCAGGCAGCTGGGGAGAGGAAAAGAGGAAACAGCCTCAGGCTGCACCAGGGGGGAGGTTCAGGTTGGACATCAAGAAGATTTTCTTCACTGGAAAGGTGGTCAGCCAATGGCACAGGCTGGCCAGGGAAGTGTTTGAGTTACCATCCCTGGAAGTGTTCAAGAAATACTAGACATGGCACTTAGTGCTATGGTTCAGTTGTCATGGTGGCGTTCAAAGCTTGGACTCGATAAGCTTGGAGGTCTTTTCCAAGTTTAATGATTCTATGACTTGAAAGCATAAAAGAACCTCTACAAGGTATCCTATGTTAGTTTCAGTGGAATGCAGTGTAGTCAAGGAACAATTTCTCATGTTTCCATGACTAATGAACCTTTTTTTTTGGCAGTTGATAGTTTTGATAGCCACAATATTTTGTGAATAATCATTGTGGCAAGACTTTTCAATAATATTCGGTAATTATCAATCTCGATGTTTTGAATATTAAAATGCAATCACTTCAAAATGGCTTAATACCCCAAAAGTACTATACTGATCACCAAACTGAAAAACCCATAGAGATCAATAGAAAGGTGTGAAAAAACAAGATAGAATCAAGCAAGCAAAGAAGTCTTTTGATCTCAACAGATTAAAAAGCCACCTCATACTAAAATGCCTATTTGTAGTGAGAAAATACAGGCGAAAAACAAAACGGAACAAAGAGAAGCAGTTATGATTGGCAAAGACACTATTAGGTTCTGATGAAAAGCTACTTGTCATTCAAATCAACTGTTATATTCAAACATTTTCCCACTTCTTGGAAGCCTTTCACAGAAGTTTTACATAATGGGCAAGTAGCTTCCATGGTTATCTTCTGGCATCTCTTCAGTAAGCAGAAACAGAAGTATTGCTCAAGGATATTTAAAATGTCCATTGCAGATTCTGCATTGTAGTCAGTAAACATTAAAAAACTGCCCTATCAAAGAACCAACTGGTCAGGAAGTGGTGCTATGAGTCTGCTATTCCTCAATAAGAGAAGCACAAGCAGCAGAGACCAAAATATTCTGTAGAGTATTGCTCTGATTCTAAACACTCACTCTGGGCACCTGCCTCTCTGCCACTGAAGACGCAGACCTGCTTTTTAAGAAGTTCTCAACACATCTTGTCCAAGGTGTCACAGGAACACAGGCAAGGTGCCACTGCCAGGAACTGGTTATTGGATCAGGACAAAGAGACCATGCCTCTGTGCTGCTGGGCAGCCTGCATCTGCCTGATGCCTGACTTCCATTTTATAACCAGATCTTGCACATCCAGTCCTGCTGAAGTACTACATACTCTTAAAAGCTGACTAATTTTATCTGTAAAGTGCATCAAAACTTTGTCATCTCAAGAAAATTTTAAGACTCAATTCTGCACTTAAAAATACAGAAAAGGAAACGGTTTCATACAAAGATTTTTCTGACTCTCAAACTGTTCTCATTTATTTTATAAGAGAGAAATTGTGCAATATAAATGTTACCATGGTAACAACTCACTTTATTGAACAAGAGAGAAAAATAATTATCCCAAACCTGCATATCATGCAAGCACATGCAGTAAATTTAGTACTGCCCTTTTTTCCCCGTGCTATTTTTCTTCTTGCAAAGAGAAATAGATTTTGAATTTATACCTTATAGCAAGCCAGGCATCATTTTGCCTGTCCCTCCCACTTCTTTGTATATTTTACACCTTTTGAGTGCATGATGTGAAGGACCCAGTTACTCAGAGAAAGAAAAAGGGATTAATGAATCAGAAATGCTCTTCCCCCTCCTGAGTGAAGTACAGAAGACTCCTATGTAAATGCTTCACGCATTTAAAAAAAATGAAGCCCTAAGGCAAGCACAGCACATGCTTAGTATTCACTCAGTATACTTAAATAGGAACCCTTACTTTATAGAAAACCAAAAGTTATTCCTCTCCAAACATAAACCTGATTTTACTGTTCTGTCCAAATATTTCATGTGATATTGTATTTGTAAACATATATTTTATATACAAGGGACAGCAATATTTTCAGAAGAACTGCATGGATATAGCCATACAAATCCAATTAATCTCAATAGAACTTGTATGGCTAAATCCCTGTGCTCAGCTTTGACATTTTAGAAGCAGTGGGGGAGGTTTTCCAAGGAGTGAATATGTATTATACAAAACTTCGTTTCCTCAGAAATAAAATACCATGTAGATACTTAGAGATATCAACAAACATGTGATTCTGTCAAAAAAATCACATTCTTAGAAAAGCAGGCAAGGATTTCCACAAAACTCTGATTATACAAAAACTAACAGTATTATCCTGCAGTCTGAGATAAAACTAATCACATGTATATATTAGTTGGATAAATTATTCTTATTTTACCTCCAGTTTTGATCTTTTTACTTCATTTGCAGTGCATCTGCCTCTCTCATATGAAATGTTAAAGAATTAATTTAATCTAGTGTTCACAGTTGGAGGATGCGTTTGGGATGCATAAAATTCATGTTTTTAAAAGATCACTTTAAAGTAGTGATTTAGAAGTGCTGTTTAAAAAGATCATCTTGTCACCACCTTCCATGCTTTTTTTCTGTTTTATTTACAGTCCCAAACAACTTAGAGAGTTTAAGCGTAGAAACAAAACTACATTCAACCAATTTCAGCAATGAAGAATGCAGCTTATTTTGGCTCTTAGAGGATATCTTCAGGTACTAGAAACAATTTATGTGTACACACATTAATGCACAGACACAATAGAGGCTGTGCAAAATCTTAAGTCTCTAAGCTGTCTTCTTCATGAAACTGGAACTCTCCAAATCATCCAAATATAACTTAACTTGGTAGAGAATTCTTTCTGAAACATAGTCTGCAATGGTACATTCTTCATAAATACACACACACCTATACTACTGAGTATATTTAATACCTCCCCATGAAGCTCTAAGAAAAAAATATGATTGAGATATATATATATATATATATATATCATATATAAAAATATATAATATATAAAAATATAATTCCAGTAGTTGAACTGGTAAAACTTACAAATCCATATAAAGAAGGTTGCTCTTTGGTGCCTTCTCCCTTCCCCTAAATCCCTCAACAATCAGTACCGAGATTTCAGTTCCTAAACCAAATACTATTAGGGATGCATGTTTCCCATACGTCAGTTGAACAGTTAAATCCCAAGAGTCTTACAACTGCAAAAGTGATATAAATAATGTCTCCTTTAACAATAATTTAGATTTTGTATTTGCGGGTAGTTTTCAGATGGAAACTTATTTCAAGTATAAATCATACAGATGCAGTGGAGACCTTTTTGTTTTTGTTAAAGAAGAAAAGGCAAGTGACCATTTTCGATTTAGCTGGACATATATTTAACAAGCCACTAAATGATTGGGAGAAATTCACCCAATATAAGCCATCATGCTGCTGTTTATTTATTCTTCCTCTGAAGTGGTTAGCTAGTTGCTAGCAGGAAGCCTTAGCCCACACACTAGTTGAAAAGTTTTATTTAAAGTTTGTTGTATTTCAAATTAATAATGATTGTTGCAGTGTTGTATACTCAAATCATACCTTTTGCCTGAAGTACATGATGAAGTTACTACCTCATGAAGAACTAAAGCCATTAAAACCAGAAACATTGCTAAATGCTTCTGCTTAACACTGCTAAAGCAAGGTTTTTCTGTAATGGTGTGTTCTGAAAGCCTTATGACTGGACTTGAAACAAGTTCATAAAACCAACAGCATGTTACAAAAATATATACATTACCAATTGAGACAGCATCTGATATAACAGACTCTCTGGCCAGAAGCCCTCCTCATAACCTTCCTTGAATCTTGTTTTATTAAAAAGCTGTGTATTTTGGTGTACAAAAGTTCAGTATTTTAAAAATGCTTAGCTTAATTAAGTATGATAAAATCTTTAATCTTTAATAGACTAAAATATGAAATTTCTTTGTGAGAAAGACTTTTAGTCATAAGCCTTTCCCAAAGCAAAAATCTCAAACACTCTCTGTTCATGTCCCTTACACCCTCAGCTTTTCCATCTCCCTCACAGAATCACAGAATGGCTGAGGTGGCAGGGATCTCTGGAGGTCACTGAGTCCAACCTCCTGCTCAAGCAGGGCCATCTCCACCAGGCCGCCCAGAACCAGACCACTCCTGAGCTCCTCTGAGGATGGAGATTTCACCATCATCCCAGACAACCCGTGCCAGCACTCAAGTCATCCTCACAGTAAGAAATCATTTCTTGTGTTTCAGTTTGTGCTTATTGCCTTGGAGTAGAGCAGCAGCTCCTTGCTGTAGCTGGTTATATCCCCTTATCCTCCACATGCCTCCTGCTCCTCCCTCTTCCCACTTCTCAGCCGAAGATGCTCCACACCCCTGTGCCTGGGTCTTGGTTAGCTCCTAAGGATCATCACATTCAAACATACTGAGCACTGGGGTGGGGCAGCCTTAACAAAGCTCTCCTCACCTACTCCTGCTGCACCTTCCTGCTCCAGACAAAACAACGTTTGGATGTGGAGCAATGTGTAACTCAGAAACCAAACACCGACATATTTATCCTTATGACAAGTAGGTTTCTTGGTGGGATATTTTTTGCATTTGTCTTGTTTCTTGAGATATAACCCAAATCCTTCTCTAAAAGAAACTAGAAAACCCAGAAAACAGAGACAATCATAAGATTCCCATGCTGCCTCCTCTGACCAAACCATCTTGGTAGTCTTTAATAACAGTAGCTCATTAAAGAAATCATGGATGAAATACAGTCAGTAGCCACAAATGTGTTCAGTACCACCTCCTTCACAAATAAACTGTTAAACATTAATTCAGAAATGTAATTTCCATTCAGTTGACTAACAGAATGCTACCTAACTGTAAGAATTTTCAGATGTTATTTTTTATCATCATTATCTAGGCTCAGGATTCAACTTTTAGCTTCTAAATGCTTATTTTCTTCCAAGTGACAGGACTCTCAAATTCCTGCCTGAGTGCAAGCCACAAATAGACTGTGTGCCCCTGCTTTTAGGCTGGCTCATCACCAGCCAGCGAGTTACAGTTCCCAGTGGCAGAATGCAGCCTATTCAAAACAGCATGATTAATTTAGCTAAAAAGAAAACCACAAGCAGAGAGAAATGGATTAAATAACAATAAAACCCTACATACATATGGGCTTATCTGAGACTTGCCTTGTTAACATTCCCCTTTTTTCAGCCACAGGGTTGCTGGTACTGCCCTAGTGCAACTGCTGCCTCTGACACCATAACCTGAATCCTTCCCCCTCTCCAATACAACCCAAGGCTGAATTCAGGTATTGTTCCTCCTATTACAAAGCAACTGAAAGAAAGCCACTGCCAGGTTCCCAGAAAGCTGAGGAAAAGCTTAACTGCATTTAACCCTTTGGGCTCCCTGGAACCAGCCACATAACATCCTCTGGTGCTGGGGACCCACAGAACCCACAGCTCCCATGCTCTTTGTGGCCATTAAAAGCTGCACTTGAGAATGCCACAGATGACACAGGCAAAATAGCAGGGAAATGGTGCTAGAAAACCAAAGAGTTTCACTTTCTTCAGTGCGATCAGGTGTTACATTCTCCTGTAAAGATCTAATGGGAGGACCAGAAATGTAAAAATTATATTAACAACTATTCACTTTCCATTTTTTCCTCCAGCAAATAAATGCATTCAACTTTACAAATTTGTTCCCTGGGTCCTCTTTAAGTGTTGAATCCAGTAAGGTAATGAACTGACGTGAAGGCGGCTGTGCCCAAAAATACACCATCAATTAATATATATGACAATTGTTCACAATAAATGCACAAATGGTAAGTAAAGGTATCAGTATATATGTAATGTTTATGGATGTCCAATGTACCACAGCTGCAACTTGATATTTAGAGCCAACAAAGAAAAAACTGGAACAATGAGAGAAAAATATCTCAAACGCTGATGATAGTGACTGGCAAATATTATTTAACCAAGAGGTTAGACTTTTATTTGGAAGAAAAAGACTGATGGCTTGCACTGGGTCCACTAAATCCAACACATAACCAAAGATTCCAGTGACACATACAAAATTATCACTGAAGTCAGCTACTCAGTAAAGAAGCAGTCCAGATACCAAGATTTATCACAGCTGCATTTTTATCCCAAGTATTTAGTTTGACACCTTAAATTCAACAAAGAATTAAAGAATTTCATAAAAAGATGGCCTTTTTCGATACAGATGGATAGTCAAAGGTTTGCTTGCCTTTGACATTTTAAGCCTAAGTTTTATATATATATATATGTACACACACACACGAACATTATTTAAGTGTTGTCACTTGATGTTACATCCTGTTTCCTTGAACTTCTACTGTGTACTATTATAAAATAACTAAGATAATACCTGCACATCTTTTCAAGCTGGAAAATGTCATTTTACAAATGTCTCCATTTATAAGCAGTGAGCAACCTGAAGATGAAGCTGAATTTCCAGTATTTATCCAGAACAGCCTTCATTTGTTCTAATATCATGACAAAATGAATAAACATAAAACAAACAACAAAACCCCCAACATCAACAACAAAAAATCCTCTGAAAAATTAAAACAAACCTGCAAACTTTCATGCCCATTTCAAATTCCTGCCTGTTCCTTTTAGAACATATTAGGATTTAATATCAAAACGAACAGCTTTTCTCCTACTACCTAACCTAATCCAGTTAGAAGTATTATGAAGATGACAGTGATTGACAGTTACATGATGACACACTTGACACACATCACATCTGCCAATACTTACTTTTTTTTCTCATTCATGCAGGTTGTGGGTTTTTTTCCCCCAAAAGAACTTAGTATTTATTAGGTCAACATTTCCTAATTCAACATATATGAAAAAATATTTAACTAGATTTTAACATTTGGTTGTAAAATAAGAGTTAATAATTTTTAAACAAATTAAACTGCTCTTTGTCAGTACTTTTATTCATATGAAAATGACCTTAAGCAAACCTATCATCTGATGCAATAGATACTCTATATGGATTGCACTTTTATAGGTAACAGATAAGAATATTGTTCTCCTTATGAGGCAGAGGGAGTTAAATCATGAAATATTCAGTTTTAATTAAGATTACTGTATCAAAGGCAAGGCTTAATGCAGAATTGCAGTAAGGATCAAGGTTAATGCCTATTCTAAAGCAAATTTACATAAATTATGTGTCAGTAGTATACCATGAGTCTTATTTTGTTAATTTATACCATGTGAGACCATAGAAATTAAAGATGGAAAATATCTATTAAGTCATCTTCACTCTCCTCCCACCAATGCAAAATTCTTTTTCCTTCTTTCAAGTTTATATCTGAATACTTTGTCTACTGTCATTTGCAATAGCTCAAGCAGTGGGGCACTGCACTAAAATTTCAGGGGAGACAACCACACACTTAAAGCATGTCCAAAAGAAGGGGTTTTTATAGTACTCAAAGCTAAGATTCCCCTTATCTTATTTCATTACTCCTACTTAGACCTTTTTTGAACTCTTCTAAATGAATCCTTTCTTGGCACTTGAAGACTATAAATACCTTCAGACATTTTCATCATCCCCTGGTAGTTATTTAGCCAAATTAGTGTAGGGATCATCTCTCTTCATCTGAACATCACCAAGCACACAGATAGCTATAAGTAATAATTACATGTGTTCATTTCCTTTAATCTTTCTTCACAAGTCATTCCCTTCTAGCCTTTAATTTTTGCCAGTCTTCATGCCTACATCTTCTTTTAAGTGTTACTGCTTTGCAATTATTTTCCTTTCTCTCAACAGCTTTATTTCAGGTCATATCCACTTATGCATGCCAATGTGCATTTACCACTTTATCTTGACTTTTCACTGATGTGTGTAGGTTTTTGTGTTTTTTTTTTTTCTTTTGTTTGTTTTAATAAAACATCAGACCCAAAACTCTTCTCTGCTCATGTCAAACCATCACAGGAAAGAAATAAAATTACCTGCACTAGAGACCAGCATTTCTGCTTATTAAAATACCATGTAAGTGCCTAATAAATTGTTTACATCACTAATTTTTATGTTTGTGTCTTTTTCCAGGATTTAGGCACCACCTACTTTGGGCAGTGTGAAATACCTTTGGTTTTCGGTGTACAGATGATTAATCCTCTGTCTTTGTGTTTGTCTTTTTTAGTATCTGCATAAATACCTTCACACACAAGAAAATTACATGAGGACTTCAAGCACTACTTCTCATCTCCTGTCATATTGATGACCCCCTATCCTGTTTGCCACCTTTCTTCCTCATCACTCCAACCCACTGAGTTATCCCCTGTGCCCCAGCACAATGTAAAGTCACAAAAGCTTCACCTGAGCCAGATGGAGACCACAAATTGGACAGGAGTCTGGCTCACTCTAGGGAATTTCAGATGCTGAGTAGAATTAAAATTTGGGCTATTTTTGATATGGGAGAGGAGAAGAAGATATTGGTTTGAATGTTAATCTAATAAGGATAAAAGCAGATCTCTTTACTATTAAGGAGATTCTGCCATGCCAAGTCTCCACCGGTACCTTTTCCTTTTTCCCAGTCATTAAGAGATGGTCTGGTTCTGCTCAAAACTGCACAGGAAACATGTTAAATCAACTGCTCCAACAGCATTCCACAGGCTAGTCCCACAAAATGCCTACTTCAAGGTTAAAACCAGCAAGGTCTTAATGATTTGTCTAGGAGGGAAGGAAAAAGGGCAGGTTAAGGACACGATGACCAGCAGACCAGCCTGCAGTGCAACAGCTCCAGTCACCACCACGTGTTCCCTGTTAGCCATCCTTCCCCCTTCACTACTACTGAGAGCCCATCACACTTTATAGCAGAAGTTCATTTAAACAGAAAGCTTCTCTACATCAAAAGCTCATTTGTAAGAGCTAAGTACTAGGGGGAACAGCAACTCTCTGTCACTATTAACTAAGAGCCAGCTCAAAACAAAAGGTAGATTTTTCAGGATATAATTAAAAAGCAATACAGAGATTTTGTGCCATTGATGCCTCTGCTATACCTGTTCAGTGAGTCAGAACAGATTACTTCAGACTCCCAGGCTTCTAGACTGTCAGTCTAGCATCTTTCACAAGCACTACAGTCACACAAATTATTAAAAAGCTTTTCTCTACACCATCAGTGTCATACATCCATTAGAGGCCATTCCACACTAGAAGATATGTTGCAAAAAGTCTTCCTAGGCCATATGCTAGTAATAAATAAAAAAGGCTGGAAAAGATCATTTTATAACAACAATCTTCAGTTTTCTTCTCATGTCTGTGTGGTAATCTCTTGAGTCAATCTGTTTACTGTCTCTATCTACAACAGGGTTTTTTTATGTATATAATTCATTACTTTCTCTTTTGACGTTGTCTTTCATGTTTCTTGCCCAGATACCTAGAACATGGAACACCCACTAGTTCATTTTATGTAGGTCACAGATGGTCAACAACACATCCAGCACTCTTCAATTATTAAAATAGATCAACCTGGTTCTTCATATTCTCTAGCTATGCCTTTCAAAAAATATCCCAGCTACCCCATCTCCTATGTTTTTTTAGACTCACTATTAACCAGAGTCTGAACTAATAACTTTTCAGAAGACATAGATATATTGCCTGTATACTCTGTTTTTCACGGTGGAATGTTTTAGAATGTTCACGAAAGAATGATGAAGCTCACACAGTTCATTTATGTTCTATTTCAGGAAACATTTATGAAAGGTGAGCAGGCAGGAAAAAAAATATGTAAAAACACACCTATAGAAAGATATCTCTCAATATTCTATGAGAACTGCTATGGAGACTAGAATCAGGTCCCTTTAGAAATGGCAACATCTATAAATTTAATCACATTCAGAAATAACTGCTAATTAGAAAACAAGACAACAACCTAAGAAGAGTTTGAAAGTAAAGAATTTTTGAAACTGAGATTTTTGTCTGTTTATTTGGGGTTGGTTTTGAGATTTTGGTCATGTTTGTTGCCTTCTTTTAAAACACCTTTCTCTACTTGGACATCAGCAGGGTAATGAATGATCATCTGAATGAATTTAAAGTTGCACCATCACATGTTATTGAAACACACCTACAGATCAGCGCCTGCTCCTCTGAACTAAATGTTTTCAAATATTTCAATTTTAGTTTCAGTTAAACTGTGCCAAACAATCCACACTGAATCTCTGTAATATTTTTTTAATTTTGCCTCTGAAACACTTCCTGAAATTTTAATAATTTATCAATCTTTAATTTTTTTGGTAAATCTTCTATGACTTGCACTTGCAGAGGTTATACCTAACCTCTTTTTAATTTGTATTTCACAAAAAGGTAGAAGATCCTTTCTTGACATATTTGCCATTCTCACATCAAAAATCCTAACTTTCAGAGCGTTTTCCACAAGACACTGAGCTAGTCTATAGTTGTAGCTGAAATACAGTACAAAGCTGTATAGTTCAGATTGCAAGTTCAAGGATGTAAAATGACACGTCATCATCACAGAATTCTGCAAAATAAGTTTCTATCAGAAACATACAGAATTTCAGCACCCCATCCTTAGGAATACGTCAAAAGCAGTCCAAAAAAAAAAAGATGGGAAGGTCAACACCAGCTCGCCAGCCATGCAATACCAACCCTGGACATGCTCGTCCCAAGCACTCACTGCAGAGTGACAGCCCAAATTAATCTGCAGGAGGACTGAGTGGGAAAGTGTATCTGTAATACACTGTCCCCAGTCACTGTCCCCAGTCTGCAAACAATTTGACAAGGAATATGACATCCAAGCAGGGATATTTGATGGTGGCTTTTCCATTTGTTTTACAAGAAACCCAGAATAATTACTGAGAAAACACTTCTTAGTCCATCAGGATAGAATAGCTTTACATAGCTATAATGTAAATGTTTGCATCAGAGGCTGTCTAGAGGATGGAGGAGTCAGTGCATCAGGACAAGGATCATTAGAACCTAGTACAGGTTTAAAACTTTCCATTAACAGAGTGAGTTTAGACACTCATGTCTACATCAGGGTCCATGTCTGTTTCTCTCCATTAACTAGAAAAGCACACTGACTACCTCAGATGTACTTTTACTGTTCAGACACATACACAGGTAGAACCAATCTCACCTAAAATAATCACATTATTTCTAGTATTGTCCACCCTCCTCCACCTAACGTGAGAAATTAAATCATACAGCGGTAAGGACAGAAACTTTTTGCAGCACCTATGCAACTTCAGATTCACAGCAATTTCACCATAATAATCATCATTGTCATAGCAGCTTTTCCAAGCTTAAGCTACTGTAGGATTTGTCTCACCTCGTTTTGTCATTCTCCATATTTTAAATGAACAATATGTGAAACATTTACTAAGAATATAAACTTGCCATAAATGAGATTTACTCACACCGTGCTATCAATTTTCCACATTGCTCCCCCCCAATATTTTCCAGTTTTCATTTCCATAGATGGAGAAGAGAGATTATGTAAATTCCTAACTATTCCTCATCGACCAAGAGGGATTCTTTTGTGAACAAGCTTCATATTTTGAAATCCTCTCTTTCAATGCAGCTGCTTCTTTTGTCCAAGATACTGTGGCAAGCCCCACTATCTGCTATCAAATGAACACAGCCAGCAGCAGAGGGTCTTTAGGGGAGGAGGGGTGTCAAGCACAAAGTCAGTAGCTAGAACTGACTGCAGCTGGCAGGGCAGAAACAGTACAAGCATTCCCCAAAGTGATCCAACATACTCTTTAATGTACCATTTTGCTACCTTATGCTCTAACATTGTTCAGGTGGACAGTCTCAGTACTTTTCAACCTCATTAAAAAATGGAAGGTACAGATTTACAGATGCTACTAATTTATTTCACGTATGATATGGCAAAATCATTTGTATTGAAATGACAGGTGAGGTATAAATACCTAAGGAGAACAAGCTGTAGGAAGGGAGATGTAAGACTGCATTAGGCAGGGACAAGAGGACAAGGGACCATATAACAGCCAGTTCAAGGAGAACATCAATAAAAAGAATGCAGCATTATAGCCAACCCTTCAATCAGTGACTCTGAACCATCTTTCTTGCCACTGCTGAAATTGCAATTGCATTCATTACTGTGTGTGCAGGGAAGTAAAAGATATTAAATAAGCAAAGGACTGTCAAATGAAGATCTTGACAGGACATCTGTGTCCCTACAACTTGCTGAAGTCAACACCAAGGAGCTAGTTAAGTTGTTTTGGCTGAGAGACAATGACAGCAAAAAGTGTAGCAAGTAAAATTGGTCTATAGTAGCCTTTCAGCTGGAATTAGACTTTAGTTCTAGTTACCAGGGATGTGAAGAAACAGGGCACACAATGGAGCTATTTAACCTGAAGAGTTAGTTCTAGTTTTGAAATTTTATTTCAATTAACCAGATTCTACACAGATGTTCAACAAGAAGATGGCTCTTTGTCCCAAACAGGTCATACTCCAAATGGTGAGAGAAAACAGCCAAATTATTTCTAAAGAAAGACAGAATTTATAAAGAGTATTAATGATGTCACCTGGGGGCTTGAAAGGTTCTTTTTAGTCTTTAATCGTATCTTTCTAGGCATATCAGCTTAAAACAAGTGAGAGAACTAATGAATTCTATCCTAATGCTCTAATTTGCTTTATCTCAGTATTGTGTCCTATCTTATTCCCATGAATAGCTGGTGATACTGGATAGACTTTCTGCATACACTAAATGGTTAAAGCAAAGTGATTAAAAAACTTATACAGGCTGTTTTTAGATATATGTTATCAAGAGAGGTTGTGCAGTACTTGCTTAATTAATCTTTGCTGTCTTAACACATGAACCAGATGTACTATTATGTTCTTTGTTCTTCCCTAAAGAGGGGATGAGCTGATTATTTATCTCCAAACAATAGGAGTTCATGTACCACAGTGAAGAATTTTTTTTAATTGGGGAGGCAATCACTAACAAGCTTCAGCTGCAACTGCTTGATGTAAACACAGCACAAATTTGTTCCTGGAGTATTAAACGATGTTCCTTCCAGTAAGTACATGAAACCAATTCCTAAATAAGTGTGTAAAGAAAAGGATAGAAAAGACAGAGTTTGGAAGGAGGAAAACTGTTTTGTCTTTCATCTATTCATATTTATTTCTTTGATACACTAACACATTTTCATAGATAAGTTAAGATTTGAAGCTTCAAATACTGTTTACAAATAACGTGCCGAGAGAACAGAAGTGAAAGAAACTGTTGGTTGATGCAACACATTCCCTCTGTTATATAGAATGCAATCTAAGACACGTGAAAGGCACAAGGGAGTATATAACATTATGTTCACAGGGCCACAAGAATACTTTGTGAAAGTTATTAACAGATGCACAGAGTGTATAAACTCTTCATCACTACGTAGCAAATTTATATACCTACCTCAATCACCATTTCTATTTGATTATATACTGAAAAGTACAAATTTACCATAAATCAATTTTACAAAGCCTTAAAAATAGCCACTTCCTGGTCAGCAAATTCTTAGGGACATGCTACACAAATAAAAAAAAAACTAAGATCAAAAAGCCAGGAAGTTTAGAAATTAGTAAACTGTTCCAGATAAGACATTTAGGAATTCACTTTATCTTCCTTATAAACTTCATTGCATCTGAAGTCCTCACTACCACTTCCCTCTCAATTGTCTTTCCCCTGTCATAACCAAAATTTCTTCCATAAAACTAGTTTTCAACAATTCACAACAATTTGTCTTCTTAAACACACTGTTCTTAAGAAATAGGGTAAGTGCCAAGCTGGTACCTATTACTATAAGATCTTCACAAAAATAAGGTAAGCTTTCTACTTTAAATTATTGTAAAGAAAGAACCCAAAGAGAACAGAACAGAATTTGATTAAGAAAGCCTCCTAAGAAATTGTAAAGCTGTATTATCAATATATCTCCAAAAATGAAAATAGGATCAAATTAGGTCAAACAACCTAATATAGGTAAAATACCCTTAATAAACATAAAATACCCTTAGTTTTTCTAAAAGATCTTTTCTGCATCAATTAAAATAAGAAGGAATCAAGCATATCAGTCTCTTCACAGTTTTAACTAGAAAGTACTACTTCAAGTAATACTTTTATTCACAACTATGCTCAGAGTTGTAAAAAATAGAGTCAGCTATTTGGTTAAAAGTAATGTTTTCTTCTTTCTTTTTGCTTAACAGCAGGCTCTCTCAAGCTGCCATAGTCAGTGCTAAAGTGCTAACTATGTCACCATGCTGTGCATCACATTAAGTTCCCATTTCAGCTCATGAATTTCTGCCAGATTAGTCCAGTAACCAATAACAGAAAATGGGAGTTATTTATTACCTCTTATCATCATCTTCCCAAACTTACAGAAAATCAGAGTACTGAGATCAATACAATTCAGTACAGTGAGATCAATAAATTACTACACTTTCTAACTAATATGCAGATCCAGGAAAATAAAGTGTGTCAGATGCATATTATACCTATAAAAGGATACAGGATCAAAACCAGTTAGGATCAAATACAACAGTAATAATATAAAATTGTCTAAAAAACCCTCACAGCTACAAATTGACAACTGCAAAAAAACATGTAACAATACAAAAATAACCTTTTAGGTATGGGCAACCATGAAGCCATGGGACCAAAAGGTTGTACTGCAAACCCACTTGGACAATAAACATGCAGGGATATACAGATTATATATGAATGCTGTGTGAGACAGGACATTATAGAAGACTACCAGTCTGTGCTGGCAAGATGTGTTTTATGTATCTTCACTACACACTGAAAGAGGAGGGGAAGTTTATTTTGACCAGTAATGAGAGTGAGATAAGCCCACAATCTATGGTTTGTATTTGCTAATTCCTGTCACTGGGAAGCTCTAAAGATCTTCTGACTGACCAGATAGAGAGGTGAATCTCTCTATCTATAATTTATTCTATAATATCTTCAGAATTATATACAATTCTAAACAGTTCTCATGAAGGAAAAAAAAATCAAAAATAAGCTTTTAAGACCTTTTCCCATATGGTTCAATTTTTTTTGTAAAAGTAAATGC